>CAXIPT010000001.1:23237987-23298955 GCA_964030475.1 Tethya wilhelma
TGTGTGTGTGTGTGTGTGTGTGTGTGTGTGTGTGTGTGTGTGTGTGTGTGTGTGTGTGTGTGTGTGTGTGTGTGTGTGTGTGTGTGTGTGCGTGTATATGTTTGTGTGTGTCTTGTCCCTCCAGTTTCAGATAGAAGCTAACAGGCAAAACTCATTTGAGATCAACTCCTAACCATTGTATTTTGTGTAGTCGTATTGTGTAACTTAATCCCACATTACTACAGGTGCCTAGATGCCTCTGAAGAAATCGATCTCATAAATGTAGCTTTTGAACAACAGACTCAGCCATCTTCCAAGTAAGTACTTGCAGGATAACAACTGCAATCTAGGCTATGTTATGTAAAGGAACTGATACTCTGCAATAATGTATCCGTGCAATGTAGGTTTGAAGTGCCTGATAGGATTTCTTCTATCAGTAGTTATAAAGAGCTCAATCCTCACCGAAAGTGGAACATGATATTTGTAAGAACCATTTAATTATTATGACTATTTGCCTAGTATGTGCACACACAAACTAAAATTAAAAATTAATTTCCCTTTGCTCATGTTGATATCTTCAGATCCCAATGCCTCAGTGTTTTTGTGGTGTTTAGTATCATTCAGCTTAGATCAAGAGTTGTCACAAATGCTGTGGTTTGATTGGTCAGTCTAAGGTTTCTAGTATCGCGTGGTTTTTGGCTAATAGTAGTTATGTATATGATCTAAACTAGTTAGACAAACTCTTTCAAAGCTGTTTAGAGCCCCTCAAGGCCTTTGTGCATGGTAGCATTGCTGTGCTTGATTTACCATAATAATATATGCTAGACTAAAATTTTCTATTTTTATTTTACCACAAAAATGTTGACATACTGTAGTGTAAATGATTCGTTTTCCATGTTTGTTGAGTGACTGTATCATGATCTCTGTATTTTTCTGTATGTATAGGTTAATGTTACTGCTGAAGAGGTTGATTCAATGAGGCAAGTTGCACGTACATTAACTATTTGTGTTTATCAATTACTACCAGTACGGTACTACCGCCTTGATTAATATGCAGGCATGGCACAGATGGCCCATATGTACATAGTAGCATGTTAACTAACTCATCTCTGTTTTGCAAAGTTTTATGATTTATGATGATAAGCCTGCCCAATAGTGACTTGGCTCATGCATGATTAGTTAAGGTCTATAAACATAACCATGCACAAGTATGCAATTATATTATAGTATGTTATTATAGATATTATTTTTCAAAGTATTAACGTATCTAGGACAAAAATTTGGTGGATTTTAATATTGGCGGATTGGCAGTTTTGGTAAGGACCGCTAAATAAATATTAAATCCGCCAAACAGTCATTTTTGCGCATGCACATACAGAATAATAATAATATATGTATTGCTGCGAGTGCTAACGGCAAAATAAAGTCTGCCAATCATTAAAATCTTTGACAACCCCCCAAATTTTATTCCCCCGCCAATATTTTGTGCTATAATTATGTCATTCTTCCAGGCTACGTGGTTTCTGAGTATGCTCAGATTTTGGTAGGTGTATCAATTCAAACCATTGTCAGAAAATATCACTAGCCTTATATATAACTCGTTGATTCTTTATTATGTTCTAGTACTCAAGCTCACAACTTTAGATTAACTCAAGTCTGGCCCAAACTAAAGTACCGTATACCCTGAAATATTGACGGGGATTTTAATTTGACAGTTTGATGTTTAAAGTCCAAATTGTTAAATTTAAATCTGCATGCCAATATTTTGGGTGCCGTATATGAATGTATTATGCGCATGTGCAAATCGTCTTTTTCAATATTTTTATTTTACGTTCTGCGGAGCAAACCGTCAAATTTTTTGATTGTCAATATTTCCCACATGGCCATATCTCAGCTACGATGAATTACGATCATAAATGGCAAAAATTTAATAGTTCCAAGTTGTTTTGGAATTTCCAGAGAGAGTCCAGATGTTGAGATTAGTGTTTGATGGTGGAATAAGTACAGTAATAACCCTCTGCACCCTGCAAGCCTCGAGTTATAAAAATATTTTTATAAGTTGCATACAAACTCATGATGTATAATTTTACTATAAAGACACATGACATCACAAAACTTGGCAAGTTTATAAATTTTTTTTTTTTTCATTTTAAAAAAACAAAATTAATGTAAGTAAAATATTGTTATGTAATTTTCCTGTTGACCATAATATGCGTCAAGAATTCACTAGGCATGTAAAATTATACATTGGAGGTAAACAAAAATCAACCTATATACTTTTAGACAAAACGGTTGCTAAACATATATTTCTACTGAGTCAGTTTTACTGTACCAACTATCAGTATAGCCGCCCACCACCATTAGCTCATTGGTGAGAAGAACAGCTGCAAAGCACTGGAAACGACTGGCATTCATTTTACTTACTATCTCCCATGTGTTGGAGGTGGGATGGTATTGAAGAACATTTGAAGTGGTTCTGTCTCTAGAATCCAGGCCTCCAATGGCTAGCAGCTGATCGTTAAGTGTGACACAAGTGGATCTGATAACTGGGAGATCAAGAACTCTGCTCCATACAGTAGACTTGGGTGGTGAGGTTAGTGACAGAGATTCAGTCAATTGTTTTCCTAGTGATTTTGACTGACAAGATAGGAAGAGGTCAACCAGGATGCAGGTGTATACTGACTTGATACGTGTACTTTTATCTTTCCTTCCTCCACAAATGTAGACACGTTCACGACAAATGGTTATTGATGCAGAGTGGAGTGGTTCGGGAAGATATTCAGCCCATGACCATTGCTTTGTTTCAATATTCATGATTTCCACTGTTCTCAGTATCGTTTTGTCTTGACGTCCTCCAGCAACTATTAGAGCTTGTCCAGTGCACAATGCTATTGACAATGATCTCTTGGTGGGCATTGGTGGAATCACCTCTCTCCAGTTCTTACTCCAACCTTCATCCGTGAGGGTTAGGAGCTGATTGGTCACCTTACCACCACTGCCCTCCCCACCTATGGCAGTTAGGGAGTTATTGATGACTACTAAAGAATGGAGTGAATTTGGACATTCTGGAAGTCGTGTCCAGGACTTTATTCTTGAGTTGAATGCGTAAACCGATCGATCTCCAGCTCTGAAGTACACCATCTCACCAGCAACAATGGCATTGTCCCCCCTGACCATCTCAAATGGTGCTTTCTTGTCATACCTCCATCTCAATGTAAGGCTGTTCATGTCTGAGTCTGTGCTAGTGATCATATAATAACTTTGTGTGGGGGCTATTATGTTCGGTTGTTGTTGAGCTACAAGCTCAGTTGTTGGTTTTCTCTTCAGCTGTTGTTCTAGTTCTTGGATTTGGGTGTAAAATTGAGCCATCATTTGTTGACTCGATTCGAGTTTCTGAGTGACCAGTTGCAGTTGTCTCTGTTGGTCTCTGATAGTTCCCCTCAGCTGTTGGCATTCTTCTTGACTGGCCGCAATTGCTTGTTCTTTTTCTTGTATGATGTCATTTTTCTCTTGTATGATGTCTTCTTTTTGTTGCAATCGGTTGTCTTCCTTGTGTTGTAGTCTGTTGTTTTGAAGCCCAATGATTTGCTGAGAATGTTCCTGTCTCATTAGACGAATCTCCTCATCTTTTTGTTCTATGATATTCTCTTTGTCCTGAACTTGTTGCCATAGTTCTTCCTCTCTCTCAGTTGCATTACCAGCTGGTTCTGGTCTCGGTTGAGCCCTCCGAACACTTTCTCTGAATTGAGGTGTTTCTTTCAGAGCTGCTACTCTGTGACACAGCTCCTGGGCTGATGGACGTTCAACATCATTGTCTTTGAGACCATCAAGTGCAATTGGTAAGAGAGGGTGGTTGGGATCAACTAGACTGATGTGGTTGTGACGTCGTTCAATTTCTGAAGCTCGGACTTCAACTGTACCACCAGGATACTCAGGATGGTCAATCTGTATGGTCTTGTGTCGATCTCCTGGTCTAGGGAAGTATCTAGTCAAAATCTGGATGAAAAGTGTTCCAATTGCAAAGCAATCAATTTTTTCTGTGTAGACAGGTGGATCTTTCACAGCTTCAGGAGGCATGTAGGCATCTGTGCCTGGACACAATGTAAATGACACTCTAGTAGCTTGAGGGTTTATCCCACCAAGCTTTGCCATGCCAAAGTCTGTCACTTTAGCTATCACATTTCTGTGCAGTAACACGTTATTGCTTGAGAGATCTCTGTGAGTGATTCCATTCGAGTGGAGGTAAGAAATAGCCAAGGTGATATCGTGGCAAAAGTTGACCTGGATATGGTAAGGAACAGCATCCTGTGAGCTCTCCAAGAAATGGGTCAGGCTATCATCCATTAGCTCCATTAGTAGAACTGGCAAGCCATTTTGCGGATCTTGGTGTGTGCCCAGGAACTGTACGATATTGGGATGCCTTATTGCCCTCATGAATTCACACTCCTGCATGAAGCGCCGGATAGGTAGTCTGTGTTCTCTTTGATGTTCAATTTGTTGGTGTGCATTTGGATCAAAAAGAGTTGGGTGGATGATTTTAGCTGCACAGAGCAGATCATCACACTGAGCCTTGCAAACAGAGCCATATGATCCAATACCAAGAGTTTGATCCCTTAGGAGTTGAATTGATCTAAACCCAATTGTGGGCGTGTCCTGATCTTGTTGCTGAGCCATACCTCTGTGGGATCAACAATATGCAATAATATAATTACTATGAAGGCGAAGATTTGACTACTTGTGATATGCACGTGTGATATCCTGCTTACCTTGTTAGTTGTGTGAGGTGTCTAGTTTTCAAGATTTAACATCTCTCTCAACCCTTTGTTTGCAATTTTTAGATCGTGAATGTTATGAATAAGTAAAGTCATGAATTATGCTTCTTTTTTATCCAAATATGGACAAATTTTCTGTACAGCTAGGTTAGGCTGTATTCATAGGGGAATTGTTCATTTCTACTGATAACTAATTAAATGCCTATTAATTTTACCACACCTTTGTATAGAATCATATATAGGTATGATATAATATAATAGTATATTATCACATTTACTTTAAAATGCTGTAGAGTCAGGTTATTATGTCTGCTTCACTATTTACTGCATATTCCGAGTAGTTTTCTAAGCATCATTGTCAGGTTGGATTTAATTAAGTAGGGCACACTTTGTTGTGTTAGGAAGAACTTGCTGGTCATGTATTTGCATCATGTGGGTTATGTCATGATATATAGGCCTTGAGAGCTGGTTTGGACTGAGTCAACTAGTGTCCAAGATATACTTGACCCACATGAAGCCTCCATTGCATTTCAGTCCAAAACTTCCATAGTTCAAACAAGTACATGTAGTAATAATTTTTATGTGTGCTTATAATCTGCTAGCTAGTGGCTTGTTATGTAGTAGTACTACTATAAATGTTATTTTGAAGTACTTAATTCTGTGACAGCTAGAACACCTTTAAGACAGTGGAAAGATATAAATATTGTAATGAATAAAAGAATTTGTGTAATGTTAACCTAAGACAGAGAAAGGTAATTTCGAAAACTTATCTCTATACAATGCTTGCTATTTCTACTGAGTCAGTTTCACTTCCCCAGCTACTAGTAGTGCAGCCGCCCACCACCATTAGTCATTGCTGGGGAGAACAGCTGCAAAGCACCAGCGTCTACTAGTATTCATCTGACTGATGACCTCCCATGTGTTGGAGGTGGGATGGTACTGATGAACATATGAAGTTGGTCTGCCTTGGAAATCCCTGCCACCTAGAGCTAACACTCGATTGTGAAGTGTGACACAAGAAGAATTTGTAACTGGGAGATTAGCAACTTTGCTCCATATATATACGGTAGGCTTGGGTGGACTGGTAAGTGATAGAGATCGAGCTAAAGAGTCTCCTGATATTTTTGACCGACAAGACAGGAAGATTGACCCATAGGGAGCCATCTGACTCTCATGGCATCAAAGTTTCAGAGGTGAATGTGAGCAAGGCTCATGCCACCATCTCTTACAACCGCTACAAGAGGCAGTACTCCATCAAGGACCTGGGCAGTGTCAATGGCACCTTCATCAACAAGGAACACAGACTGAGTGAGGTATAGGAAATGTACATAGTCCTTTAGATTGAAATTCATTTGTTTAAAATGTATTTTTCATTGGTCAATATTCAGTACATTTCATATTACAAGCATGCATCGTAAGCTTGTGGGATTTTACAAATTATCTTTAGGCAAGTTTGTTGATAAAGCCAAATTAGTTTTTCATATACAGTGCTGATTATTGTTATTGAACCATGTACTGCACTCATACAGTAGTTAATTTGATCGGTGCATTTTAACATTTTGGGAAAAACAGCATTAAAATGAGCTTAAATNTCATAAATGTAGCTTTTGAACAACAGACTCAGTCGTCTTCCAAGTAAGTACTTGCAGAGTAACAACTGCAATCTAGGCTATGTTATGTAAAGGAACTGATACTCTGCAATAATGTTTCCATGCAATGTAGGTTTGAAGTACCTGATAGGATTTCTGCTATCAGTAGTTATAAAGAGCTCAATCCTCACCGAAAGTGGAACATGATATTTGTAAGAGCCATTTAATCAGTAATAATTATATGACTAGTTGCCTAGTATGTGCACACATGAACTAAAATTAAAAATTAATATCCCTTTGCTCATGTTGATATCTTCACATCCCAATTGATGCCTCAGTGTATTGTGGTGTTTAGTATAATTCAACTTAGATCAAGAGTTGTCACAAATACTGCGATTTGATTGGTCAGTGCAAGGTTTCTAGTATCATGTGGTTTTTGGCTAATAGTACTTATGTATATGATCTAAACAAGTTAGACAAACTCTTTCAAAGCTGTTTGGAGCCCCTCAAGGCCTTTGTGCACGGTAGCGTTGCTGTGCTTGATGTATACCGTATATATGCTAGACTAAAATTTTCTATTTTTTTTACCACAAAAATGTTAACATACAGTAGCGTAAATGATTCGTTTTCCATGTTTGTTGAGTGACTGTATCATGATCTCTGTATTCTTCTGTATGTATAGGTTAATGTTACTGCTGAAGAGGTTGATTCAATGAGGCAAGTTCCATATACATTAACCATTTGTCTGTCAATTATCACCAGTACGGTACAGTAGCCTTGATTGATACACAGGCATGGCACGATAGTAGCATGTTAAATAACTCATGTCTGTTTTACAAGAGTTTTGTGATCATAAACCTGCCCAATGGTGTCTTGGCTCATGCATGATTAATTAAGGTCTATAAACAGAACCATGCACAAGTACGCAATTATATTATAGTTATTATAGCTATTATTTTTCAAAGTATTACCGGATTTTAATATTGGCGGATTGGCGGTTTTGGTAAGGACCGCTAATATTAAATCCGCCAAACCATTATTTTTGCGCCTGCACATACGGAATATGTGTATTGCTGTGAGTGCTAACGCCAAAATAAAATCCACTAATCATAGAATCTTTGACAATCCCCCAAATTTTATTCCCACCAATATGAGTAAGCTGAAAGAGCAGAGCTTGAGAGTAAAACATGGCCATATCTCAGCTACGATGAATCACGATCTTAAGTTACAAAAATTTAATAGTTTCAAGTAGTTTTGGAATTTCCAAAGAGAGCCCAGGTGTTGAGATTAGTGTTTGATGGTCGAATAAATACAATAATAACTCTCAGCACCCTGCATGCCTCGGGTTATAAAAATAATAAGTTGTATACAAACTCGTAATTCATGGCTACTAGTGTGTGTTTTTTTTTTTTGGTTTTTTTTGTGTTTTTTTTTGTGGTAACATGTAGATTGGGAAATCAATGGATAAGAATGAGTGGTATTATACTCTGTTGTTGGCCTCCTAGAGTGAAAAAGTCATGTTGCTTTTGTACTATTAACAGGTGGCATTAATTAAGAAACTGACTGTGCCAGTAAATTATTAAGAGTCACAGTGTATAAAGTCTACTTTATCACCACAACAAGTTCTGCCCATTGACTCTATAGATTTTTACAAATAGAAAAAGTTTCTAAGCAGTGTAGGAATGGGTGGTGTAATAAAATAAGGTAGTCTCACTAGCCAGATGTTTGGCTTGCAAGACTAGAATTAAGGCAACGCCAAGTGTCTGAAATTTGGCACAGGACTATTTCATGGTTATTTATATGGATTTTGTGATCAATCTTTATGTGTGTAGGTTGACTCATGGTCCTGTGCCAGTAGTTCGACATGCAGTTATACTTGACTAATTGAGAAGGCATGTAGGCTACCTATCATGTGAAAATGCATGAAGTAATCATGTGGGAAACTTCAGGAACTTGTTTTGTTACTTTTTATAGCACCACTTATTCTTATTTTTTATGAACTACTCCAATATTATTTTCTAACAACAAAAGCAGATGTTCAACTAGTATATTAAATCAATTAACTATACCCTATATGTTTGCTATAGTTAGCTTCGTTTAGCCTTGTCTCATTGGCTTGCATAGTTTTCTTGTTCACCAGCAAGCAACAGTGTGTCTTTGTGTATTTTGTCGATTCAAAGATTGCCATGTGTGCCAGTTTTCCAAGCAAAACAAAAATTAATGTTGTCAGTACAATGACCAGCAGACTCTCAGTCTACTAACCTGATAAGCAAACTGCATGATTTCAGGCTTTGTTTACATGAGCTGACCCGGTACATGTTGTCTTGTTTATCTGCAGGAGAGAACGAGTGTCTCATTTGGTATATCCCTCATGTACAGTACTGGATGATAGCATAGGATGTGCTCTGTGGTTTGCTGCCAGAGGAGAGGGAGTGTTGTACCAGCCTGGAGACCCCACCTCTAGTACATCTCCACTGTATCACAGTAGAGCCAGGGTATGTTGTGTGGAAATATGTGTTGTGTATGTGCAGTGTGTCAACTCTCTGGTGTTACTAGTACATACAGGCTGACACTGATAGCAAACATGGGAACTGTTTTATTGCACATAATCATTTGAGCCTTGTAGGTCTTGTATTCTCCGAATCATACTTGTACTATTAGGCAAAGTCCACACATACATACTCTGTTACTGTTACATGTAGCAAGAAAGTTGTGGAGTAATTTTTCCTTTGTATAGCAGCTGTATGCTGCAAAGATTAGGATGACCACAATAGCCCCAATAGGGTCCCTATTTCATTTCCCATTAACAAACTGTATACAATCATGTAGTATTTTTTTAGAATTCATTCTAGATTATTGCTGAGCAGTTTGTATTGTCGTGAAGTACTACCTCAGGTCTCACATGTTTTATGCGTGTTGTGTTTCTGTCACAAAGCATAGTTGGCATGCATATTTGTTAGGTGATGTCACGTAAACTAAAGCTTTCAATACTGCTGACCATTTACCCATCCTACTATACTTATGCCAAAAATTGGCCAGTATACTATAATAAATTATGGCTTTGGCTGACCACAACAAACCGTGCAAGAGAATTCCATAGCATATGGATAAGGGGAAATAGTTATCATGCACCACATCAAAGGTTGTCGATATCAATTGTTTGAGACACTTGTATTTACTATGTGTACTCTAGTTATATTAGTGACTTTTAATATTAACCGCAGCTCAATTCTATTGTTATTCTTAATTCAAGGTTTGGTCCCTTCAACAGACTATACTGTATTTCTATATAGGGCCTCTATGGGGTAACATTAATAAATAATTGTGTGTGTAGGATCCCAGCATTGTTTGTCATACAATTGGCAAACATTGAACAGGTAATTGTTGACACTTTAGTCAAATTCAACTACTGTAGCTGTCTTTTGGTGTAAAAAGCCTAATAGTAGTACAGCTAACACTACTACCTCACAAACAAGTCATCATGTAAAAGGATGAAACCAATACCGGTTGTTTTTGACACAGTAAAGTAAATGTTATCAACATGCCATCTATCATGGACGGACTCCATTAATTCACTGCACGTAAATCTCAAGAAACTCAATTGGTGTGTCTTCATCATCTGTGTCATTGTCCCCACAAATACGAACCTCAATATCATTGTTTGTGGAGGAAGGAAGCTCCACTGAAAACCAGGGGGGAGAGTTGAAGGTACAGCACGTCCCACTGATACATCCAGTACCGTCCCACAGCTTATTGCTGAGGGCAAATGTTCTATCATTAGGAGCGCTACGTCCACCTGATTCACAGAAGTAGCTGTTGGAAATAAACGATGGACTTGAAGGAGCATTTCTGGGATTATCACAAGGACAGGCAGCTCTGTCATCTGACCGAGTGGAGTGACCACCAACAAATGTCCAGACATGAGTGCGAGGGGTTCCATGAGTCACACTGAGACCATCGATATAATTTTCATCAACTGACATGGGTTGAGGCCGATCTAAGTTTAAAAAGGCATTTGGTGTTCCTAGTTGGTAGCCAGTGGCTCTCCCACACACTCTGCTGTAAGTGGCATTGTGTGTTTCAAACTCAGCCGATGCACAGCTGCCAGAGGGTGACACCAGACGACCACATGCTCTCACTGGACTGGTGTACTCCCTCCAGGCTGGGGGACACTGATGTGAAGGGAGAGTCATGTCGATGTATGCCACCCTCCTCCAGAGTCCAGGTCCACACTCAGAGACTGTTGTGTGCTCCAGGAAGAATTCTTTCAGCTGATCCAGAGTCACAAACATTTCACCAACTCTTTGACCAACCTCAGTAGTGGTGAGTGTCTCATTGAGATGGTCCAATTTGGATTTGAACAGATTAATCATTTCACTAAGTGTAAGAACTTCTTGATAAATCTCAGTAGATGTCTTGTTTAGTTGAACCAAATCAGATTCAAAAACATTTTGTTTGCAGATGGTCAATGCTTGATTTACCTGTTGTGGTTGATTGGACACCATGTGTATAAGGCTTGAATCGGTGACTGTTGGTGATGGCTTCATGGCAAACCACATACTCATGATAAGAGAAAGACTTGACATAGCTGCACACGCAATAGCAGTGCAAATGAAGAAGACAATTAGCCTTTTGTTTACCTTTTCACCAAGTGGTTTCACTCCTGGACTGTTAGCCTCAATGTAAGTGGACACTTTTGAGTCAGGATCTTTGGCAATGGGTCTTTTTCTGTGCACTGAAGCGATTATTACATGAGTTGCTTTATTTTCACCATGCCCACTTTGTTCTTCACTAGCAGCAGCTTTACCTCTCCCATCATTGCCACTAGAGAGAGAGGATGGAGCCTTTGGGGCCAGCATAGTAGAGTAGCAAGGATTGATATGACAATCAATTCTTATCTCATCTCCCATTTTCAACTGCACACAGTTGTAGCTAGCTAGGTCTTTTACTTGTATCAAGTCTATAGCAAATAGTGTCATAGATATATACCAACAAAAGGGCAGACTTATAAGGTTCCTGTTGGGTAATAACTATAATTATAGCTGAATTGTGTGATTGTTTCCACAATGTTTTAGTCAGATAAACATCTCTTTTGGCATCAAAAAGATGCACATATTTAGATCACAGTCAAAAGAAATTTTTGAAATAAACTAACACTATAATTACCAGATTCACAAACATAAAATTAATTATATACACAATAGACTAGCTACACTATTTATATGGCTACCAGCTATTGAAATAATACTATTCATTGTAGTTACTATCTGTGACAGTGAGCTTATCTTCGTTGTTCATGAAAACTGGCAACCAAATATCGAGAATCATTGTTTTGTTGGCTGTCCTGGACTCGTTTTATGATAGCCTTTTCCAGTGAATAGAAAGATGGTTTCTCTCCCCGAAAAGTTTCTAATGTGGCATGCATACCTGAAACAAACAACATTCTACTCACAGTGACACAATCCTATTTGTACCATAGTTAGGTCACACTTTAATGTACTAGTGACCACTATGGTATGAGTTATCTAGACTATGAGTGTCTAGTGTGTATGGTTTTGTACTCCTTCGTGCTGTTGTATGTCTTCCCTCAGGCTGTGCCCTCAGGAATACATACAACAACCCTCAAGTACACACTAGATACTCTTATGTTACATGTGTGTACAGATTGACATGTGTATATGTAACAGTAGATCAGGAAATTTTCATTGCTAACAGTTTTCATTGAATCAGATGATGTTTACTGAAAAAAATTAAACAGTGAAAATTTACTTTGTAGTACAATCTTTACCCAGCAGATCATCTTCGATGAAAATTGAAGTTGATCATTGTTTTGTACTCTCAAATATTTTATCAATTATTTTCCCGATCTATGGTCCTTACACATATATTGTCTATTCTCAGTCATGCAAATGAATAAAACAGGCCAGAGTACATGATATTGTGTCCACTCACCAGGAGCTGTCATTCCTAACACATAGAATGACTGTCCAGTGAACTCAGGTACACCTTTTTCAAGATAGTAAGTACACTGTATTTCTACTCCATGTTTCACTTCTTTCTACATTGATGAAGTAAATACTATAGATCACTACAATTATGTACAAGAAATTTGAAATAGTCCCAATAATCCATGAATGGCTTACTGGGTGCTTGTCTATATACTGCCATTCGTAAAATTTTAGAATGTCTCCTGGACTTGGTTTTCTTGGAGGACCATAAAATGGAAGTGGCTCATAGTATTGCCTAGCAATCAGTGTTTTGCCACATACTTCAAACATTGCTCTATAATTAGAGAGAAAAATCAATGCTCTAATTTTATACGAATTATTTATTCAGTAGGGTGTACAGTAAACTGTTTACAGTATCAATATAATCAAACATAATAAAATAAACAAAAGTTATACATATCATATCATTAAAATTAATGTGAGAAAGAATGTTAAAAAGTATTTTAGTTTCATAGCAATCACACGCTCAGACACCAACACTTTTGTACTGACATCCACACTCTTGTATGTACAACATGTATACAGTGTAATATGCTATTGATAAACCTGCTGAAATAGGGTTCTTGGCTGAGTGGCATTAACTTTTCTCCCAGATGGTTTCTCATTCCAATAATTGCTTCTGCAAGCTCATCAGATAATCTGTGTTGAACAATCTATAATAATTAGACTTTGCCCACTGACTTCTGATCAAACTTGTCCTATGTATTCCTTGTACAGTAGAGTGCTCAGCCTGCATGCATGCTTTATTGCTGTACTATCAGTATTGCTATATTGAATAGCATTTATAGTCAATGACTATATAGGATCATATATAGAGTGGATATTTAACTAAACTTAAAGCCTGAGATTGTGCTTACCTGTAGCATTGTTCACCAGCTCGTCTGATAATACCAAAAGCTGAAGTAGTGTATACAAGTGTTTCATGGAGGGCCTTTTCAAACTCCTCTCTTGGGGGATTTTCACCCATCATTTTGCCTTTCCACTTCTTCATTGCCTCTACCCTAGCAACTGCTAACTGTAGTATGAAGGTGTGGTAAATCTTTTATGTGACTCAAGAAAGTCAATATATCTTACCAGCACCAGAACTTCATTTTTTTGTACTTCAGTTGCACATGAACTTGAGCTCTCTTTCTGGTCACCAGTAGTACTAGAAGTGCTAGCATTACTAGCCATTGAACAGTACTGTCTTCAAGCAAATGACATACCTACCCAAATTTGAGTAAATAAATGAAGGGAATTACCTATGATGTAATCTCAAATGAATATCGTCTGTAGTCATTGCAAGACCCTCCCATTTCATTACAAGTAACAGTGTATAATTGGGGCGAGCCTGAGCGAGCCCCACATTTGTGAGTAGGTCGGCTCTTCTGTCGTCGTCGTATGCTCGATAATCAAGGACTTTGACCTTCAGCTTAGCCTATGTGCACGTGATCATCCACGTGGCAGCGCTGATTGAGTACTCGAGTAGTACGAGTGTTTGCCGGGTTATTGCAAAAAGCGGCCTTATGGCTGTTGGCTGTATGGCATATGGCCTTATGGCCTTAAGTTTTTCACTCAAACTAGTTTTACATACTCTGTTTCGATGCCCCCTCCTAATGTTGCAAAGAGTTCACACAGCTGAACGAATGAGTCAGTATCAGGCCCCGGTGGCGGACACGGGACTGATGATGGAGTCTTCAACCATAATATGATGAATTAGTAGCTATCTATGCTTCATTGTCTTGGACTCGTTATGGCATCATCAAAGTTATCCTGAGTGAGAACAAGTTGAGTCCTACTAACTTTGGTGGTATAATCTCACTGATGACACATACAGACGTACAGGAATGAAAAAAAGCACCCAGGAGGAAGTTGGCACTGATTGCATCTGCCAATCGACCTGGCAGAAAGCTAATAGACTTTTCTGATCAGTGAATCTGACATCAGTGAGAGGGATCATTGATAGTCAAAAAAGGATCATCTATATGCCAAAACCATTGACAGAATATAGTCAAAACACAAGATACAGCCAGTCCCACAACCATGCCACTATCTACAAAATGAACACCAAGCTGCATGGTGTACTGCTCGAGCTCAGGTTGTACTGCAACTACCACTATCAAGAGTAACATTCACACAGTTAATGGCTAATGGCTTTCACTTCTTTCATTGTCATCCTTATACTAGCAATATTAGGTAGTTACATCAACCTCCTTGCTTTGATTGTTAAAAATTTTATTTTCCTATCATTGACTATTGTTAGTATTAATTTTATAATTTAGTTCCATATAAGGGCAAATACCTAAGGCCACAAAGCCAAGAGCCAATGGCCATAAGGCCACAAGGCCGTGTTTTGCAATAACCCGTGTTTGCCAGAGTGTTTGCTATGCTGAAAGCAGAGTGAAATGATTAGCGTTTTGTAAGTTTTATTTATGCTCAACCTGTGGATATATGAATATAGTCATAGTAGAGAAAATTGCTTCATTCAGTGGAGCGCTATGAATATTGCCAATGAGCATCAGTTAGCCTGTTAGCCTATAGCTATTAACTTTGAAAGTATTATGTTTAATGGCAAGATATGCCTGGCAGCCAGTTTACATGCAAATTAGTAGCAGCATAGACTCTACCACTGATAAATTAATCAGAAAACTCACACACTCTGAAGGTTGCATGAACCGTTTTATATGTACCACTGCATGGTTGCTCATGAAAACACACGGGTTAGAGGTCTGGAGTCATCATGTTACCATGAGAGGCTATGACGTAGGATCAACTCTATAGCACTTGCTCCGTCCATACCAATGTTGAACAAAGAAAAAGATACATGCATATCTCAGGCTATGCACCCCGTGCTTAAAAACAAACACTAAGCATTATGGTGGGGGTGGTTTAGATGTATAACTGTTGTGCAAACTGCAATGCTGTTAACAGATACCATGCATGCAGTACTATAGCCTAAGACACATGAAATACATACTGCACATGTATTATATGTAAGTCATAATGTCGCTCAGGCTCGCCCCTATCAATGTCATGCATTTTCCTAGTACTATAATTATAGGTTAAAGTACAACAATGAGTAGTATTAGCGATTTTTAGCATGAGTACTATGAAAGCTAATACTACGAGTGGGCATTCTATAACCAGTTTCTACCACGAAAGTTTTCATAGTAGCAATGTTGGCATGGCACTGCTATAGTAGAAGACATGGGAACTAAAGTCCATCTGGTTTGAGAATGCCGGTAGAAAAACTTGAATAACTTTCTAAATATCCAACCGATTTCAAAATTTCAAGCACCATTGGAAATCGCTCGATCTTCCTGTCCTTTTGGTTGCTTTTTCAGCTTTCTACGCCTTACCAATCAAAAAAAGTTAGCTATTTGGCCCATAGAAAGAGTATGGTTATGAATCTCATTAATTCACTTTCGGCGGCATTCTCAAACCAGATCGACTTTACTTTGTTGCACAGGAAAACTGGTTTCTCTGTGGAATAAAGGACTACTTATTGCACGGGTGACGGGTTCAGGGAGGTCACCATTTAATATGGGATTTATTCAGTGTGTGGTATCTTTGAACTATAAGGCTTCCGTGATACAATGACATTCAATCCATTTTATTATATTTCAACAGTCTCTGGAAGTGTGTGATCCGAAATGACCATAGTTCTCATGTGATTTGTGCATTCCATAGGAAATGATAATCTTGTGCCATCACACTTGCAGCCACGTTATGATGTATAGGAGCAAGTATCTGAATCAATGACTTAATTTGTTGTATTCCACAGACATTGTTTGTTGGTATTGGAGCAGATGAACAACTTGCTGGATACTCAAGGCACAGAACAAAGTTTAGGTAAGAATGTTCTAAAGCATTATACCTGTGGGCAAAGTACACCAGCTTCCTTAATAACATATCATAGTCACATCTCCTCTTACACTGCACTGAGTCAGCGTGAACCTACTTTTATTGATTGGAAGAGAGGTTAAGTCTGGCAAAGAGACCAGGGTATTTACGGTATACAATCATGCTTTATTAGCCTGAAGTGGGTTCTAATCAAGTCCATCATAAAACCTGATTTCCGATTATGCATTTGAATTTGATGACCTTTTCCAATCGGTGTCACTGAACTCGTGCGTGCAAGTACCCACACTATGGCCTATGACAGAACACAGGTTGCCATACTTGAATCCTCTAGCTAACACCAGAAGAGGTGGGAGTTACTAGTCTGCTTGCTCCCACTGACTCTTGTAGAATGATTATGGCAATTACCAGCAATCAGCTGCACAATAACTTATTATAATTATTGTGCTAGCCAATTTCCCTGCACTCAGTGTGTACTATACTAGTTAGTTCAATGATAATTTGAGATATCAAAGACTGAATCAGATGCACATGCATTAGGTCTTCTGGTTGGCAAGGATTAAATAATGAAATTGAAATGGACATCAAACGATTGGCAAAGAGAAATTTAGGAAGAGATGACAGGTATATAGTTTCAATAATTATGGGATCAGACATCATTTGCATATTTTGAATAATAGCCATCTGTATAGCTAAGATGGAAATTGGGCTAATTAGTGCATGTGAAGAGCATCATAATAGGTGACTGAGGATGATTTATCTATCCTGACAATAAGATAGTGTGACTACCAGCATTATCAGTTAGTAAGCTAAAAACATGCCACTCAAGCCTCGCACAATGTAAGGATACACTATTGTAGGCTTCAGAGAATTTATTCTCTCTCTCTCTCTCTCTCTCTCTCTCTCTCTCTCTCTCTCTCTCTCTCACTCTCTCTCTCTCTCTCTCTCTCTTTCTCTGTACACACACACACACACGCATGCATGATCAGTCGTATAGCTACTTGCCACACACTTTGTGTCATGTAACTGAATTAGATAGGGAACTATGTCAGACTTGGTTTATGTCAATCAATACCTTCGACTAGGAATAGAATGTTAAGTTTTATCTCCTGGCTGAATCTAAATAATAATATCTAAAGTAAAGCACCACAATGGGAGGCATATTTTCGGTGGTCAAAGTTGTTTAAATAAATACAGGTGCATTGCTGATCATCAGAGAGAGGGGCAGTTTCCATTTCTGGATGAAGAGGTTGTGACATTTCTTCAACAGCTTCCCATGTGGAGCAAGGTAAGAATTGCTTCATTCACTGTATTCACAACCAACCGTCAGAGACTCACTGTGCAAAATCTGCAGCTATATAAGTATAGCAAGAGCTGTTTCATATAAATTAATCTGTAGTCTATTGTGATGTTATAGCTGGCTTGTAGCTAATGAATACCATATAGCGGGAAATTTTTTGCGAATTTTGCGGTTTGGCAGCTTTCCGCGAAAATTTTCCCCCCGAAATTTTGTAAGGTATGAGGTCGTCACGTAATGTTGAGACACAATCCACGAAAATTTTCTTTGCGAATTTCTACTCAAGATGAAAATGCAAAAATTTTCCCCCACAAAAATTTCCCGCTATACTGTATGTGTTCTGTATTATAGTTAGCCATCTTAATAATTATTGTAAATTTAGTGCACATTAATATAACTCAGTGAATTTGAAAGTAAGCATTATTAGTGTTTTGAAAATATTTTTGCTGATTAAGTCCTGCATGCCACAAATTTAATTCTTACCCAATTTACCTAATAGACAGTGATTATTATGTTGAAACGGAAACAACTGAAACCTAAAGATGAAGACAGTGCCCATTGCACACTGAAACTACACTTAATTGATGTAGTTGGATATTATTGTCCTTTCATCAAAGCATTACAAACCAGATAACGCTAATGGGGTCAATCTGCATGCATGCATGGTCATAATGTTCTCTACTAGCCAAGTAGCCAGATGATCACAGTACGTAACTCTGAGTATACAGTCAAGATACAGTATTTTGTACCTGCACATGCATCCTCTATACATTGATGTAGTTACAAACTGAGTAATGTGGTGTACAGTGATGGTGTTTTATCATAGTTGTTGTTCATAATAATCATCCTATTGTCCTCCTCTGTATCCTAGACTGATCTCTCCCTGCCCAGGGGTGAGGGTGAGAAGAGACTCCTGAGAGAAGCTGCACTGTTGCTAGGATGTCCCAGTGCAAGTGCCCTTCCAAAGAGAGCTATTCAGTTTGGATCTCGCATGGCTAAACTAGCTGGTACTTCAAACAGCAGAGAACTAGGGTCTGATGTTTGTGAGAGACTATTACCCCAGGTGTACACTCAGTGAGCTCATATTATTTATTTTTTGTGTTTCCTTAGTAGAATTTTCACTTAAGACAAACAATATGTGTGTTACTCAAATTCAAGGCCTTTGAAAATAATGTCAAGCATTATATTATGTGAAGTATGTTACAACAAAACAAGTGCTGCAATAATAATAATTATTATGTATACAAGTAGTAAAAATTTCAAAAATAAGCAGTGTAGGAATGGGCAGTGCGGTAAAAAGCATTGGAACAAGGCATGTCTCAATTTCGGCACATGACTACTTCATACTAGATGCTTCATGCTAGCTAGATCACAAGATCTACTTTTTTTGATCCTTTTGTTAAAAAAAACTTTTTAGTAGGAAGATCGATCTCTAATTTTGAAAATAATGGCAGAGGCACAAATATAATAATAATTATTATACAAATGTAAAACAATTATTACTGACAATGGAATGAAAATTGAATGATTGTTGCATGTGTAATATTTACTTGCATGATATATATGCAATCCTCAGTTCGCCTCATTGATCTTCAGTTGAATCCTCTAGAGGACATCTAGAGAAGAGAATCAAAGCATGTAAATATAATATTATTGTTTCATTCACTGATGAGATATTACCTTCAACCCTCTTTCTCCCTGCATGTGGCCTCGGGCCTGGGGCTTCACTAGATGCAAATGGAGCTGTTGAAGAGACAGTGACTGTACAAGTGAACTCTCCAGAATCAGTGGACACTGATGAACTGAAGCTAGCTGAGCAGGTATAGGTGCAGGCCTCAGTACAACCAAGATTAGTCTTCTTAGTAATAAATGGAGTTGAACAGCCCAGATGGTCCACTCCACATGTGTTCACAGTATGTCACTGGAATGTCTACTGCTTCACTCAACTCAATGGAACAGGTCAGAGTGAGAGAAGAGTCTCTTGAGCCACTATCATCATCAGAATTTAGAGCCGGGAGGTGCATGACAACCACAGCAGTAGATCATGAAATAAGGGCAAGTTTAGCTATCGATCTTTACCATAGTTACTAATTAAATCTCAATCGTGTAACTTCAACACTGCTGTGAGTAACTGAGTTACTTCGATCGTCTATCTGGTTCTAGTTCCTAAACTTTCATGATCACTGATTTGTGAGAAGTAAGTATGATTTTCAATATTCTATAAATTGTTGTCTTAAAAGTCGAGCATAGATACAGTAGATCATATAGTAACTTGTTTCAAGTAACTTCACAAGCTTGGGTGTGGGGCCTGACATTATATAATATTAATACTCTACCATTCTTAAGCTTGTCATCAGTAGATATTCAGTGTGACTAGGTAGGAAAATTCATACTTAGACTGTATATAATACCCTTACAAAAGGGTCAATTCCTTATTCTATACTGAATAATATAGCTGTCTCGAATAGTTTATTTTTTGTGGATATGATCCCAAATACATTTATAGAGCCAGAAAATTTAAATTTGATGGTATATGGTATGGTATTCTAAATAATTATTGGGCAGACTTAAACTGAATGATTTGAACTTTGACCGTCCCACCATCAAATTAACATCCTGTTTAGTATTTCCTGCTATAAGGTAGTTTCAAATTCCACCAGTGTGTCATATGTACATGTAGTACTATAAACGCACTTTGTGTAAAACTGTACACAACAGTTACTGTATTACAATCATGTGTGGATACTATTGTTATGACTCAATGCATGCCGTGTTTTATATTCACTGATATGGTTTTAATTTTGTTAATTTCATTGTTGTATAGTTCTCAAAAGGTTACTCTCTAGTATTATACAAAGTATGGCATTGTATATGAGACGGAAGTCACGATACAAGCAAGCATGTCATGGGCCATCTACAAATGTGGGACAAGCTCTAAGCCAACTTCTCTCTCTTCAGCAATCATGTATAAACTATATCATTACTAACTTGGAGAAGTATCCACCTGATATGTTAGCACTCCTTCCTCTACACTTTAGAAGAAAGCTTCTTCTCCTTCTACCTCCAGCTGACATCTTCCAACTGGAACAAACCAAGGTGGTGGAAGGCATCGACATGGAGAATGAAATATGGAAAAGAGTAAGTGAACACTATGATTTTAAAGTAGCCAAATCGGTTTGTTACAAGAGCATTCGGCTAACTGGAAGGTTAGGTTGCACACGCAGACTGAGACGGTCTGAATATTCATGTTCACTTCCGAATGGAATAGAAATACCTGAGTTGTCAAACTCTGAATCAACTTGCTTCATTTCTTGGAAGGCTCATTTTATCTCTTGCATTATATCATTCCTGTTTTGTTTGAGGCCATTTGAATTAGCAGATACAGCTTCTTGTGATGCTAAGTATACGAATGGATATGGAAACTACCTAATTTTCTTACAACTGCTGTTTTGCACCAAGTTTTTAAAACTGAAAGATCTTACTGATGCTGGTGGATTTCCGCTTCAAGTCTCTGGAGTCACTCTACTTCCCTCTCGGTATTCTCGATTCTTTACCAGTATGGTCCCACTCTCTGAGTTGGTACAATTTCTCTTGGAGGATTGTCATATAGAACCCCTGGACATCAAGGTTGACCTTGATAAAATGTTGTTTAAAGATTTACTCTCTATTGGATCATTAATATTATTACGAGTTTTTTTCAGCACCACAAAGTATATCACACTTTTTTTATCTCACCAAATAAATCGCATAGAGGTCTTACTACAGTTATGTGATATGCTTTTCCTTTGTCAGCTCGAGTATGTAACTTTCAAAACTGTCCGATCTATAATATATTATAACAATGGTGAAGTTTATATGGATAAAATCTTGCACACTTGTTTCCTTCATCCCATCTTTGTTAGACATCCCATGAATGGTGTTGATTTTAATCTATTTCAATGTTTGAAACGCATTAATATTACAATGTCACCAAATTCAATTGATAAAGTAGAAATTGAGCTCTCAACCCTCTGCTCTCTGCTTGCTTTCACTCAAAATCCTGGCTTTGAATCCATTTTGATTGCCAATACGATCATAAGTCTATGTACTGATGAACAGGAGAAAGCAGTTGTGTACACTCTTGAAAATTTTTTCAATTCTCCAATTTCACCATCATGTTCTCTAATCTCTCTCAGTAACATAAAACAAGTTCCTTTTTCATTTCTATTTCGGTGGTTGAAGCTCTTTCTTATATCTCCGTCAATATGTGAGCAGAAAATGGTGTTATCTTCCTGTAAATTTTCATACTTAAGTGTGATGGATCCAGAGTGTATGGATACTCTGATAAATTCAATTCCTGCAAATCCTACAGATCTTGCTGATATTCACAAAACTCTACATCTAAAAGATTTTGATCTAAGTTTTGCATTTATACAGGCAGTGACCTGTCTGCCTTTTCTGATTTTGGACGAGCTCTTCATTGATCACGAACATTGTCTGAACTGCCCTCATGATGATCTACGTGACTCTGTGTTGTCTTCTCTTTTCTCCATTCTTCCTACCATTCCATTGTGTCAAATTAAGACAGTGTCCATTCATTTGGATGTGTGGAAATATGCCGTAAGATCAGAATTACTTCATTTGGAAGTGTGGAAATATGCAGCAAGATCAGAATCACTTCAGCCCAACTTATTTGGCTCAATATTTAAATTAGCTAAAGAGCTTCCTGAAACTGCTGTTACAGTATCGCTTCAATGTATGATTCAACATGTTAATGCTATTGTAGCCTGTTTGCAGCATGAATGGAAGGAGAATGGCGGAGGTGTTCCCCTCAATCAGTTAACCATCCAGCTGTATAGCAATATGACTGGAACAAATATCATTGAGATTGATTCATCACTTGAAAAAGTTTGATAGTCAGTAAAATTGCAAGAAATGTATGTGTACATATCATCCACTGACAAGTACTCAGTTAATAATGATTATTATGTATATAGTCTTAAATGTTTTGATACTCTGTTAGGGCTAACCTCAGTCTGATTTTTACAATAGTTGAATGTTTAATTTTTGGTTTACACAAATTTATGACAAACATTGTTATAATTATATTTCTTGATAAATATTATAATTATATTATATCAGTATTATTATAATAGACAAGAATTGACTTCTTCCTTCCATTTGGGATATACATGAGATAAGGGCTGGGTGTCATTATGTGATGGCTTAATTAATGGCTAATATTGATGCTTCCAAGCTGGTCAACAGACTATATAGTTATAATTATGTCAGGTACCCAATAACCCAAAAGTTTTATGTCTTGATCCTTGAGAAAGAACGTATCATAGTGCAATAATATACTAGCTATTGTTACATGACAAAATTGATAATAATTTGTGCATGCATGTATATACTTGCATGTATACAAGAAGCTCTGTACATACTATGTAGACCATAGTCTATATAATTATTCGACCAATGCTCCCTCTTGCAATAATTATTGTATGGGCTGCATGACTCTTTACTACTGATTAGCTGCATGAGGCTCTAACAAAGTCACGAAGAGACTGTACGCTACATGTGGAATATTCTACACCAGTCTGTATACCTATAGTGAGTTGGAAACTTTGATTCTACGTTAGCTAATAATATTAAGCTTGTTAACATAAGCATATACAAGATTAAATAGTCTGACAATTAGGGTGTTACACTAGAGGCTCTAGAGCTATTATAATGTCAATTGAATGCTGAGAGAGAAAGCTACATATTCCTGAAAAATTCTGGGACTCAGCTGGGAATTGAACCCAAGACCTCCCGATTGCTAGTCAAGCAGGTCAACTAAGCCTGTGACATTGGAACAGAAATATGTATATAGATCAGTTGAATCGCCTGTACTGTCAATCCACCCAGGCCTATAGCTGTACAGCCCCATCTGCCGGGGATCTCCATTGAGAGAGAAAGATAATATTATATTATAATCATATTTTCAGTGCACGATTCCGACTTCCAGAATTTAGTAAACTCAAGTTGTAGCTCCTTCCTATCCATTTGGACTATTTCTCTCTCTTGCAGACAGTTTTAAAAGGCTTGATAAACTGCACTACATTTTCATGCACTAATAATGAAGGAACAATATTTATAACAAAAATTTATAATGAAGGAACAAATTTCAGCTAAATTGACAATCCTGTATTCCCATTGGTTGAAACCATTGCCTTGGGGAAGTATCATTATGAGCATAAAATCCTTTTGCCTATGGCTCATAATTACGATATAGTGACTGATTTGAGNGTATCATTTTGCGGGTGGTGTTGTGGCTATTCCGGTAAGTTGTTAAATGGTGCTTTGTCTTTCGGCTGTGTGGTTAGCTTCATGGTGATTGTGCACAGCTAGTCACTGTCTCTAGGCAATTTAGTAGTCTTGGTGTTCCCTCTTCTTGCTTTTTTTCACTTTGCTGTTGAGCATGCCTTTTCTTGTCTGATTTGCCTCATTGACGCTACCTACTGCTCTGCTTTCTCTCTGCCTAGGCAGTGTTTATATATTGCCATCCATTTCTATGAGCATGTGTAAGTATATTACGTAATGCTGTGTACACGCCCAAGCTGCAGTCAGCTAGCTCGAGCGCTCCGCGGATCCTGAAAGCTAGCTAGCTAGCTCCGGAGCTCCACCTACAACTACGTGACGTCATAAGTTGTACAAAAATTTTGTTACCTGAATTGCATATTGCAAAATTAGAACAGGAAGCAATATTTACGGAATATGCGTACAGACATCACACAGACGGAAGTGCATAGATTCGAATGCCACGTTACGTATATGTGGGGCTTGCTCACGCTCACCCCAATTAACTCACTCGTGCAGCGGCTTGACAAACTGGGCAAGCGAGCGGCTGACTAGACACTTCTACTGTTATATGGTTACTTCTAATAGTGCCTCCCACCATGCACCCTGGAGCTAAACCAATTAAATGTAGCATTTATTTTCCTTTTATTCAAATTCTGCAAGTTATTAAAATATTTCCTTTGGCTTTTTTTCCCATCAAAACAGTCTCTTCAACCTATGAAACATAGGAAACAGTTTTCAACTCCTCTGTAATTTTAGTTATTATTAACTTTTCCCTAAGTTTTGCCTAATTTCTATACTAGTATTATGTTTAGAGCAAAAACAGTGCACAAATTTGAAATCAGCACCCCAAGTTACCTTAGAAAGTGTCAAACTAACCAGTAGTGTCTTTATCATTCGCCGAATAGCTTTCAAAATCAGCCTGTCAGCCGTGCCACGTGGTCCATTGATTTTCCTGTAAACTTTTTCCTCCATATGTTTTGTATGGCTTTTTGCTGTCACCTGATTACGCCTGCTCATAACTTTATGATAACTCGACCAATTTCAATGCAACAAATGCTGAGATGTTCGCCTGACATTCAAGATTTTTGTGACCAACTTAATAAATCAGTGCTGGCGGAAGCTAAAATGTAGTGGTCAGGCCGGGGACGGAGTCCCTGTGCACGTTTCGAAGGAACGTGCCCTGCTAGGGGGTCTGGGGGCATGCTCCCTCCAGAAAATATTGCAAATTTAGGTGCTCTGAGAGCCATTCTGGGAAGATTTTGAGACAATTCGCTACAATTTTAATCATATAATAACTTGAACGTTCTTGCTGCTGATTTCACGTAAAAAAGTGGTCCGGTTTTTGCCAGACCAACCAATGCAAAGAGCTACTCAGTTTAATTTCAGTACTGGACAATTGCTGCATAGTGCAAAATACTTAGGTTGGAAATCGCTAGTTTAATTGGCCACAGCGTGTTAGTTATGTATACTCCAATAGGGGTCCCTATTGGAGGTGATGCTATTGCATCACTTGTGATTTTGACAGGAAAACCACACTACAATCTGCTGACAGTGCAGAACAAACTACTGAGCAGTGTTACCAGACTCTTCCTTTCCCTTGGTTTCCCTTGGGAAGAGTCTGACTACTGGTAAGCCTGGTCAGCCATCTCAAAAACAGTAATTTAAAGCCATACTTGTGGCGCCTGTAATTCTATCCTATCCTATGGCTTTTTGCGGTCACCTGATTACACGTGCTCATAACTTTACGATAACTCGACCACTTTCAACGCAACAAATGTTGAGATGTTCGCCTGACAAGCACACTTTTCGTAGCTTGCTTTTCCCACAGTCCAGAGAAAAGTAGCATTTTAGCTCGAGGTTGCATCACTTCCAGTGAACTCCCGTAACACACACACGGACATACACACAAAACTTTGCTGATAATTATTATTAAACACACCACAATAATAATAATAATAATAATTATAAGCAAAGTATTCCCAGTACGGTAGTACTGGGTACACAGGAATGGCACAGATGGCCCATTAGTGCAATACAAATATTCACGCGAATAACTCTGCAAAAACTGAGCGCTTAGCACTAAAAGGCTTCTAAAGCTACTATTTAGCTCTTTCTCTTTCTAATGAGCCCAAAAACATAGCCTAAAACCATCGCTAAAGTAACAAACACAAACATGTCAAACCTCCATCTCCTTCTTCTTCTTCTTCTTCTTCTTCTTCTTCTTCTTCTTCTTCTTCTTCTTCTTCTTCTTCTTCTTCTTCTTCTTCTTCTTCTTCTATTATCTTGGCTCAAGTTTTCTCAGTGACTATTCACTTTTAGAAGCTGATTCTTGAACAAACGAACTCGGTTTCTTCTGGTACAGTCGCTTTTGCCATCGATTTTTAGCGCCTCTCATTGAGTAGCTAGATACAAGGCGAAAAGCGCCTCCTCCATATGGTCGCCATTAATTTCTACACTCGTGCATAAATTCATTAGCTTCTAGAAAATTCGAATTGACGACCCTTTCCACACAAAAAAGTGTGCGTTATTTGGAATTAAATGCACTGAAGTTGCCTGGAACTATATATTTTGTGATACCTGGTTGCTCTTCTTAAGAGATGAATCAGGACTTTGGTTATCATAACATATAGAAAGGCAAGTAAATCTTATGATACAGCTCCTGCCTCCAAATGACTGAGATGTGTGTTTCACTTCAGTATCAAGCAGGCTACACAACTTACCACTGAGCTCAGCACTGAGCCCACCACTGGCTCAGTGAAGCTGGTTTGCCAGACTATTAGCTCAGTAGCTAGCTACTCACACCGACTCAAATGTAATTTGTAGAATTATGGAAAAATGAGAACAAGTATAAAAAACATTGGAAATGTAACTGAGACACAGGAATGGCTAAATCGGAAAAAGAACGCAAACAAGATGGAATGGCTGTTAGAGTGTAAGGAATTCTTCCTGTGGGCAAAATGAGAGACTCAATAAGGAGATTGTTAAATGCAGCCCATACAGGAAGAATTCTACACACTCTTAACAGCCATTCCATCTTGTTTGCGTTCTTTTTCCGATTTAGCCATTCCTGTGTCTCAGTTACATTTCCAATGTTTTTTATACTTGTAATAATAATATGATAAAGCCGTTTACACAGTATACGTATGCACGTGACCTATAAACTTTGACCTAGTACCTTTGCGGCATTCATCCTTTACGTAACAGAAAACTTCTGGAAACTAGTTATTAACCCCGGACTCGCTCTCGGAATCTCAGACTCGCTCTCGATCTCGGACTCACTCTCGATCTTGGAATCAATTTCAGTCTCGATCTCGGAAACTCGGACTCGCTCTTGCTCTCGATCTCGGAATCTCGGAATCTCGGACTCACTCTCAGAATCTCGGACTTGATCTTGGAATCTTGGACTGGCTCTCGGAATCTTGGGTTCGCCCCGAGACGCTCTCGGACACCATATGTATATCTTCTGAAAGCTCCGAACAAAGGACACTTTGGGGATCATAAATTCAGCTTGTTTGTCCTTTGTATAGAGAAGCTGTCCTCTTCTATGAGGTACAAAAGGGAATCAGATTTTTGGGAACTAAGAATTGTCCTTTGTCAGTGAGAGGTTAATATAATAATATTATAGTGTTCCTAATTCAGAGGGTCCACTATCGGAGGTTATACATGTAATCACTGGAAACACAGAAGCATGTTTTGCATGATGCAAGTTGTCCGGTGGCCTCAAGTTGACTCATTCTGAAACAACAACTGTGCTGGAGCTAGCTTGTTATAGCCTACTGGTACTGTGTACATTTGATTTTCTGGAAGTGATCAGCCAAGAATCAGCTGTGACAAACTAAATACAGTAGAAGGAGTTCACCAATTCCTGGACACTTAACACAATATTAATCGTATAATATTATATTTGTTACCCTTTACTACTCACTCAGCCAATCTCTCTTTGCACTGAAATGTACGGTCATCTAGAGCTTGCTGACACTTCCATGCAACGAAGCAATTGACAAAGCTGGAAATTGACCTATTGGTAGGCTCAGACTACTACTGGATATTCACAACTGGGAAAGTTCGACGAGGATCATCAGGCCCAGTTGCAATACACACCAAGGTAGGATGGGTACTTTCAGCAATATCCCAGTCATCTAAGTCTAATCACAACTCATGTTCTGAAAGTCGATGGAAAGTGTTGTGAAACAAAGGAATTGGAAACCTTACTGATCATGAGCTCATTCTGGAAACTAGAATCATTGGGAATCAACAAGTCAGATGATTCACTATGTGAGCGAGACTTCCAAAGCAATATTAAATATAAGGATGGCAGATACGAAGTGTCACTGCCATGGAAAGAAGCTCATGCACCATTTCCAACAAACTATGAGTTGAGTGCAAAACGATTGCAAGGTCTGTTGCATTGACTATAGAAACCAGTGATCCTAAGAGAATATGATGCAATCATACATCAACAAATTTCAGATGGCATTGTGCAAGTGGTGAATGAACCAGAAGACTCCAACGATGACAAGGTTCACTATTTACCACATCATGCGGTAATTCGCCAGGACCGAGAGATGACAAAAGTCAGAATTGTGTACAATGCATCAGCAAGATTAAATGGACCATGCATCACTCAACGATTGTTTATACACGGGTCCTAAATTCAACCAGAAGATTTTCGACATCTTGCTGAGATTTCGTACCTACTCACAAAGGCTTTCCTAATGATCTCTATTACAGATCAAGATCGAGATGCTCTCAGGTTCTTATGGGTGGATGACATCACCCAATCCGATCCCAACTCAGTGTAGTTAAGGCTGCCTTAACTTTTAAAATAGTCAATTAGTGTGGTACATTTTATGGAATGCATTTTTCTGCAGAAATATTCACCAACTTCCACTTTATATGTATTATTTGACCAAAGATGCATATCATTTACAAGTCAGTGTCAGTACTAGTGTCATGTGACCTTTCATGGTGGGGCAAGAGGATGGTCACTCTGCGAAATTTTTAAGTAAAAATGCTAACGGTGGTTTTCAGAGTGTCAAAATTTGTCGGGATATTGTATTTATCACTAAGATTTAGAAACTACATGCCTGGAAATTTGGTCCCAGGAAAATATTTGATAGATACGGAGAGAAACATGCCAATTTCTAAATATTGCACACCTAATTATATATGCATATTGATTATATCTTAGAAACGACTAATGCGTACCCAAATTTCCAGGCAGATCTGATATCTTATAGTTGAGATCTACTTTGTAAGCAAAAAATTGGACCAATACAATGATCGAGCATTAGCATTCAGCATTTTCGAAAGTATGTATTTTTTAGTGTGGCCACGCCCATAATAATTTTCTGACTTTCATTTTCACAATTTACATCAAGTACATTAAAATACGATGACTATCTAGTTTTGGTTGTCTAACTACAAAGTATAGTCAAAACACGAAAGGGTTTGTAGCTATATATAATTAGCACCTTAACTGCCTTAACTTTTGAGGCATCCTTAACTACACTGAGAAGTTGATCACATTGAGATTCACAAGAGTCATTTTCGGAGTCTCATCAAGCCCATTCCTTCTGAACGCAACAATCAAACATATGGAAAAGCATTCACACGGGCCCACCCCAAGTTGGTGAAGGAGTTCCTGAACTCAATATATGTGGATGACGTTTTTCGAGTTGATGATGAGGAGAGTGCATTTAAACTGTAAATTGACTCCAAAAAAATATTGAAAAGTGGCTCGTTCAACTTAAGAAAATTCATAACTAACTCACCTTCTCTGCCGATGATTGATAGCAATGAAGGTCTCAAGACCAGTGCAGTCAACAAAGCATATTCAAAGGTTGTGTTAGAAAACACACTGTCAGAACCAGGAGAACAGAAAATACTTGGAGTTTCCTGGAACGTTTCTTCTGACCAAATCTTGTTTAACCTCAGTGGCATTGCAAAGTTGGCCACAGAGCTAGAGCCAACGAAAAGAAATGTTGTCAGTCTGTCAGGACGGTTTTACGATCCATTGGGATACTTATCCCCCATCATCATTCGCTTCAAAGTCCTGATCCAAGAGTTGTGTGAACTAAAGATGGAATGGGATCAGCCTCTCAGTGAAGCTGCGCTCAGCAAATGGCAAGCACTTCTGCAAGACCTCAAAGAGGCACAGCCCATCTCAATTCCATGGAGTTACTTTTCTGATCCAAAAGAAGAAACAAAGTCTTGTCGACTCTACGGATTCTGTGACAGTTCTCTCCAGGCATATGCTGCAGTGGTGTATTTGGCCATAGAAACAGAAGCAGACACTCAATCGAGGTTTGTAGCATCAAAGACTCGTGTGGCCCCGATCACAACACGGCAGACAATCCCCAGACTGGAACTCTTGTCAGCTCTCCTTCTGGCACGACTCATGTCGACCGTATCAAGTAGTCTGTCTTCCCAGTTGACACTAGGTGAACCCAAGTGCTTCACAGACTCAAAAGTGACACTGTTTTGGATCCAAGGTCTTGACAAGACATGGAAACCCTTTGTTGAGAACAGAGTCAATGAAATATAAAAGATAATACAGCCAGAGTATTGGAAGCACTGTCCTGGGAAAGGAAATCCTGCAGACATACAAAGTAGAGGAACAACTTCCATTGAGTTGTCAGTCAGTACACTGTCCATGGAGAATAGGTCCAGATTGGTTAAGTGTCAAAGAAGAATGTGCAGACCAAAATCAAGAGCCAGTTGAAGAAATGCCTGAGGAATGCTCAGTTGAGCTGAGCACCAAATCTAAGAGAGTCCAGACTCAACCAGCACATAACCTGTTGACGTCCAACACCCCAACTGGGATAGGACAAATAATACAGTGTGAAAAATATAGCTCTCTCTCCAGATTATTGAGAGTTACAGCTCATGTCTTCAAGTTTGTGGACACACTTAAAGGGACAAGGCTAGGAGAGCCTGGAGGTGATTCACTCCAACCCAGTGAGCTGAGTAGAGCAGAAAGAATGTGGATCACCGAATCACAATCTACACTGATCCAAGACGAGAATTTCGAAACCTGGAGACGACAGTTCAGCCTGTTTGTCAACTCATCAGGAATATGGAGATGTGGAGGAAGACTCTCCAATGCTGAGCTACCCTACTCCTCCAAGCATCCAGTGATATTGGACAGAGCTCACCATTTCACCACATTGGTAGTGAAGGATGCCCACAATCGAGTTCAACACAACGGAGTGAAGGAAACTCTAACAGAGCTCAGGTCCAAGTATTGGATCGTAAAGGGCAGGAGTCTGGTAAAGATGATAATCAATCACTGCGTCATCTGTAGACGTTTTGAAGGAAAATCCTTCCAAGCACCACTTCCACCTCCACTTCCCAGCTTATGTGTCCAGCTAGGAAGCACCACCCTTCTCTTGCACAGCTATCGACTTTGCCGGACCACTTTATGTCAAAGCCAACGGAGTCAGCAAGTCAACAAAGGTGTGGATCTGCCTGTATGTTACCAGAGCAGTTCATCTGGATGTGGTCCTGGATATTCATCAGGTCCCTGAAGAGATTTTGTGCAAGAAGAGGATTACCCTACAAGTTCATCTCAGAAAATGGGAAAACCTTCAAGGCGGCTGCAAAGGTGATCAAGAATATCATGACTCACACAAAAGTCACACAGTACCTCTCCAACCACAGAATTGAATGGAGCTTTAATTTGGAGAAGTCACCCTGGTGGGGAGGAATCTTTGAGAGGATGATCAGATCAACCAAGCGATGCCTGCATGAGAAAAATGATTGCCCAAGCCAAGTTCACCTACGACGAATTGCTGACGGCGGTCATCAAGTAGAAGCAATCATCAACTCTCGTCCACTCTCATACGTCTCAGCGCAGGACAGCGAGGAACCACTGACACCCACACTGTTAGAAATAAGGTGTAAGTCAACACCTTTTTGGGGTGTCCCGCGTAATGTTTAAGTTTTGCACCCCTGGAGTGTTATAGAGCACCCCTCAAAATTCACTGGAGTGTTACATAGCACTCTTTTATGTGCTATATAACACTCCAGTGTTGTTATTGAGCACCCAGCTATACAACATTCTGTAGCTACACAGCACCTTTAATATGTGTCAATTTCATGTACAAAATTCAATTAGAAACAGCAAAAATTGTTTCAATAATATGTCCAGAGTCTTTCTTGACAAATGTCCAGCCGGAAGTTGCTGCTTGTAGGTATACCTGTACAGTAATAGATCGAGGACATTATTGTTTGATTGACATATAGCTACATAACATGTATATATAGCTAGCTCGATCTTCCCACCCCTATTTAATTTGTACACTAATATACACACTTGTAATGATGCTTACACTTACATCAGTCTTTTTAGCATGATGAATGAGTGTATTTCAGGCTTTTGTGTTACTCTTCATTTCACCACAACTGCCATCACTGTTCCTAAGACCAAGTAAGCCTTTCTCTCACAGGTTCAGGCTTAGCGTGCTGATCTACAAGGGTTCAAAGTTCATGATTTGTTATCAACCATATACAGCTTATATTTAGTACGCTTTACATGGCTGTTCTTACCTCAAATTTTGAGTTTATCTAGGTTGCAGCCATCTGTTTATGCTATCTGGAAGTCATATTTGGGGGAATTGTAGCTTTTCCAATGGCTTATCAACGGCGCTGAAAAATAAATATCAGCCCGGTTAGTACAGCTTATAGTTAGACTGTAAAACATCAACTTTTCTTACCTCAAGCACTCCAAATTGAATTCTTGACAAGTTTAACTCTCTTTTTTTTCAGTTTTTCCTGCCTAGAAGTCATCCTTTCAGGAATTTGTTGAAGAACTCAGCATCTTCACACAAGACAAAATTTACAGCTGCTCACTCCAAGTTCAAAATTGCGCTACTGAGCGCATGCTCAGTAATGATGTCATTATTATTGAATACAAATTAGCCTGCTTAAAAGTCAGTGATTTGGCACTATTAGATGGTTCTAAATTGCATATAGCCATCTCTAAGTGTTCTTATAATGCTAAGATGTATTATATATGAGTATATAAGTATTATTTTACAAAAGGTTTTGATAAACACCCATGGGTGTTGTTCAACACAGAATAGGTGTTGTACGACACTGGAGTGTTAGGTAACACCCCGAAAAATTTTCCCGTCAATAATGGGGTGTTGATGGACACCTTATTTCTAACAGTGCACACACCTGCTTGCAGGATGCCGTCTACTGAGCCTCCCAGACAACTTAAGCTGTCAATTAGATGAGTATTAGGAAGACGAAGATATTGAAGTGTCGCCATCTCAACTCAGCAGACAAGCTAAACACCTCAATACCGTGCTAAATCACTTTTGGAGACGATGGAAACAGGAATACCTTCTCGAACTGAGGGAAGCACATCGTCACAGTCGAGGCTCTCAAACCCCAACCCCTGTTGCAGTTGGAGACATAGTCATAGTCAATGACGAGAGCCGACCCAGGAGCTTTGGGAAGCTTGCAAAAATCGAACAAGTCATCGCAGGTAAAGACGGACCAACTAGAGGAGCAGTTGTTCGAGTCCCAACCAAAGACGGTNCCTAAAATACTGTATGGGTGTGTCTTGTGCATGCAATAGGATGGCTGTGTAGTGATATGCATGAAAATGTGCAGCAAATTTGCAGGATGGCTAGCGGAGAGTGTGTGCTAGCTGTGACTTCGAGGCTTGGTGGGCGTGTCCAACCAAGCGTGTGTTGAGTGTGATTGACTTTTGACCTCTGACCTTTGACCCCTCTGCCACCTAGGTGAGCTCAAAGTGAGTCTGTACAGGAAAAGTTGAATTTGACAGGGCTGTATAAAGTCCATTTTTCTTCCCTGGTGGAGAGGAGAGAGAGGCAGTGAGGTATGTGAGCTTGTAGGGTGTTTGTGTGTCTTGAATATCATGTTTAGTTTTGACTGGGTGGGACTCAGTTTTCCTGTTTACCTGTTATGCATTTTGTGAGAGAATGTGGTTGTGAAAAGTGTATACATAGTATAAAAAGCCTTCTACAGACTTGATGAGCAGTTTTTTGCTTTTTCTCAACATACATTTTTTCGTTCATCTGTTGTCTTTCAAGCCGCCTGGTTGTTGTTCCCTGTGAGTGAGTGGCAATGGCAGAAAAATCCATTTTAGAGAGCAACTAAATTTGACCTTTGACCCTTTTGAGCAATAATCAGCCATTTTGAGACCAAATCCTCTCGGCTTTGAGATAGTATCACAAGTTTCTATGAGCCTATGAATATCATTACTGTTTTAGTGTGATCCCCGCCCACTCAAAAACCTCTAACCTTAATTATTAAGTCACATCGACGAATTGGACGCACTTCAGATCATGACAGGAGCTGTAGCCTCGTGACCTCGTCCCCAGGCCGTACACACTGCATGTTTGTGCGGCATGTGCGTATCATTGCTATGTCCGTATCGGCCCAAAGCATTAACTTTTTGACCTTAGTTTCTTTTTTTCCCTTTGTGAAATTATGGTTTTGAGACTGACGATTTTTCTGTTGTATTCATAGATGACATAATATTATGTCAGGGCATGCAATTTTGAAACGGTGAGGTAATGCTATTCAGCTGTGGTTTTTTTTTTCCATCAACAGAACCTATATTAGATCTTTAGTTCAAATTGGAAAAGCATAGTAGTAGAGAAACTAGCTAGCACTGTGACATCGGAATTACCCCTGGGTTCAGAATTGCCCCTGACTTGTTCAATACTTTTTACAGCACTGCTCATTACTTGTTCTTAAACTTGTTTAGCATTTGATATAAGGTAAAGCAGGTCTCAGTTTCGGCACATGACTACTTGATTTTTATTCTTGATCCCTCATTAATTAATTAAATATTATTATGGATTTTTCAGTGTTGCGTTGCAATTATAATCCAATGTAAGTCACTTAATTCTACTTTTTGTGGAGACTGATCAGCTATATAGTCTCTTGCAAAATCAAATTGAGTGCATGACCTTTGTGTTGAAAAAAGTGCATGAACAAGTAGTAAAAATTTTATAAAAATGAGAAGTGTAGACATGGGCAGTGCCATAAATAGTAATGAAACAAGCCAAGACTCTGAATTTCGGCACATGATCAACTACTTCATATTTTTGTACCAAAGACTTACCATGTCACATAAGCTGCCTGCATGATTGCTGATATACTACGGCTTCATTTAATTTACAATCAGGAGACAAGGGACCCCGTATACTATGACATGATGAAGACTGAAAATGAAGTAGTAGCTAGTCATGTGCCGAAATTCAGAGTCTTGGCTTGTTTCATTACTTTTTACGGCACTGCCCATTCCTACACTTCTCTTTTTTATAAAATTTTTACAACTTGTAATAATAAACAATGACCATTGTAACCAGTTATTCCTTTTTTTTCATGAGACTACACGTCAGTGCCTCACATGCAAGTACACATCTGGCACTATAATAATGAACAATGACCATTGTTGTTCCTTTTTTTCATGAGACTACACGTACATCAGTGCCTCACAAGTGCACATCTGGCACTATAATAATGAACAATGACCATTGTTATTCCTTTTTCATGAGACTACACATCAGTGCTTTATACAAGTTAGATACACATCTGGCACTATAATAATAAACATTGTTTTTCTCCTTATTCATAAGCTTATTACAATAAATGTAGGCATTTTATTATTGACAATGTGTACTCCAAAACATGCAATAGTTAACCATAATGTTATGCCGCGCACTGATGCCAGTCATGAGTATGCAGTCTATTATATAGTGTACATAGCTGGCACAATTATAGTGTATTGTTTGTCCTTGCCAGAATGCTTATACTACTGCACAACATCCATAAATATGCAAGTATAGTAAAAATTTCAAAAAAATATTAAGTAGTGTAGGAATGGGCAGTGCAGTAAAAAGTGAAACAAGGCATTGTCTCAATTTCGGCACATGACTATTTACTTCATTTTTATTATTGTTCCCGATCCTCTGTGTCATAAATGCAATGATCTGCACAATAGTATACCTGATAGTTAACCCTTGGTGCGCATGCGCACCTATATAGGGTTACGGTAGTTGTTTTGTGTGTGTGTGTGAGTCCTCAAAAGCGGCATACCAAGGTAAAATAATCAAGATTATCTATAACAGAATTAGCGCTTAAAGAGCTTGAAAAGTTTCATATCTCAGGAACTACCTCAGGAACTGCAAACTTTTGTTGAATTCTTTGTATATAAGCTTCGAGGCCATTCCCATAAGGCCATACGGTTGAAATTTTGGAGGGTGAGCATGAGGGGCAAGCCTGAGCGAGTCATATATAGCGTAGTTGGAGGGCCAGCATGAGGGGCGAGCCTGAGCGAGTTATACATATAACCATAGGAAGCCATCTGTGACTGTCCATGAGGTCTGAGGCCCAGGCACGAGTGATTTTTCGTAATCTAGCTACATTTTCTCTTGTTTATTACTCCCAAAATCAATTATTCCCCATTACGCTCAAAGGTACTATTATTCTAGTCTCGTGGGCCAGCCCCTTTCAAGGAAAGAAAGGGTCTGGTAACACTCGCATGGCGGTTTTGTTCAAGTGTCCAGGAATTTCTCGGACACTTTAATAGGCCACAGCGTGTTAGCTATATGTAAACTCCAATATTAATCCCTACTACAGGTGAAGCCATTGCATCACTTGTCAATTTTGATAACAGCAAACCACACCACAATCTGCTGACAGTGCAGAACAAACTACTGATAGCAGAGTTACCATGCAGACTCCCTTGGGAAGAGTCTGGCCCGCGAGACTACTATATTATTCCGGAAATTATGCCCGCATTCGCCACACCCCTAGGCCTGGGATCCTTACAAAGGTAGTAAGATTGTGCTACCCACAGTACCCAGCGAATGTTGTGGCAATAACTACAATAGTACTGTGAAGATAGCCAATATCAAGAAGCAATCGAACTTTCATTGTACCATTTCATGAATGATATAAATGTACAAACACCGTAAACATAGCAATGCATAACATTTCAACATTACGCACTAATTACATATAATTCTTACAGCACATACAATCACACTAAGTACTCCGAATTTTACATGTAACAAGGGTTATGCACCTAGGTGCCTTCATTTATCTAGCTAGTATTGCAAATTCTTATAAATACTATAGTTGGCTAAGCAGTGGAATAAACTATAACAGACAAGTAATTTAAACTGGACTGCCGGGCAAGAGTTGGGTACAAAAATAAAGTAAAAACTTTGACAATTTTGTCAGTAACGGAATGCCATACTGAACTTGAAGCAAGTTAAAGTCATTTTGCAGAGTCTAGTGGAGTGGATAAACTATTAAGTCAACAAAATAAGTGAGTAATAAATGAGATAAGACCACGACATTGATCTCACATAGTGATTTCTGGAAATAATATATTTATGACTTAATAGGAGTGATTGCTGAAGTCTGATGCTTAGAATATTGTGCTACTCATCATATTTCGAGCAAATCCAGTGATATTCTACTCTTTGGCATTCCATACAACGTCTCAAACCAACTTCTAATAGCCTCGCCCACTTTTACGGCAAACCAAAGTAGCTAGCATCATGTCAACACCTTCTAAACAGACTCAAGTTTAGTTGAGAGTAGTTATTGTGTGTGTGTATAAGTCTAGAAGTCTTATATTCAAGTTTGTATAAAGTTTTCTGGGAAAAATCTTGATCCAACAAGAAAATAGGGAAAGATTGGCCCCTGCTACAACGAGAAAGAAGCATCAGCTGGACCCATGATTAGTAGTAGTTGTAGGTAGTAGTGTACCTATGTGTTGATGATCCAAACTTTCCTTGAATTGCGCTGGCTTTTGCATACTGTGAGTGAGAACTCAGAAGTGCCCGAATTACCCTGCTGCCCGAATTGCCCCGCCCTGCCTTAAGTTAGTAAGGATACGTTACTAAAAAGGCACTATAATTATGGTGGCTTCCCACTATAGCGCTCTCTATGAGTGCTTATAGGAAGGCACGTTTTTTGTGAGTGTTAGGCCTTGCATGCAGTTGGTAATCTGTCACTGAGAACCTCTGAGCAACTTTGAAGGTTTAATTTTGTTTGACTGGATTTTTATAGTGACCATGCAACATTTTTTATTGTGACCACTTCTTGTTTAGGCCTATTTTGGATGAAAACAAGTATCAACTGACAAGGATGTGTAGTACCCATGAAAAGAATTTACTTTGTGCTTGGCTAAATGCATTCTGATTCTTTAAAAAAATCCTTTTCAAGTAACGTTAGTTTGGATTTAAGAAGTACGTATATGTATGTATACATTAGAGAACAATTAAAAGATGGCACTGTTGTGTCTTCCCACTAGCTATAGCTAGCACTCTCTATGAGTGCTGAAGAAAGTTGAGTTTCTGTGAGTTTAGACCTTGCAGGCAATTGGTAATCTGCCAGTGAGAGCGATAAGACAATAATTATACTCCTGAAAAAATTTGGTTGCCATAGCAAAACAGAAACATTTAATTTACCATCTAATTAATTCTTCATGAAATGCTAATTATTCAAAAATGTTTAGTCACATGACTAAAATAAATGCATGCACGTGTTGAGAACCATTAGAACAATGCTAAAGTGAGTTTCCATGGTAATAGCATTATTATTAGTTTTTGAGTTAGGGTCCACGCCATGATAGTGATGCACATGCAGCAGCACACACTATAGGTAATCATTGCCAATCAGTATAGTTAGTCTTAATTGTTGCAAGATCACTGATTCAGAATATTTAAACTTTGAGCAGATACTTGCATGGGAGAAGCAATGATACTGTTACGCATGTTGCTTGAAATGGACAGTCTCTCTATATAATCATACGTACGGTAGGAATGAGCCAACTGTCCCATAGATATAATACAAAATGTTGCAATTGGTCACTATAAAAATCAAGTCAAACAAAATTAAACCTTGAAAGTTGCTCAGAGGCCAACTGCATGCAGGGGATGTAAAACCATCGGTCCCAGCGGACCTGCGTTCATTAGCCCTAGTAGCCATCTTTGAGGTAAAGTTCAAAGGAATGGGCCGACAAAATGTGTTATTTCGTTTCAGTGAGAGTTACTTCAACTGCATGGGTACTATTATACAATTTTTCAGGCACTATATATATACGTAGCCTTTATACTAATCACCTATAATTATTGAAGGAGTTCAACCTTTTAGTGCGCTTTAGCGGGCTCCGGCGGAGTTGCCCGTAATTCTCAGCTTCCATTGGCCTATAACCAGCCGCTGGCCTGGCTATGCCTAATTGGCATCAAAATAACCCGCTTTTGCTAGTGTTATAGGATGCAAGGTCTATAAGGTCAAGAAATTGTCATGTTGTCATCTATAACTCTGCAGTAATTACTTATAATATAAATCTGCCGCCCGTACCGATGGCTACATTCACGAAAAACATGTGCAATTTGTGTCTATCTACGTGGCATCATGTTATTATGTGCATGCACATTAGCTATAGCCTAATCAGCATAAAGTGTATGACAAATGTCATTATTGTAGCTGCTACTCAAGCTTTTTGTAGGGACTAACCTGTCTCTGATAGTCTCCACGTTATATATATAGTGTTAAAAAAGTGAATGGACAAGTATAGTAAATAGTTCAAAAAAATGTATATTTGGTGTAGGAATGGGCAGTGCGGTAAAAAGTATTGAAACAAGGCATGTCTCAATTTCGGCACAGACTACGTCATTATTAATAGCCAATTAACTCTTGCCCACCAGTCCAGTTTAAGTTATACTTGTCTGCTATAGTCTACTCCACTGCTTAGCAAACTGATTAGTAGGAATTTGAACCAATGCAATAATAAGCTATGGTATACAAATAGTCTATTGTACAGATCATTGCATTATTCGGACACTCAGAATCCATATATATTATAAATATTATGAGGGATCTATCAAGAATAAAAAAGTTAATGAAGTAGTCATGTGCCAAAATTGAGACATGCCTTGTTTCAATACTTTTTACTGCACTGCCCATGCATTCCTATACTTTTAATTAGTTTTGAATTTTTACTACTTGTAATATATTAATTTAAGTAACATGAACCAGCTCTCTATATTATATAGCTCATAATAACATGCTATAATATAGTCTATCGAGCTAGACCCTTTCATAATTATGTCAGGGGTAGAAAAAAGTATCTACCTCAATAGACTAAACAACATAAAACTCAGTCTTGTTGACACTCACTTTCTGGGTTGGGGTGGACCGACGAATTCAGTAAATTATGGATCAGCTAGGAATGATCTCGAACCAACTGTTCAGGGTATGCAAAATGTACTATTTAGTTTCAGTGAGAGTCACTTCAACAGCATGGGTACTATTATACAATTTTCCAAGCAGTACGTAGCCTTTATACTAATCGCGTATTGAAGGCCAATTATGGTGGCCGAGAGCGTCTCGGGGCGAACCCGAGATTCCGAGAGCGAGTCCGAAATTCCGAGATCAAGTCCGAGATTCCGAGAGCGAGCCCGCGGGATTTCGAGAGCGAGACCGAGATTCCCGGATCGAGTCCGAGAGCGAGGCCGAGATTCTGAAATTACAGGAGCTATAGACCGAAATCAAGTCAGAGATAATAGGTTAAGGTTATAATTACTACGAATACCGCAAAGGTCAAAGGTCCGTACGCACGTGTAGGCATATATGATGGAGACTCCTTCCCAGCAAAATAGGCCTAGTAATAGTTAAATCAAGTTAAACTTTGATCAGATCAACATAATAATATTATTATTGCTATTATTATTATTATAATAATTATTATCATACGTACGGTAGTACGTATAGTAGAAATGGGTCGACTGTCCCATAGACACAATACAAAATGTTGGCCACCATTAACGCAGTGGCTAGAGAACCGGTAGTCTGTATACTTTCCTATTAATTTTGTATTGCCAGATTATAGTATCTGGATTTGCCGGCACTCCAGCGGCGCGGGACTAGAGTGCCGGTTCCATTGACTACCATATATTTAGCCTCGTCCCCAGGCTACGGTGGCCCAGAAGGGCCATTCCAAAATCAACTAGCATTTCCATTCTCGACATTTCCATTTCCATTCTTGACTTTTCCATTTCCATTCTCGATGTTTCCATTTCCATTCTCGACTTTTACATTTCCATTCTTAACTTTTCCATTTTTTAGTAGTCATGATAGTGCAAGGTGTAGTAGACGTATTATCAATTTTAATATCCATAATACTGTAATAGTTACTAAGCAATCATTAAATTTTAATATAATTTTAATGTGATTGATGGGACAGCCTTGGGATCAACAATTTGAAAGTTTATTGTAATAAGTGATGAACCGACCACCTATAGTTGTAGACTACACACAATAGAGCTTCAGGAACAGATCTAGAATACAGAGAGCCTGAAACAAACAAACAATAAATGAACACAATAATACAGTTCAAGGAGCAGTTAGTGACAGCAGTTAGCAGTTAGTTTTTCAGTTAGTGACAGAGCAGTTTCAGAAAACAAATGAATGGCATAACAATACAGAGAGCATGAAACAAAATTTACAAAACAGATGAACTGTGCAAACACAATACTGTAACAGTGAGCATGAAACAACTGTAATACAACAAACGAACACAATAATACAGTTCAAGGAGCATGAACAAATGTTAGTGACAGAGCAGTTTCAGAAAACAGATGAATGGCATAACAATACAGAGAGCATGAAACAAAATTTACAATAAACAAACACAATAATACAGTTAGTACAGAGCACAGTTTCAGAAAACAGATAACGACATAGCACAACTAACAATTTACAATAAACAATACAGGAGCATGAACAGATGTTAGTACAGAGCACAGTTTCAGAAAACAGATGAACTGTGTAAGTAAACACAATACAGAGAGCATGAAACAACTGTAATACAATAAACGAACACAATAATACAGTTCAAGGAACAGATGTTAGACTTTCAGAGCAATATCGCACAGTGCATATAGCAGGTCTGTGGCACAACCTCTTTGTTTCATATCTGTGAAACAGTATGACAACAAATGTTGAATTTCTTGAGAAGAGATGTGTTCAGTAGACGGAAACTCTCCCTGGACCGCTACTTTCAACATTATCGTATGCTCACTAATGGTATCAGGCCAAACAGGCCTCTCTCCATACAACTCAAGAAAAATACAACCGATTGCATAGATGTCACAGTGGGGACCTATCTCCTCCCCTTTGAGTTGCTCGGCAGACTGAAAGGCTGGGGTACCTGCTTTAATAGTTGTCCTCCCAAAGTGCTGCATACTATGCAACACTTTTCCGAGTCCAAAATCAGCCAAAAACACATGTCCACTGCCTGACTCAACCTGGATGGTGACAATACTAAATATAATGCGTAGCTACTTCAGTATATATGCAATCCTACCAAGATGTTTTCCGGTTTTAGGTCCAAATGGATAACTGGTGGGTTACAGGTATGCATAAACACCAACCCATGGAGAATCTGAAGAGAAATGTTGACTTTCTCCACAAAAGAGAGTTTCACCTTAATTTAATAAAAATAATATTGTACACATGTACACTTAGATATACATCTTGCATAATTTGGCATATACCTTGTTTTGACCAAATAAGATACGATCCAAGTCCTTTCCATTCACCAAATTTGTTACAATGGTAACTGACTGGCGTTCTTCGACTACCCCAAGTAATGACAATACATTGGGATGAACAAGTGTCCTATATATATAGCAAAAAAAGGATATAATTATAGTCATCATGGAAACTTTGAGGTATATAGTTACAAAAACTCACTTATAAACGTCAAGTTCGTTTTTGACAACTTTTTCATTTCCACGAACTGGAATTACTTTGGCAGCCACAAACGTTCCTCGCCAAAGTGCTTTGTATACCCTTCCAAATGAGCCAGTTCCTATCGGTTCTACAAGCATCAATTCTTGAGAGCCTTTAACAAAACATAATATTATATAAAATGGATTCAATTTAAAAGAGGTGCATGGCATATCCATTACAACGCATACATTGTTCCTGGTAAGAACTCTGCAATGAAGCCTTAAGCTTTACAAGATCTTCTTTACAAGTCATTCCATAGGCCGTGTTCTCTCTCTCTTGCTGGGGATTCTCACAGTCACCTGCTTGCCATATATAAATGTATGTGTACTGGTCAGCAAATTACGGGTAGTGCTATAGCTATAGTCTTTGCATGTTAGCATCTTTTGCTGTCTAGAAGACAAGACTAAGTGCTAGCAATATATCTTATAGAACAATGGCACAGAACAAACAGGTAGGCTGATAAACAAATTTAGCGGTATAACATGGTCAATAATATACTGTCACATATAGTTAGAAAGAAAAAATGAAGTATGCTGGCCATATAAAGCCAACTTGACCGTGAAAACTATAACTTTGATGTTAATAGATGGACAATTTGCATAAAGTTGGTCATTACAACTTCAAACTATATACAGAAGCTAACAATAAGCTACTCTACATGCCTACTGCCTCAAATCTCGCTTGCATCTACCGTAGATGGCAGAATTCAGTAAAAATGGTGAAAATAGGTGGCCGATTATTGATCGCTCGATCACGATGATATGACAGCTATGTTAGAGACGGTGATACTTGCAATCAGGCCCCCATTTGGAATATCAGTAGCAGGAAGATTGAACTTCTTGATTTCCAGATTTGGTAGTTCAACCATAAGTTTTAGGGGTTATTTGAGCTGCAGTCCGAAATATGATGGTTTATGGCCGATTGTTGATTTTCTTCGGCCAGCGCTAAATGTCGTCAGGAAACCTTACAGGTGAGTGGGCGGGGCTTGAAGTCTGCACAACCCAGTGTAACTTTTCATGGGCTATCTTGTGGTACCAAACTTGGAGTAGTTGCACCAGCTGGTAGGTCAAAAATCGCGTCCGAATTCGATGGTGGCCGATAATTGGTGGTTTACTCTACTTCCTTCCCGGGCTAACTGCCGGACTTACTTGAAAAGGATTTCCAGAGAACCAGAATGTGTTGAGCCAACTTTGACAGCACAAAGTAAGTTCTTTTCATGGGTACTACTGTGACATTCCTTGATACTCTTTTCAATCTCAACTAGGCCTAAACAAAAACTACTGAAAGCTTTGAAACTTAGTGTATAAATTCATGTACTACAATGCAGCCACTGTTGTATGTAGAGTTCAAAGGTCATTAATTAATTATCCCAAGCTTTTTGTTGGGACTAACCAGTCTCTGATAGTCTCCACACTGTAGTGTTGAAAAAAGTGAATGAACAAGTAGTAAAAATTTCAAAAAAATAAGTAGTGTAGGAATGGGCAGTGCGGTAAAAAGCATTGGAACAAGGCATGTCTCAATTTCGGCACATGACTACTTCATTTTTTATGCCCAACTCTTGGCCGGCAGTTCAGTTTAAGTTGCCTGTCTTGTTATGGTTTACTCCACTGCTTAGCCAACTGATTTAGATTGAAACAACGCAACACAAAGCTATGGTATTGCATTTATGACACTGAAGATCCATATTAGGGATTAAGAATAAATCAAAAATGAAGTAGTCATGTGCCGAAATTGAGACATGCCTTGTTCCAATGCTTTTTACTGCACTGCCCATTCCTACACTACTTATTTTTTTGAATTTTTTACTATTATTATTTCAAATGACACGCCACAACAGGCGCAACAGGACAAACATAAACACACAAAGTATTATTAGTAAGTTATATAGTTAGAGTTAAATTAAACAGTAAACATAATATATTATTTCGTTCTCTAAATGTACATTCTGTGTAGGATTAAGTCTTACGACTCGACTCTGAATAAAGTCTGCACAGAGCTCCTGACCAAGCAGGCAAGGCTTCAGAAAAACTGAGATCACCTGAAAGGTTGTTAAAACCAAAAGGAGTGAAAATGAAAGAGAGGCTGTGAGAGAAGACATCAGAAAGCAAAGAAGAAGAAAGACGAAGAGCAGTAAGAGCCAGATTATGAGAGTGACGAAGTACCAGATTACGGATGCTAGGTAGACCACTAATGAGATGGAGGATGGCAGTGTGACATCTATTAGGTATTCTCCAAATCTTACGTAGAATGTTATTAAAGTAGACTTCTAAGGAGCGAAGCTCACTAGAAGCAACAGACCAAAGGGACGCACCATAAAGGGACAGGCAGAAACTTGAGAACAGATGAGTCTTTGTGTGTGGATCACAACCCGAGAATAGAGAGAGCATTGAGTTGGGCTTCCTGCAGAGATCCCATTTAATAGAGACAATATCAACATTATCGGAAAGATCTTGGCTCAGACAGTGGCCAAGGTGGTTTACTTGGGACAAGAAAGTGAGAGAGCAGCCAAAGAGACTGAAGCGGTTGGTGTTTAATGCTGACAAGTCGCAACTCATTCGTTTTGCCCCTCCTGGTCTAGCTCTATCTTTTGCTCTCCAACGTACCGGTATTGTTGAGCAAACGACGAACAGATGTTCACAAGAAGGCGTAGGGCAAACAAAGAGGGAGTAATGAGGGCTATGTCATCCGCATAACAGACCGCTCCCACATAATGATGGTCCCAATGACAACCAATGCCAAACCTCTCAAGTTCAAGAAGCAGGTCATCCATGCAGATAAATGGTGAACAAAATTGGGGAAAGGACTCCTCCCTGTCTGACACCACTGGATACGTACAGGAAACTGATTAGAAGTACACATATTCCATCGGACAGACATTTTCTGATTGGAATACCAAAGTTTGAAGTAGTCATGTGCCGAAATTTAAAGTCCCAGTCTTGTTTCCTTCCTTTTTACAGCACTGCCCATTAATTCCTACACTGCTAATTTTCAAGTATGAAATTTTTACTATACTTGTTGTATCAATGCATAATAATAAAGTATTATTCTCATAATATGCTGTAGCATGCATGTGCAGAGTAGCTACCATAAACGTGGAAATATTGGCGGTCATTTAATTTGGCAATTTTGGTCTGGCTGCCTCCAACAAAAATATTGGCGGTCATTGATTAAACACTCACAGAATTATAATTATATATGTATGATAAAAATATTGACAGTACATTAAATTGGGCAATTTCCGAGCCGATCGCCAAATTGCAAAATTTAATGTACCGCCAATATTTCTACTTTACAGTATATAAATTATAGCTGTTTGTTTTCTATTTAATTATTGTATTCTTCAATAATTTCATTAACTGTAATACACTTTCCAAATGAAACATAATCGGGGGGCATCAATTGCAAGTTATAATCTAGCATATTAAATTTTGATAGTTATGGTAACCCAGAAGCCTATATATAGCTTAATTTTTAGGATCCATGTATCAAAAATTAAGTTGCAACTATAATATTATCATGCATGCAATTAATGCAATTACTTTGACAATCTTGGCAACATACATATGTACATGTACATATGCAGACAGGAAGTGTTTCAACCACAATAAGTAGATATGTACAACTTATTGGAATGATGGAAAATAATATTGGTGGGCATTTAATTTGGCAATTTTGCTCAGACCGCTTCCCATAAAATATTGGCGGTTTTAAATTTGGCGTTTTCCTCCCTTGCGCAACTGGTGGTTTGGTGATTGATCGGTGTAAAAACCACCAAATTAAATGCGTACATGTAAACTGTTTTTCGCTCTATTGCAATACATTCAAATGTAATGTATTTTAACGTTTACGGTAGTTTCTTGTGCAATCATTCAGGAAGAGAAGGCATTGCAGTATATGAAATTTGTGATATAGTCTTAGAAGAGATCACCTCAAGATGTCAGTGTACAGCACCAAAAGAAAACTCGATCCTTTCAGCGGCATTTATTTCTCACAACCAGACTGTACATACCTACAGAAGTCATTGGCACACAGACTTACAATGCTATAGTAGACTACACTCTGACCCCAGTCTCACCATCCAGTGGTACACTGTGAAACTAGATCCAATGTGCATGCCCAGGCAGCATTTCCTCCCTGGGAGACCCAGAGTGTGTAGGGGAGAGGTCTCATTGTGATGATCCCAACATAGCCCACTGTGTGGATGTGTGCATGCAAGCCATCCTTAGACTATAAATGCCCATAGATTATTTTGCTTAGTAGTGTAGTGTAGATCAATTTTGTAAAGGACCATTATTTCTTTTTTTTTTTCCTCCTAGCTTAAGCTGATAAGACATGCATGCATGCATGCAATATGCAAATTATTAGTCAAAGAATAATCAATTGGCTTTCCATAACCTGAAATAATTATAATAATTATTATTCCAGCACTGTTCTTGTTAGAACATACTGTGCATATACAATTCTTGACATTATTTTCAGAGGCCTTGATTTTGAATAGCATACTTATAATACATGTTGTTCATCTTGTATAAGTGAATATTCTACTAAATTATTGAACGAAACAAAAAAATAAATAATATGAGCTCACTGAGTGTACACCTGGGGCAATAGTCTCTCACAAACATCAGACCCTAGTTCTCTGCTGTTTGAGGTACCAGCTAGTTTAGCCATACGGGATCCAAACTGAATAGCTCTCTTTGGAAGGGCACTTGCACTGGGACATCCTAGCGACAATGCAGCTTCTCTCAGGAGTCTCTTCTCACCCACACCTCTGGGCAGGGAGAGATCAGTCTAGGATACAGAGGAGGACAATAGGATGATTATTATGAACAACAACTATGATAAAACACCATCACTGTACACCACATTACTCAGTTTGTAACTACATCAATGTATAGAGGATGTGCGGGTACAAAATACTGTATCTTGACTGTGATCATCTGGCTATACTTGCATGGCTAGTAGAGAGAATTATGACCATGCATGCAGATTGACCCCATTGGCGTTATCTGGTTTGTAATAATTATTTTGATGAAAGGACAATAATATCCAACTACATCATTTAAGTGTGAAATGGGCACTGCATGTCTTCGAATTCATCTTCAGGTTTCAGTTGTTTCCATTTCAACATAATAATCACTGTCTATTAGGTAAATTGGGTAAGAATTATAAATTTGTGACATGCAGGACTGAATCAACAAAAATATTTTCAAAACACTAATAATGCTTAGTTTCAAATTCACCAAGTTAAATGTGAACTAAATATTTACAATAATACTGATCATTAAAATGGCTAACTATAATACAGAACACATACCGTATAGCAGGAAATATTCGTGGGGGGAAATTTTTTCATTTTCGTCTTGAGTAGAAATTCGCGGAAAGCTGCCAAACCGCGAAATTCGCAAAAAATTTCCCCCTTACAAAAATTTCCCGCTATACAGTATTCATTAGCTACAAGCCAGCTATAATATCACAATAGACTATACAGATTAATTTATATGAAACAGCTCTTGCTATACTTATAGCTAGACAGATTTTGCACAGTGACGGTTGGTTGTGAATATAATAATTATCATGGAAGCAATTCTTACCTTGTTCCACATGGGAAGCTGTTGAAGAAATGTCACAACCTCTTCATCCAGAAATGGAAACTGCCCCTCTCTCTGATGATCAGCAATGCACCTGTATTTATTTAAACAACTTTGACCTCCGAAAATATGCCTCCCATTGTGGTGCTCTAATTTAGATATTATTATTTAGATTCGGCCAGGAGATAAAACTAACATTCTATTCCTAGTCGAAGGTATTGATTGACAAGAGCCAAGTCTGACTTAGTTCCCTGTCTAATTCAGTTACATGACACAAAGTGTGTGGCAAGTAGCTATACGACTGATCATGCTCATGGGCCATTAGACAAAGAATTAAAAGAAGGAGGAAATTAATAGCTACAGAACTTGTTTGTTTCTACATCCATTCTACAAGCACTCACTACCAACACAACAATTTCAAATCTACAACACAAACTGGTAAAAGACAGCATACACCTGAGATACAGACAATAGAAATAAAGCACTGCACATCTACATCTCCAAACCTCTTTATTTTGTCAGGAGCCTATACAGCCATCCAGCAATAACAGTTACTATGCTGTACTTGGATATATGTATGGGTTGAAACAGGCTTTGTTCAGCAACCAGAGATCTAAAAAACAGATAAGGTTTGGAAGCCAACTGGTGTACAGGAATAGACTAGCTACTATTCTCTGCTCCAATGTCAGTGAGCTCTAGCAGCTTATTGGTAAGAGCATTCAACTAGAAACCAAAGAGCTAGGGTTCGAATCTCAACTAAATCTCAAGACTTTTTTCCTTCAAAACTTCATGTAAAATAGTTTGACCAGCAGAGCTAAGGTGATGCACATTACTAGAATACACCAACAGTGGTTAGTTAGTAGCAACACTCTACACACACATGTACTAACCTACAGTACATAAGTACTAAGGTTCACCCTCAAGACAATTGAGACTGTGTCTGGGCTTATGGGATAGGCCAATGATATTAATAGGCCACAATCTATTAATAAACTTATCCACTGTGGAGTGTGTGGGTACATCCAATAGTACACCTGCACACACACACAGGAGTGTGTAAGCAATATAGATAGACTCTTAAGTCTGTAAGAAGAGAAAAATTCAATTTGGAGCAGAAAATTTTGCAAACAGCATTCACTTGAAGATAACAAACAATTGGAGACTCTAAAAACAGCCAAAATTAATGCATGGGTACACCACACACACAGGAGAGAGAGAGAGAGAGAGAGAGAGAGAGAGAGAGAGAGAGAGAGAGAGAGAGAGAGAGAGAGTTAAATACGTCTGAACTTGTTTCACACAGTAAGACAGCATTACTATCCTAGGGCACATAAACAGTGCACATAATGTACAAGTACAAGGCAATCCACACATAAACACACAGTGGCAGTACAGGTACAACAGCATTTGGTGGATGGACCAGACCAGGAGACATTTAGGCAAGGTGCCAAATTGAGAGTAGAGGGCAGTGGAGAGCTAAAGGAGAGACTAGTCATGTGGTCAAGAGTCCATGTAGAGGAACACAAAATTACCACACACAACACAAGCAGACCAGGACAATGGCAGTGGAGAAATATGGAATAACATTATAGGTAATACTGAGTCCTAGCAGTATAAGGATAATACAAAAGGCATTGAGGTTACAGTGTAATGGAAGTACACATGTAAAAGCTTGCTACAAACTACATGTATTAGTACACATACACATGTATAGATATAATGCATTTTATTCCAATGGAGAGCTTTGTTTTCAAAAGGTTATTTCATTATTGAGTGCGATTACAGGGCTCTCCTCAACTTGTCAGTTCATTATTTATAAGATGGCAAAGCCTTCTTTAGCACCACACTTCATTAATTATTGAGCGTGATCACAGGGTTTACCTTAAATTATCAGCTCGTCACTAAAGCCTTCCAATTGCTCACCTCAATTCCACACATCGTTATCAACAAACAATTACAGGGTTCACCTCACACAGAACCAACTCACATCAAACAGGCACATCAAATAATGCTATAAAAGCTACTTCACATGTACCCACATACAATGTACTTCCCCTCTCACTCTAGACAGTCAGAGGTGTAATGTACACAGTGGAAGCTGGAAGTGGACACACACTTCCTCTCTGAAGTGAAGGGATTCAAAACACACCAATCACACACCATTAGACTGATCCAATTGTCTACTCCCAAAGTCCCTTCTAAGAGGTGACACAGACATACAGACTAGGGATGGAGCCATTTCACAGGGAAATGAACATAAGATCATCAGAACCAATGGCAATTTGAACCCAGTAGCAGACATCAATGAGGAATTTCACACAAAATACTATACACTGTAAGTGCACCTCATATTATTGCTGAAGATTAAAGTATTTCAAACGACTTACTAAGTGTATGTGGAAACTTGTTCCAAGGCATAAAAAGTCCAGACACTTACACTTGTGACTTGAATATAAAATAAGTTTGGTGCATGAAAGCTATATACAGTATTTGTAAAATTTCACAAAATTAGCCTACCTGTTAGCTAACAGGTAGGCTAACTAGTTAGATGGAAACATCGTTGGGCGAGCCTGAGCGAAGGATCTTCATTCACAGGACCATGCTATCACAAGACGGTAGACAAGAGCATGATTCTAGCCTATATGAGTACAACTCGAGGCCATGGACAAGCGGGCTAGCTGCCCATTCACCTGGGAAGGAGGCTGTGTCAGTGAAGAAACAAGCTAGGCTTAGCTGAATGTGAGTGGCAGTACTGCCAGGCTTAGCTGACTGTGAGTGGCAGTACTGAGCTGAGCTGACTGTGAGTGGCAGTACCGGGCTGAGCTGACTGTGAGTGGCAGTACTGGGCTGAGCTGACTGCATGTGAGTGGCAGTATACTGTCAGGCTGCATGAGCTGACTGTGAGTGGCAGTACTTGGCTGAGCTGACTGTGAGTGGCAGACTGCCATTATTGTCAGAGAAAAACTAACTTGAAGGTCTTTTTCAGAGTCGATCTGTGCACGTCCAGCTTTAGCCATAGATAATGTTCTTCGATTTTGCGTGCGCACGTGTAAATAGAAATACCGTAAATAAATCTGAGGCCAGGATGTTTAATTTTTTAAACTTTTCGCGTAATTTGAGCATAGCTATTCCGGTTTGGTCAACGCCGTTACAGTTGCCTCAATGTTTCACCGTTCCAATGGGGCTCGCTCAGGCTCGCCCCAATAATTCAGGAGCAATTGTAATCAATAGGAATATATTACAGGGGCACCTCGTACTATATTATGACCACAGTACAGTGTATAATCATAATGATGTGAACAAAGTGTATTTCAAGAGGCCTACAGCACACAGTGTGAGTGAAGCTCAATCTGTTTATTGTTGCAAACACAGGCACTAAGAAACATTACATTCCAATAGAGCCTTGACCATATGGTTCAAGTATAGCTACAGTACATTTCCACACACACACACACACACACACACACACACACACACACACACACACACACACACTAAAGAAGTACTGCACTTCAACAAAAAGCATCCACGAAGCATTTTTGGAAGACACTTTGTCTTGAGAATGTCAACAACAATGTTCAACTTTTTTGAAGTAGGTCTTATTCACTTCCTTGTGATTAGGATATGTAATGTCATTACAGAAGACACTACCACAGTGTGTGTGAGTGTGTGTGTGTGTGTCCACGTGGCTCTACAACTTAACTGATGTCGATCTAGTGTAGATGCTGTACTGCTTTAACGGTATATACAACCATTAACTAATGTGCTGGTTGTTAGACACTGACTCCCATATGTAATGTACAATGTATTTAGAATCACACACACAGGGNCAGAGTATGAACATAAGCATCCAGTGATCTAAAACAAAAAGAAAATGCAGGATATAATTGTCTAATGTCCATCTTGAATACAATAATATCTCTTTGATGCTATGTAGAGAAAAAACAACAACAACAAAAAGGGAGGTGGGGGGGTTGGTGTATTTTTTGTTGGTTATAAGGCATTTGGTATGCTTTGTAACAACATAACACTGCTAAGCATATGTGCACAAGCAAAGAACATTCACACAAGCAATTTTGCTCACATGAGTAAACAAGAATTTAATCAAGTTTTAATCAGAAAATAAGGTAATTCACATAATATCTGCTAAAAACGTATTTAAATGGTTAGCTGCAAGTGAACCACACTTATAATTAGACTCACCATCCACTGCTCATCCTCAAATTTGGGCCTTTTTGAGTCTTTTGCCGCAACACCTTTGGCCCCTGTCTGTTCTCGCTTTTTCTTTGCCTGCTTGATGTAATGAGCAATCACTGCAAGGAAAAGAAACCGAGTTACTTAGTAAGTATGACGACCAAATTGCGTTTTAACAGTAGTAGGACCGTGGCTGGGTACCTTGGTCTCTGCTAGTCCTTTGGAGAGAGCCTACATCACTAGAACTATCCTTAGAACCCAGACCGGATTCTACCTCCTCAGAACTCATAGTTATTTCTTCCTGAAACGACTGACTGGCTGACTAAGCCAACAAAAAACAGCAAGAACTGAAAGACTCATGAAAATTCGAACTACAGTGACACCACGAGGCACACTACCTTCTTTAAGGCGCATGCGCAAAGAAACTTGCGGTTGGTTTCTGAGTTAGTTAACACGTGAAAGGCCTTAAGGCCAGATCTAGATCTAGGTATGGCGAATTTTAAGCAAGTTTTGTTTTTGGTTACACTGTGCCTTCAACCTCTATTACATGGAGCTGTAGTCCCTTGTCCACAGCTCTCAGCTGGACAAACCCGCTACCAGCTGATTAAACAGTACTTCACCCAAGGATACGACTACGGACTGATAGTGTTGTTTATGTGCTGTATCCATGGTATATCAATATTCGTGAGACAACTCAAGAGGATCCTGAGAGAAATGAACTTGAAAAGGAGGAAGCGTCTTTCTCAGAGAAATATTGCACGCATAAGATCTTTAATATTGGTGAGTGATAGTGTTCTATCCATACACAGTCTGTCACGGATGCCTGAGTCAGTGATGAGTCAGAGTCACCTCAGTCAGCTTCATTATTTAATCTATAGACTGAACTTCAAGATTCTGGTAGCCTTCTTGGGTACAGGGCAATGTGGAAACGTCTACAAATTAGGCACAAGGTGTTTGTACCAAGGTATGTGTACAGTAACTGAGCTAACTTAACTGCATGAGTGTCTTTTATTCTTTCTATGATATGATATTATTTACTGGTGCACTGCAGCTGGTCATCCCATGTGTGCTTGACTCTATAAACACACTTCAATTGCCATTTAATTCTATAGATGATTTGTCTTTACTGAACTTAAAATTTGTATGATTATAGAATATGGATCATACCTTTCACTGCAGACACATAGTAATGAAGTTATTGGCAGAGATATCCCCAAGTGATAGTGCAAGAAGAAAGAAAAATGCTTTATGTCGGAGGATTTATTACAACAAAGTAATGCATGGTCATTGTTATCAATAGTGCTTCCAAGTAAAAGGCACCAAAGAATTCTCCCATGTGTATTTTGTACATACTCTTTCAAACTCATTAACATCCAGAGTGGTTTGGCACCCGCCATGAAAACTAGACCATTATAGGGGGAATCCTATAGCTTTTTACAATGTTATATACTGAATTTTACTGTGCCTTAACAATATACTATAGGGTCCAAACTATGTCTGGCACGTTGATGGCTATGACAAGTTGAAACACTATGGCTTTGCCATCCATGGTTGTATTGATGGGTAAGTGTATATAAGTGCTTTTGACATTCCTCATGTAATAAAATTCAAAAGCATGCATGTAAAGTGAATCAGTATGGTTCGAGTTTGCTGGTATATTAAATTCTATAATTATCTGATCTGAATTACATTTAATTTATTGATTGCCATGTAATTCAGGTTCTTTTAGTTGCTTTTCCAGCTTGCTGCACTTTACCAGTCATTATTAACATGTCATTCATGATAATGACATTTGACCACACCTTTACTTATTAAACACACAGTGTTATCGTCCTGATGCAATTAAGCTCAAACAGACGGACATTCTTTTTTTTCTTTATCTGAGACTCTTCATAATTGTTTATATGACTTATTTTCAGATACTCTCGCAGAATAATGTGGTTAAATGTTGCTTCTTCAAACAACAACCCTGCATATGTTGCCAAATTCTATTTAGATTGTGTACAACAATTAAAAGGTAACTCGTGATATCAGTTGACTCTAGCTGTTGCGTGCATGATTCCTAAATGACGTGTAATATGCCACAACAACAAATGGTCCATGGGTATTTGATGAGCTATAACCTAACCTACTCAGGTTTCATCACTGAAAAATCTGACTCAGGCTATTATGTATATGCATGCATGCAGGCACACTCACTTCCAGTTATATTGCTATGGAAACTATGACTGAGTTACTATAACGAATATTGATATGGAATTTAGAAATGTGTTCAAACAGGAACGGGAAGTTTGTGTGAAACTGGCTTAATTGAGGCCTGCATATGTTTTACGTTATACATAACATTGTATTAATTTTTCTTTGAATAAATTTGTTATGGTAATATAAAGTATCATTTACACTACCACTTCAATGTCAATGATTCTATAGGAACACCGAGAATCCTCAGATGTGACTGTGGTACAGAGAATTCAAACTTGGCTTTTATTCAGCCTTTTTTGCGTAGACATGGATCTGATGTATTTTCTAATGATATGGACAGCTTCCGGTATGGTCGATCTGTATCTAATCAGGTGAATATTACTATCTATACCCCCTACACTTCAGTAGCTAGATATAATATAAATTTATAACATGCACATATAGCGTATAGAAGCTTGGTGGGCACATCTTAGACGGTCCTTTGCTCAGTGGTGGCTGGAGCTATTTCAGGTCTGGGTCTATAGCATATAAATATAGGATCATCACTACACGTCATGCAATAATTATTATGCTTGTATTGTAGGGTTTGAAACATGCTAATCTCTTCAGAGACTGTACCACACCACATGTAAGAATTAATACCATTCTATATATGCAGAAATTGACAAGAATGTTTATTAATTGTCATACATTATGATTGTGAACTCAACACTCATGCACGTGCAGAGACTGTATTCGATTTAGCTTCATGCACATAATTCTAAAGGAACTTGATCGTACTGCTTCAGAATGGAATTCTCATAGGATTAGAAGGAACAGAAGGAATAATCTTCCAAGTGGTACACCTGATCAGCTGTTCTTTTTACCAGAATATACAGGTGTTAATGATAATATATTCAAAACATTAAACTTTGTAAATGCATGTTAGCATCCAATTATATATAATTATTGTAATAATAATGGAACTAAATATCATGTGTGCATCAATGACTATGATATTTTACTAGATGGAAGAAACTACTTGTGTCCACTTGATGACAGGGATGTTCCTGTTGTTGTCCAATATGTACAAGACCCTGATCCTCCAGTATCACTTGAGTTTATTGAGGCTGCTTGTTTACTAATGGATGAAAATAACTTGACATTCCCACAAAGTGTCACTGATGCTATTGACTTTCATATATCCTTGACTACATTGTTTGAGAATGAAATTGCCTAATTATAATACAATTGTTCCAAACTGGGCATGTATATAGCAAATGTGATAGAAAACTCCAATTTTGAAAAGGCATGCTTAGAAATGGAAAAGTCGAGAATGGAAATGGAAAAGTTAAGAATGGAAATGGAAAAATCGAGATTGGAAATGCTAGTTGATTTTGGAATGGCCCTTCTGGGCTACCGTAATTTTCAGTGCCTGTTTCTTCTTCAGTCATCATGTCAGCAGTTATGTCTCTCCACATTTTGGTCATACGTTTGGATTTCTTTTTCAATACTGCCTTCTGTCTTCTGTCAAAAAGCTATAACAAAAAAACAAGTGTAAATGGAGAACAAAAACCAGTATTAACATACCCTTTGTTGACGAGAACGAATACGCATTTTCTTCTTGCTACATTCAGTCTTTTCCTTTTCTTTTTCATGAAGGGTTTTCCGGTATGTTCGACAACCATCTATATAGATTCATAAGGTTGATTGTTTAAGATAAATATTACGAGTCATGTGTACCTCTGATTTGTTTATCTGAAAATTCCTGGTTTCCAACCTCTTTAATAACACTCAACAACTTTCCGGTTGTGTTCACTGTCAATCCTGTAGAGAAAGATAATAATAAACTAAAAGTAGTGTATACCTCTCATCACAGTGAAATTTGTTTTCATCATCAAAGGAAGAATGGATTGTACGGATCTGAAACTATAATTATCACAATACTCATTATAGCACAATCACGCATTGCCAAGTATTTTTTGTGTGTAACAAACCTGTAATTCCGGTGGTGTTCGTCTAACTCTCTTTTTATTTCCATCATCACTAGAACTGCTGCTACCTGAGGGGATGTGGAACTTGAAAAGGCAGGGGGACGTTATTCAAGAGTTTTAAGTCTTGTTTCAATATCTTGTAACTTTGGCTAAAATCAGTGAATGCAGAGTCTATTTTACTTTCCATTATCTGTATCAGATCATGAAAAGCATTGCCAGATTGAGTGTTGGTGAAACCTGGCTGCTGAGGTAAGGTTTCTCCAGGCTGCCAGTTCTCAGCTGTTCAAATCTTGAATAACTACCNCGAATAACTCACGAACAGAAAATGCAAATTGGACAGGACTTGGACGAATCTGCTCAGCTCTCCAACCCGAATAAAATATATAAAAAGCACTTTGCTGCTCTTCTGGGAACTTGGAGAAACAAAACTCGCCATACAAAGCAATGCGAGCCGTTTAGCGTTCTTTCTAATTAAGTTGGATGAATGCTTCGTTTTATACTATGGCCAAACCCACCTTCAGGTTTGGGGGTATTAGTATGTTCTTCTGCTGGGAAGGACATAAAGATGCAATGCATAAATGAATGGGAGTGCACAAAAACAACTACAAGACTGTTGGCGCAAAGCAACTTGAAAGCAAAAACTGACTGTGCAATATGCATGTAGCACACAAATTAAGGCTATCATACACTAGGCAACAAGTTGCCTAGCAATTTGTTGCCTGCAACATCCCAAAGTACAGCAGGCATTGAGAGAAGCAACATGTTGCTCGAAATAGAAAGCTTCTCTAATCCAAGCAACATGTTGTTTCTCTCAATATCTGCTGTACTTTGGGATGTTGCAAGCAACAAATTGCTGGCGACTTGTTCAGTCGTTCCGCCAATTGCGCGCTCACGTGAATTTATTTACACTAGTGACGTCAGTTTTGTTGTAAAAATGGGCGTTCTCAGCAGACCACGTGTTGTCGGTGCGTTTTAACTCTTTTGAGCGATCTCAAGCAGTGCAAAGCGTTGAGCGAAAATGTAAAGGACTTTGAAGATATTGGTGAGTAAAAAAATGCACCATCTTTGTCCCAAATGCTATGCGCACATGATATAGACAGTTATGTATGTGTACAATCATGTTTGAACAGCTATTATCAGTTGTTTTTTTTTTAAATTAATGCGACTCAGTGATTCACAGCATGTTTAGCTAACACTCAAACAAACCAGAAGGAGGACACAATCTGGTAATTCAAGTACAGCTGTGTCTAAGATCTTGGCTCCAAACCATTGAGTAACTCCAGTAAGTAAATATCGTATAGAAAGGGTTAATCGGGATCAAAGGTCGCTGGCCTAGTACATTAGGATTGGAGCACACTTGGTCGCCTCGTAGTTTTTGTTGAGCGTGTAGGAACAAGATTATACTGTACAGAAGGAAAGAAAGTTCTGTCTTCTTCCAGTATTCCAGCTGATAAAGGCAATGCATTGTCACAAACGCTCTCTGCGCAGATCTTGTGGGCTATATCAGGGCCCCGTTTTTACATACAAAAAGATCTCTGATCGCTGATGTTTTTTTCCAGGATATACCATTCTTGCTGCAACTAGTCTAGTAATGTACTGCATATTTATTCTGCTATAAGCTAAATAACTTTCTAATGAATTATTCATGATTTTTTTGCCTGGAAAATAAAATTGTATGGGCAGTATAGGACTTCCGGTCCATTGGCGGAACGACTGTGTTGCTGTGTGTATGATAACCTCAGTTATGTGCATCACTTTCTTACTCACGTGAGCTTGAGTTTGAAAGTACATAGAAAAATGGCAGAGCATGCATGCTGTGTCACTCAGTTGTCGACAATAAAACCAGATCCATTCCACATGGTTTATTTGGGCAGGCCAATAATTTATATAGTTCATAAATTATTTTTGTGTACCATACGTATGTATCTCATAATTTCAAGTAAAAAAGTGCCATACAAGATCAAGCACTGAGACATACCGTTGCAAATTGTCCTCCTTGGCTTCCCTCCACTTTTGGTGCGTTCAAATACCCTTACTAAGCTCCAATAGAGCTCTTGCATTTGACGTCATCAGCCACGCCCACCCAAGAAATCTTGCTTGGATTGAGCTGCAAAAATTTCTAGACAATTGTGGCCTTCCAATCAGTTCATATTTCAAGTTTGAAGGCTTAACTCCAAGTAGATTATTTTATATAAATTTTTGAAAGTTGATAGTTTTGTACTGATCACATAGGCGTATGGCAAATTTTGCCATACGCCTATGTGAATAATACAAAAAGTGACAACTTTAAAAAATTATATAAAATAAATCATAAGAGATTAAGCCTTGAAATTTGAAATTTCAACTTATCTCGCCAATACAAATTTTTAGAATTAATTACAGCGGTTAATTAAAAGTTATTAAAAATCGATGACGTAATTGCAAGAGCTCTATAGGACCATTTGCAGGTTCTTTCTTGTCCACGTGTAGATTTTTGCTGAACTGGCAGATTTCAAACAAAATTACGTCATAAAGCGCAAGTGTGGGGCGCGGTTAAATAAGTACCTTTGACGCAACGTGACGTACATAGTCCGCACGTGCAATCTACCTCTCGTGGGCGCGGTCGACTACATCTTTGCGCGGGGTATTACATCATCGGTTTTAGAGTGGGCACGTGTTTAGGTACTGATCTCAAAATGCGTCACAAGCAGCACGTGCACAGTGCAAGTGCAACAACGGCGCGCGCAAGACGGCCAGCTGGATAGCATTACATCATTCAAATTAGAATAGTGGCATCTAAGTCTGACGACCAAATACCATAGACTAGCTGCAGGTACTGCTGTCACGTGATGCTTTTGGAGTTCCCGGGAAAGAACGCGAAAGTGAATAGCTCTTGGATGAAAGGCCTACAGGCCCTGACAAGCCAGACAGAGAATCTCCCAACGATGGCCTTCCCATTCGTGTCAAAAAAAGGTACCCCCCGCCTGGATCCGGCACGGCCACCTTAAGCTATTCAAATTTTTGAATGAGGCTTTTTTTTTAAGGCTAGGGATTTCATCCCTCATACACTGTGTGTGTGTGTGTGTGTGTGTGTGTGTGTGTGTGAGAAAGATAGAGCGATGTATTTACATAAGTGCTTGTTTTAGCCTTTATTCTCAATTCTGAGAAGTTGTCTAGGCTTACTTGTGTAAATTATGTTCCCCTTGCCAAGTTTACTATTTTCTATCCACATTTGTAGATCTGTGGAGCATGAAGTTTGTATATACTCTTTGTACTCTTAGCTGTCCAAATCAACTAATGTCAGCTTATGTTACACATGTTATCACGCCCCGTCTTAACAGACATATTGCTCACGTGAGCAGTTTCCAATCCCGGTTACGTAGTCTATAATATCTATGGTTTGAGTCGAGTCAGGAAGTCTGACGGTTCATGTTTGAGGCTGTTAATTTTTTTTTTTTTTCCACTGGCTGTGGGTCTACACATACACACACAAGTCCCACTCCTCATATAGCGAGCTGCGACACAGTTTCTGCTGAGAACAGAGTTCAACAGACGTGTCTGACAGGCCGGATTGCATACACAACAAGGTTAGTTTAGCTAATACCTTGGGCTACGGCTGTGGGAACGTATTCATTCATTTTTTTTTTCCTGTTTCCCCCCAAACTCCTGGTTCTGAAGTATGGCAGAAAGACTGAAATACCCTGCTTGGTCGTCACCCCGCCTGGTGCTAAACAAAATCCCTGTACGAAAGGTTAGTTTGCTTGAAATGATACATAATTTGTGTATTGGTTACCTCATAGATATTAGGTTACTTGTTTCTAATATCTATAGTTACTTTAACTCAAATTTTTCTATCTTTCTCCAACAGGAGTTTTGGTATGCTGTCTGTAGTTTATTTCCCATCCGTGCTTCATCGGAATTGGATGCCACCCGAATGATTGACCTAGCCAAGAACGAACTTACCAGGGTTGGTGACCCTGACCATCCAAATTTACTTTGCATGGATGGAAAATTCTACATGGTCAACAGATCTGCAAATCATTCAGTGTACATGTTTAAATTTGAAAAACAACTTGCAGCTTCAGCAGTTCACCGGTCGCAATTTGTGGTATCAACAAAAACTGTGCCAACAAACTCAATTTTGCCAGGATGTGGGGAAACCTTGGAGTTTTTTATAGACTTTATACTGATACCAACCTCTCTTTTGCAGAACATATTTACTGCAAGTGATGTCGATATCACTGAAAAGCTACAGAAGCTCAAAACTTGGCATGATGAGCACGAGTTGGAAGTAGGGGAGCTGGCTCGAAATAGAGGGTTGTTGACTCAGGTCGACAAATATTTACACAGTATCACAAAATACGACTTGATGCAAGCGTACTTCTCTTATACACATCTGACGCTGCCGACGAAGATAGGGTT
>CAXIPT010000001.1:23303531-23355247 GCA_964030475.1 Tethya wilhelma
GATTCTGCACACACTCAAACAGCCATTCCATCTTGTTTGCTTTCTTTTTGACGATTTGGCCATTCCTATGTCTCATTACATTTCTAATGTTTTTTTCACTTGTTAGCTATAATATCCATGCTGATAGTGTACAAGTAACTACCACACACACAAAAACTCAAATGTGATTCATAGAATTATGAAAAAATGAGAACAAACAAGTAAAAAAAAACTTTGGAAATGTAATAAGACATAGGAATGGCCAAATCGTAAAAAGAAGGCAAACAAGATGGAATGGCTGGCAGAGTGTGTAAAGAATTATTCCTATGGGCAACATGAGGGACTCAACATGGAAAGAGAGTACTACATGCAGCCCACACAGGAAGAATTTGTATTCATACAGAGCCAGACTAGAAGCATACACTGCAAGACATTGCATTTTTATTCATTCTGATAGCAAGAGTAGGAGCGCTATATAGACACAAACGCTTAACTTACTAGCGGTGGGCCAATAAGGCAAGAATAAATAACTGCATGCAGAATGTATTCAGACTGAGTCTGCATGACTCTTAATTTCCACTTTTTTTTTGGCAGAGAGTCTGGCTAGTGAGACTACCACTAAGTAACCATACCCAGTACATACACCACTGAAATTGTATACGTATAGGCCTCTTAGTTATCATGCAAAGTATAATTCATGACAAAAGATATACACTTGGCCTCCCGCCTATTCAGTATATTAAACTGGTTTTTGCTCAAACTCATGCATGCTGCATGAGCCATAGATAAAATTATTATGATGCCATTAACATGTACTTCTTAGAACATACACAAAAATTACACTATATGACTTACTGAGAACGATAGGTTCAGTTAGCTACTCTCAGATAAACCATTACTGAGAACGATAGGTTCAGTTAGCTACAACCATAGATAATAATATACTCCGGCTACGGAGTATAATCTATGTACTAACCAACTTGCATACGAGTATACTGACTCTGGATGACGTAACAGGCAAGTAGAAATCCCGATCCTTACCAATATTGTGCATGCAATATCTTAGTTAACTTGACGATACCTTGTGCAATATATGGGTGAAGAGTCTGGTTTAAGATTCAATATAAAGAAAAAATTAGAACACAAACACATGCATGCAGCTAGGGGTAGTCACCTGCTTGTATATAAATAAAAAAAGATGAAGAAAATTTAAATGATGTGCGCACTGTTGTATTTTACCACATGAGACATTTGTCAGTTGGGTTCATACGTGTCTCTTTTTCACATTTGAAGGCTTCAGCAAACTCAGGACTATTCACTAGAGCACCAATCACTCTGTGTGTGTGTGTGTGTGTGTGTGTGTGTGTGTGTGTGTGTGTGTGTGTGTGTGTGTGTGTGTATAATATTATGACCTTGATATATCACACCAGTTGTAGCCATATATATTTATGTAGAACAAATACGTACATGCATGTCAACGTACCCTGGAATGACATTTCCGACCACGCTCTCCCCTTCCTTTCCGTTAATGAATGGTCAAGATAAATGAGGCTACAGCATATGCAACACTAGAAGCAACAGAGTTAAATGAAACAAAACTGATGAACCTGAACAATGAACAATGAACCTGACAAGCTGAACTTGAACTTACTTCAAAATGTGTCTTGATTCAGTAGCACTAGCAGATTGTGATGAATGTACATGTGATCTTGCCACTGATCAGTAGACATTTGATAGATAGGCATTGGCCCTTACAGCTGGCAAAACATGGGTCGGCCTTTCCCAGCGCATCTTGGTGCCCAAAAGTCAGGGTACTGATCCACGCATGAGTTATAGGGCAAGTAGAAAGCATCTGAAAACAGGTTAAAACGATCTGGCATCTATATTGAATCACTTTAAGCACTTTCACTTCCAATTTGCAGCTATCCACGCGTTCAGTTCTCTTCTTGCTGTCTTGTGTCCAGTCTACAGGACGACCTACAATTTTCAGTCACACCCGGAAATGAAAAATGCACCCGGAAGTGGCACTTTAGATAGGGAAATTTGTATGGGGAAATTTTAAGATGGCCGCCTGAAAAGCATCTGAAACAAGTCGACATCACAAACTATTGAGGGGACTACAGCGACATTTAACTAGCTTTCAAGGTAAAGCAACTTATTTTTACGGTGATCACTCTCATGAATTAGTAGGATAAGTAAGCTTGATTTGTACATGTACTAATGGCAGATTTTTGGGTTTTAGCCATTTTCACTAAAATAGTGCACTCGGTTCCCGCTATTTATACATCTTCAGACTCTGTCTATAAGGTGTTTAAAGTCTCTTTTGCATGAATTTTACCATAAGATATTCAACAATACCTTTCTTTAGCTGTAGGGGCCACACAAAATTAGTTAATTTTACCATTTTTAAAGCTTTCAATATCACACCTCTTACTTTGCAGAGCGCTGTTTCAAACTATTTTTGCAAAAGGTTAGTTGTGCCTCTTACTAATGATTGTCACTATCTCTAATTTCTTGTTTTGTTCATACCACAGCAGGAACTGTCTCCCCATGTTTTGATGATTATTGAGCTGTGTCGTTTTCAGAACAAAAGTGCACTGGGAAAGAAAATATCCAGCCCAACAAGTTATCAATGATAGATAGAATACATTGTGAACTTTTACATATTAAACAAGTAAAAAAAACATTGGAAATGTAATGAGACATAGGAATGGCCAAATCGTAAAAAGAAGGCAAACAAGATGGAATGGCTGTCTGAGTGTGTGCCGAATTCTTCCTGTGTGGGCTACATGTAGTACTCTCTTTCCATGTTGAGTCCCTCGTGTTGCCCATAGGAATAATTCTTTACACACTCTGCCAGCCATTCCATCTTGTTTGCCTTCTTTTTACGATTTGGCCATTCCTATGTCTCATTACATTTCCAATGTTTTTTTTACTTGTTTGTTCTCATTTTTTCATAATTCTACAAATCACATTCAAGTTTGTGTGTATATGGTAGTTACTTGTACACTAATGATCAGCATGGAGCTCAGGCTGATTAGTACTGAAGTAATCTCAGGAGGCTGAGCTGTATTTAATTGCTTTGTTCATCTTATAATGAATACTACATAACACATTAGTCTATTCACCTCCTAAATATTGAAGACTGAAAGGTTACAGAGAGTCCAGCACAACCAGAAATCTTCAGGTAAAGCAAGCAGGCAGTGAATATTTGGATTCCGAATAACGCACACTTATCTACCTGGAAAAGGGTCGTCAATTTGACTTTTCAAGTAGCTAATGAATTTATGCATGATGTAGAAATGAATGGCTGCCATACGGAGAAGCGCTTTTTCGCCTTGTATCTAGCCATACAACGGGAGACTCGAGCACACGATACCAAAAGCACGTGAAGACAATGGTACCAAGTTTGTTCGTTCAAGAATCAGCTTCTGAAAGTGAACAGTCTTCGAGATACGCTGAAATAACATAGAAGAAGAAGAAGAAGAAGAAGAAGAAGAAGAAGAAGGAGAAAATTGGAGGTTTGGCATATTTTAGTTTGGTACCTTAGCGATGGTTTTAGGCCATGTTTTTAGGCTTGTTAGAAAGAGAATGAGCTAAATAGTAGCTTAATAAGGCTTTTAGTGCCAAGCGCTCAGTTTTTGCAGAGTTATTCGCGTGAATATTTGTATTACGCTAATGGGCCATCCGTGCCATTCCTATGTACCCAGTACTACCGTACTGGGAATAGTGCAATTGATTATCTTTGAATAACCAAAGATATTGACAGTGAAAGATTCAATTTTGTCCTTTTCATCTTCTTTGCTCACGTGCTAACTTGGTGTGACGTAAAACGTGAATAATAAAATTTATGCGCAGTTGCCAAAAAACCAGTACTTGTTACTCTTAGTAGTCGCAATCTTATGGATTGAAATTATGCGAGGGAGCACTGCGCTTACGTCATGAAACATGAACTACGCATTGATTGGCATGGAAACCAGAATGCACGTGTTTCCCGGCTGTGACTGAAAATGTATGGGAAATTGTAGGTCGTCGTGCAGACTGGTCTGTGAACTGTCTGTGAACAAGTTTTTGAATTTTTCAAGTCACGTGATCATCATGAGTTCAAGTGCCATACCCACTGTTTTTCAGATGTTGCGACCTCATACCAATTTCAGACAATTCAGAATTCTTAAAAATTATTCAGATAATTTCCAACAAAAGCTCTGTTTTCCAATATTTTTCAGATAAATAGTCATTTAAACAAGGCAACAAATTCAAATCATTTTCATGTTAATTTCAGACATACTAAATAAGTGGATGCATTCTCAGATACTTTTCAGTTGAAATTCAGTAGACCTTTTCCACGCGCACGGGAAAGTAGCACGAAACAAGTGGAAGTGACGTTTTTTGACACTTTATGACACGTTATGACACAGGCCACGCCCATTGGTGGGCAAGCGAATGGAATTTTGTACTAGCTGACACTGGAGGCTAAGTTTAGTGCAAGCTCAAGAGCCTTCTATTGGAAATAGAAGCAGCAAGCCAGATAAAACATGGAGAAGGGTCCATACAAACTTCAAATAACAATAAATCCGAGAAAATAGCACCACATTTACGTAAGAAATAGCGTGCAAAAGCCACCATGAACTGGACTTACTGGTGTTTCAGATCTATACAAACATTTTGAGTGAGCCAACGAGAGTTCTAGTGAAGTATGAGTTAGTCTACAATTACCTGAGAAGTTGGCTGAAGCATCCTTCCTCACTGAAGTGCTCTTTTCAAGCTTGGCAGTATCACTACTGTACAAATTTGCCCACCAAGGGGCGTGTCCACCGTCACAATTTGTAATAACACGTCATGCTTCTCATTAAAAAATCGCTACTGTTCCCGCGTGGAAAAGGTCTGTAGAAAATCAGACATTTCTCTGCAGTAGTGACTATCATGTCTTAGAATCTAAGATCAGTGTGCAAGACTATATCAAGTTTAACAAGTGCATCATAATATTTATTTGATCATCATTATGGTTCACAATTCTACCACTCCCTCCATGGCCTCACTACCCGCAGATTGTTCTACTCTCATACACTGGATTACTCAGTGAGAAGAAAAGAGCCTCTGACAATCACTGAATAGTTGGGTGTATATCATTAGATTTTAAATAGTTGACTTATTAATAATATTGTGTAGTCATTTTCAGTAGCTAGCTGTGAAGGATTGTATGGTAGGATTTAAATTTTATTTATTTCCCTTTATTAACTGAATATCTGTCGGCAATATCAACTCATGAGAAGAAAGCCGCATAATATTATGCTAAGTAACACTGCTCACTACTATTATGGTCCACCACTTCTGAGTTGACTCTGCATACAAGGTTTGAAGGGGGGTCCAAACACTGCAACTAGGAACAAATACTTCAAGCACTTGCTGAAGTATTTGGACCGGGGGGTCCATATGCTATAAAGATTTTGGACCGGGGGTCCAACCACATCGAAGTATTTGGACCTGGGGGGACCAAAATAGGGGGGTCCAAATTCTCCGTGACAGGTCTCACTCTCAGTTTATAAAGTTGCATTGAAGTTTTCCAAGTCGTCTTTAAAGTCATACTGAGTTTTATAAAGTCGCATTGAAGTTTTTCAAGTTGTCATTTAGTTTGTATGAAAGTTTTCCAAGTCGTCTTTTGAAGTCGTATTGAAGTTTTGAAGTCGTATTATATTCAAGCTAAGTCATTTTTTAATTATGATTGATAAGGACCTCATTGTCAGGTAGAGTGTGTGACTGGTATAAACATCCTGGCATATAATAATACTTAAGGTGGCCGTGCCGGATCCAGGCGGGGGGTACCTTTTTTTGACATGAATGGGTAGGCCTGATTCTCTGTCTGGCTTGTCAGGGCCTGTAGGCCTTTCATCCAAGAGCTATTCACTTTGGTGTTCTAACTCGAAAAGCATCACGTGACAGCAGTACCTGCAGCTAGTGTATGGTATATGGTCGTCAGACTTAGATGCCACTATTCTAATTTGAATGATGTAATGCTATCCAGCTGGCCGTCTTGCACACGCCGTTGTTGCACTTGCACTGTGCACGTGCTGCTTGTGACGCATTTTGAGATCAGTACCTAAACACGTGCCCACTCTAAAACTGATGATGTAATACCCCGTGCAAAGATGTAGTCGACCGCGCCCGGGCGCTAATTTTTATCTGACGCACCCTTTTGGGACTTAAATTTTTTTTGCACGGTAATTCCTAGGAAAAGGTTGTCACAATAAAATAGGTTTTAGAGCTTGAAATTAAATTCAGTTGACTGTTCCAGTGTTTGCAGTGTAGTGTCCATCTGTAGATATAAATCATAAAGAAATAGACAGCTACAGATCCAGGATGCTCAACTCATGCAGTGCATCCTAGCTAGACAAGCGCAGTTTAACAGAGTGAGTAGCTAGTATAGCTTGCATGCAAGCTTGACTATCACTGCTATAATAAATTATTTGCTATATTAGCCAACTGTAGTAACAGTCTGCCAGAGACTGCCTTTGAAAGCAAATGCAATAAACTCTGTCATAAAGTATTGCTACAGTCAGAACTTGATCGATCATGGGCCTCTCAGTGCAGAAGTTCAATCTCCACAGACACTGTCATCTCTTTTGAGCGACTATCTTGGTGTAACAAGTTTTACTGAGCTGCATGCCTTATTCAGCCTACTAGGATACTGATCAATGTAAACTTTTGAACTAGAATCACCGAAAAGTTTAATATTTCAGGCTCATCGTCTGCCGACTCTTTATGCGGTTCAAGCGAGCTGGCTTTGACTTAAACTTCACAACTTTGTAGTGCTGAGTCACTAGCCAGTATGCCGCATTCAAGCATTGGATCACTGTATTCAGCTAGTCATTATATAGCTGAGCAGGCACACACGAAACACAGTAAAGCAATGCTAATGGGCAAAGTGAACCGCTCAAAGTCACAGGCTTTCCATAGGCTGAGACTATATAGCTAGCTAGCTAGTCTGGCTAGGATGCACTGCATGAGTAGAGCAGGATCACCGGTCTCTCTTTATTTTTATATCAGCAGATGGACAGTACACTCACTGCAAACACTAGAACAGTCAAAGTTCAAGTCAGCTCTATTACCTATTTTATTGTGACGACCTTTTCCTAAGAATTCTACCCAAAAATTTTTCTAAGTCCCAAAAGGGTGCGTCAGATAAAAATTAGCCGCCCGGGCGCCCGGCATGATCGAGGGGTAGACTCACGGGTGTTTCATACCGTATGGTTCTTGTGCAACTTAGTTCCGTACGCGAAAAATTGAAATCCACGATGTTTACTTGTTTGTTCTTTTTTCATAATTCTACAAATTACATTTGAGTTGGTGTGTGTAGCTAGCTACTGAGCTAGTAGTCTGGAATGCCAGACTACTGAGTGGCGGGCTGCTGATTAAGTTGTGTAGCCTGCTTGATACTGAAGTGAAACACACATCTCAGTCATTTGGAGGCAGGAGCTGTATCATAAGGTTTACTTGCCTTGTTATATGTTATGACAAGTGAAAAAAACATTGGAAATGTAATGAGACATAGGAATGGCCAAATCATAAAAAAGAAAGCAAACAAGATGAAATGGCTGTTTGAGTGTGTGCCTGTGTGGGCTGCATGTAGTACTCTCTTCCCATGTTGAGTCCCTCATGTTGCCCATAGGAATAATTCTTTACACACTCAAACAGCCATTCCGTCTTGTTTGCTTTCTTTTTTATGATTTGGACATTCCTATGTCTAATGTCATTTCCAATGTTTTTTTTTGCTTGTTTGTTACAATTTTTTCATAATTCTACATCACAATTGAGTTTATACTTATATGGTAGTTACTTGTACATTATCAGCATGTATATTATGTTATGATCTATGCTCTCAGTATAAAAGCAGTCAGGTGAAGCATCTCAGGACTGAGGAGGCTGGAGCTGTATCTTACAAAATTTACTTGCTTTGCTCATCTTCTTATAATGACAACTATGTAATAAAGTAGTCTATTCGTCTCCTAAATATTAAAGACTGACCCTGGTTACAGAGACTTCAGCACAACCAGAAATCTTCTGGTAAAACCGGCAGAGGAGCGAATATTCCGATTCCAAATAACGCACACTTATCTAACTGGAAAAGGGTCCTCAAATTAATTTCCAAGGTAGCTAATGAATTATTAATGAGTATAGAAATGAATGGCTGCCATATGGAGAAGGCACTTTTCGTCTTGTATCTAGCGACTCAGCTAGAAAGACGAATAACCGATACAAAAAGCACGTGAAGACAAAGAAACCAAGTTTTTTCGTTCAAGAATTAGCTTCTGAAAGCGAGCGGTCTTTGAGAAAAGTCGTTTCAAGATAGAAGAAGAAGATGGATAAAATTGGAGGTTTGGCATACTTTAGTTTGTTACTTTAGCGATGGTTTTAGGCTATGTTTTTAGGCTCAATAGAAAGATAAATGGCTATATAGTAGCTTAAGAAGCCTTTTAGTGCCAAGCACTCAGTTTTTGCAGAGTTATTCGCGTGAATATTTGTATTGCGCTAATGGGCCACCCGTGCCATTCCTATGTACCCAGTACTACCGTACTGGGAATAATCAAAGTCCTGACTCATGAAGAGCAACTAGGTATCACAAAATAGTTCCAGGCAACTTGCATTTTATTCCAAATAACGCACTCTTATGTGTGTAAAGGGTCGTCAATTCGAAATTTCTAGAAGCTAATGAATTGTACATGAGTATAGAAATCAATGGCGGCCATATGGAGGAGGCCTTGTATCTAGCTACTCCATGAGAGGCTCTAAAAACTAATGGCAAAAGGGTCATTCCATGTCAAATCACCCAACAAAATCGACACCCCTTTCAGATTTTGCCGAAACTTGGTGTGCACATACCTTACCATAAGTGATTAACTCTGGTTAAATTTTATGCCCTGATTTTGTATGGTTTCAGGTTTAGAGGCATGCAAAAATGCAAAAAATTTTAGACATTTTACTTGACCTCACCATCTTTAAATGGTTATAACTTTTCTATACAAACATTTAGGATAAAATTTTTCTGAAAGCAAGCTTTCCAGACATATGCTTAATTAATTTTGATTTTCTTAAATTTTACTGAGCAGATTACTTGGCTAGTTGGCTTTGTATCCCACGAGTTTTGTTCTGGGACGGCAATGGGATCAGCAGATATTAATATTTGTGCAGGTAGATACAAGGTAAATTTACTTCAATCAAATTCCAGTTATGGTTATTCTATTTTGAGAGTATTCTAACAGGCTCAAAATACCACCAGCAGCATGCATGTACTGCAACTTTTACCACAAAGCCATGTAAAATTAATTATAATTATTTTTAAGAGAAGAATTATTATAGAACAATCAATTAAGGAGTTTAAAAATTAAGTAACTGTAGCAGTTATAATTATCATTGATGTTTTGCTAAAAATGCTGTAGCTTGGCAGTTGCATCTCTACTGTCTTACTGTGTTATTGAGAAAGTCCTTCCTGTAGTGGTACGAGCTTGGACTTTAGTTAAAATGTCTACTAATGGTAGTGATAAAACATTCAATCTTGGAGGATATCTGAATGATTGAAATGGGCCATTTGGATGCAAGAAATTGACTTTAACTTCTGCGTTATCTCCGTCCACCTCAAAAATACTTCCTAGCTACAGCAAGCTACAGCATTTTTTAGCAAAACATCAATGATAATTATAAATGCTACAGTTTTTTTACAGTTTATAAATGCTTAAGAATTTTAAGACCTATTATCGAAAGCTATTCATAAGGTATGTTTTTACAAAAATTGACACATGTTCTACTGCTACTGAAGTTGTTAAGTCAGTTACAATACTCCAAGCAATCCGATGGGTGGCAGAGGCTTGGAAGTCTGTTGATGCTAGAAATGTTTTAGAAAGGCTGGCATTCTGGGAAAGGTTTCCACGTTGTTCAACAAAGAGTCCTTGAAGAAGACCCTTTTCGAGATCTCGATCCTCAGTTACAAGATGAAGAGGTGAATAGTGATCTACTAGATCTAATGGCACCTATTCAAGATGATCACTGCTCATTGGACACTTACCTGTGTGAAGACAATCTGCCTACCTGTTTTGATATGGACAACCCATATTTGGAAGATGATTTTTTTGCTGACCTGGAGGAAACTCCAGAGCAGGGTACTAATGATGACAGTGATGTTGAGGATGGTGATATTGATGAGTTGTCTCCACTGCCTTTGAAGATTAGAAGTTACAGAGAAGCATTCGGTGCTCTTGAAGATGTGCGTGCTTTTTTTGAGAGCAAGGGACATACTTCTCAGGCTACTCAAGTGATGGATGGCCTTTGCAGATAATATCAGTTATCTAAGTTGTGAGTGCAGCTCACGTCAATTATTGTTGACTGAACGTTTTAATAATAAGTGATCAATATCATTTCTCATAGTTTACATTGGTATGTAACTCAGAACATTGCTTTTATCATGTGGAAACTGTATAATTGTGTATATTACATAATAGAAGTTAGCTGCAACCTTTTGTTGAGGTCAAATTGCTTTACCCTGAAATGCAGCCACCTCACTATTTCAGCCACTTCACCTTGTCCCAAGGGTGACCGGAATAGTGGGAGTCCACTGTACTCTCTTTCCATGTTTGAGTCCCTCATGTTGCCCATAGGAATAATTCTTTACTCACTCAAACAGCCATTATATCTTATTTGTGTTCTTTTTACGATTTGCCATTCCTATGTCTTAATACATTGTTTACTTGTTTTATTTTCATTTTTTCTTTATTGTATGAATCACATTTGAGTTTGTGTGGATATGTTAGTTACAAGTACACTATCAGCATGGATATTATAGCTTCTATGCTATCAGTGAAGCATCTCAGGAGTCTGAAGCTGTATCAAATAAAATTTACTTGTTTTGCTCATCTTCTTATAGTAACAACTACATAACAAACCTGAAGTAGTCTATTCATCTCCTAAATACTGAAGACTGAAAGACTTCAGTACAACCAGAAATGTTCAGGTAAAGCAGGCAACCAACGTTTGGATTCCAAATCACGTAAAGACAAAGAAACCAACTAAATTTGTTCAAGAATCAGCTTCTGAAAGTGAGCAGTCTTAGAGAAAAGTCTTGCCAACATAGAAGAATAATAAGAAGAAGATGGAGAAAATTGGAGGTTTGGCATATTTTAGTTAAATACTTTAGCAATGGTTTTAGGCCATGTTTTTAGGCTCATTAGAAAGAGAATGAGCTAAAAAGTAGCTTTGGAAGCCTTATAGTGCCAAGCGCTCATTTTTTGCACAGTTATTAGTGTGAATATTGGTATTGCACTAATGGGCCATCTGTGCCATTCCTATGTACCTAGTACTACCGTACTGGGAATTCCTAAAGCGTGACTGACATACAACATGAAATGAGACCATTAGATCCCTCGCGCTAAGATGCTCGGCAATTATGGAAGCTCTTCATTTTATATGGTGAATTGCTCTATACCTCCTGTGCATGCATATTATATTTACAGATACAGATGGTTGATGTATTACAAGCAGTGGCGTGTCTAGGATATTAGATAGGGAGGTGCTAACTAGTTCCGCGAGCGAAGCGAGCGGAAAAATTTTTGAAAGCCACGCCCACTTTTGGTCACGTGATCGTAATTATTAGTAGTTATTAAGTTGATAGAATAGCAAACACGAAAGGTCANTGCACTGTGCATTATAAATCTTACCTAATACACAGGACAAAATTATCAATGTGGTACGATACAATAATTGATGAAAATAAAAGGGAAACAGATCCACGTAATGTAACTAGTGCACAGTACGTACAGTTCACTTCATCTTGTACACACAATAACATCAAAATGGCTGTTTATCAAGTTCTTCAATCATGTTCTCTTCATTGTCTTGTAAAGCAGACATGTTAACTGCCTTGGTCTCTGATTCTGACTCTGAATTGGGCAGTCTTTGAGGCCTTTCAGAGAAGAAGATGGGCACATACATTATACAAGATACTGTAACTGGGTCCATTGTTATCACATGCAATAATATTCCAGTCACCACTTCACAGATAGTGTGAACTGAGTACTAACTGCACACGTTCATACATATACATGTAAATATAATACCGTATAGCCGGAAATATTGATGGGGATTTTAATTTGACGGTTTGACGGTCAAAGTCCAAATTGTCAAATTTAAATCCGCCAATATTTTGGGTACCGTATATGAATGCATTATGCGTACGCACAAATCGTCAAATTTAATTCGTTAATATTTTAATTTTATGTTCTGCGGAGCAAACCGTCAAATTTTTTGACCGTCAATATTTCCGGCTACCGTATAGCTCCAAATTTTCGTGGTACAATATTTTCGTGAATTTCGTGATTTGACCGTATATCACGAAAATTTTCTCCACGTAAATTTAGAAAACCGTATATCGGCAATATAATTTCAGAGATCGTAATTCACGAAAATTAGCACAAAACAGCAAAGACAGACTTTTCACGAACTTTTTGGACCCAGAAAATTTGGAGCTATACGGTATATGGTACAAACAAAGTGTTCCAAAGCTCTATAGTAGATGGACAGCTTGCTAAAGTAGAATGGATGTACACCAAGATACAAACCACATTGGAGCATATATGTAACTTATAACACATAATATAGCTTTACAAGATACTATTATACCTTCCAGCTTCTCTCTTGCGTACAACCAGGCAGATGATTCCGGCAACCAGGACAAGAGTTATCAGAGCAATTACACACACCACTGATACAACAATGGCCACGATCTCACCAGGCCGATCTGAAGAATTGGGAACAAAGATGTAACACCGTAACACGAGTAAATACAGAATAGACTAGTTCTACACGAGCTCACAACTCATCCCTGAACTGGACCCATCAAGAGTATTGCTATAACACCAGATCATCATGAGCCCAAGAGGAGGTATGACACAAGTGTGCCATTGCTGACTCAGTACCAATGCAAAGTACTAGGATCATGTGATTGGAATGTAATTAAGCGGACATGATTGTGACCACAAAACTTTGAAATGGGGTTTAGTCACATGCACCTAAGTGCTGAGTCAGCAAAAGCACACTCGTGTTGTACCTCCTCTGACCATGAGCTCTGGTGCCACAATGGACATGTTTCACTAGAAATAACAGTCCAGAAATTAAAATGAACTTAGCTAAACCTTCATGGTAATTGTAAGCTGAGGGTCTAACTGGATAAGCATAATAATGTACAGTACATGCAGTCGTACCTCGAAGGCCTCCTTGAGTAGCTGTATTGTGAGTGCATGTGAGAGTAGGACATTAGTAAGGTACAGTTCATAACTGACAACTATTATATGTACTGTATATTGTATGTATATAACTTACGTGGAACTGTAATTTGTGAACGGAGTTGAAACAAAGATGGTGATGCATATGGAAAGAATAACATAGATGAAGTGAGTACACATTGCCAAACATATCCACATATGTATTATGGGTCAACTATAACATATCAATAATTCCTGTAGGGGCCGGCATACTGTACATAGGATTTAATGGAGCAAATGTGCAAAAGTACACATTTGTGGATCCATAAATGGTGATTTCCATATTTAGCGACCATTATTCTGATACAGTTCACTAACATACATTATACATGCATAAAATGTACCTTTGGTTGTGATGCCTTTCACTGGTTCCCACATAGTAAATTCATTATAGTCAAAATCTTCAGGATCCCGTGACACTCTGACACCAGCCCTCACTCTCAACTACAAACCAAGACACAAAATACATCGATCCTTAGAGCAAGTTAGCCAAGAATGGGTACATATCTAGTGCCAGTAGCTACTGGGGATCAATAATGGAATTCCACAATAGGCAAAGTGATTAGATTGTCACAATTAGCACAATCATGGATGTGTACATGTACTGTATGCAATCCCAAGTGTTTGCCCAACCCTCATTGCACATGCATGCACAGTTGTTGTGGGTTAACAGAAACACACTTGTGCTCCACATTACCCAAACAATGATGACCTCACTCCATACCTCATAGTCATTGGCATCCTCCACAGGTGTGATGACCAGGTAGTCAAACTCAGCACTGACTTCCACCGTATTGATGAACTCCTTGTCAAAGTTACGATACTGAACCACATAAACCTCCACCTGGCCTGTTGGGGGTGTGGTCACTAACATGTCCCACCTTGCCACAACAGTCTTGTTATCAAAAGTACGTTGAACAGTGAGACCTTTGACCTCTTCTTCTGGAGCTGTACGGGTGTGTGTTGTGTCCGTTTGTACACATGACACATATGCATTCAAATACCGTATAGCGGGTAAATCTAGCAGGCTTAAAATTTGGCAAATTCCCATTTTAGCGTGATTGGCGATTTAATTCTGCATGCTGCATTCTATATACGTGCACGCATGCATAAAAAACTGTTAGGCGATTTGAAGAATAATTCGCCAAATTTACCCGCTATACAGTAATTGCCAATGTACTGACATCATGTACTGTACTACCCTGTTGAACCGGGTGTTCATTTACTAACGGCACTGTCTGACCTGGTGCTAATTTGAGACCGACATATAATTGAGATCTGGTGTGAAAAACCGTGGTAAGAATAGCATCAACCTTTTAGGCAACCTAAGGCTAAACTTTCAACCAGGTCACTACTTTTGGAATTTTGCATATTTGCATTAAAACTGACCGAAGTGATGGTACAGTAAACTAAATCACTGAAATATGCAGAGAGAGCCATTGCTCTAGTTAATAAACCAGGTGTTTATTCAAAACCCACTGTTTAATACCGTACCCACCAAATTTACCCGCTATACGGTACTCAATATGAGCTAGCTCGGCTCAGCATTAAAATGGGGTCGGTGAACATTAATTTGAAAACAGATTTAATTGTATAATTATGATATGTACACAATGAAATGCAAGATGATAATCATCTTGCATTTCGTAGATTTCACACTCACCGTTTCCAAAAGTAGCACTGAGTGCTTCTAGCAGTATACCACTGGGAGTACCTGATGCTGACTCAGCAGTCATTGTCACCACATAGCTTGTGATTGGCATAAGGTCGTTCAAAATATACTCATAGAGGCCATCTTGAGGCACTGAGCCATCACTCCGCACTGGTAACAGTTCACCCACTGATGAGCTAGTCGATTCATCATCAACATAATAGTTGAGGCTGTATCTCAAGAGGAGAGGGTGGTAGGTGTTTAGGGTGAGAGGAGAGAGCCATTGTACGAACAGAGAGGATCTGGTGTCAGAAACAACAGTTATTGAGTCCAGGGGACTAGGGGTACCAGCTGTGTGTGTGTGTGTGTGTGTGTGTGTGTGTGTGTGTGTGTGGAGGGTATACGGTGTTACTAAAGACAACAGTTTATATAGGTCACAGAGTACTTGCTGAAATAGCAAAAAGGGTTCTTGCTATTCAGCAAACAATGCGCTTACTTCAGCTAGAGTGAAGAATGCACACAAACAATTGTAGACCTGCTGACTAAGGCTGGATAGCTACACCTATGCTACATTTGCCTTGTGTAGTGAACCAATCATCATTTTTGTACTTAATTACATTATGTGGCACGAGACCACCAGCTATGCACCACACATACAAAGCACAACAATGGCCATGTGTGTGTGAGGCTGGAGGCACTCACGTAGAGCATCAATGATAGCACTCTTCACTGAGTTCTCTCCATTGCTAGTGAACACCCTACACTGGTAGACCCCTCCTTGCTCCAGAGCCTCCACCACCAGCAGGGACTGGGAGGAGTCTGTAGAGATGTCCACATTGGGGTCATTGGTGTCCACCTGCAGCCCATTGATGAGCCACTCTACAGTGCTAACATTAGAGGTGAAGTTACAGGTAAGGCTGAGCTGGGAGCCAAGTCGATGGACATCAGGAGCAGTGGTTAGTGATGAGATCATTGGTGCTGTGTGTGTGTGTGTGTGTGTGTGTGTGTGTGTGTGTGTGTGCTTGTCATTGCGTAGCAACCAAAGTTTTTATAGGCTCATTGTCAGTTACTGGCTTGGTAGTAGCTAGGGGTCACAGGGGCCAATGACTAGTTGCATGCCTTTAAGTGTGTGGCACTCGATCGACCATGCATCGAGTGCCCCCCCACTAAATAAGGGTCATGCAATGTGTTATGATGATGCAGCATCTGTGAATATCATTGTGTTAAATTGGCATTAAATTATGTGCATGACTCGGCAATCTACACAATCACTAGCAATACCTTCCATATCAGTGCCAGCTCCATCCACTAACTCCACCACTCCAGAAACAGCAGTGCCATAGTTGTTGGACACAACACACTCATACTGTCCATACGCATCACTACTACTGGTGTCAACGCTAAGGGTGGATACACTCTCATCTGTAGCCTCACTCTGTGCCACTTGACCTCCATTTCTTCTCCAGATGGTGGTTACACCAAGTGAGTGTTCACAAGTTAGAGTGACTGTGGTAGCGCTGGTGATGAATCGAGAGGTGGAGAGAGTGAGGTTGGTGACTTCAGGAGCTATGAGTATGATTGTGTGTGCAGTATACAATAAACATAACATAAATACACTGATGTAACTTAGAAGAGTGGAAGTTTGCCCATATTACAACAAAATGATTCTTGGATAATAACAGCAAATTGTGCAATACCAAACCATGCTCAGATCAATGTCATGTACACTTGACATGGATCATACACCTGTAAACAAGACAGGTAAGCAATGCTATCACACACTGTTCATTGTCTATACGAGAACAGCATCAGTACAAGTCATAAGACATAATACTTATACACAAGGAGAGGACGGGCAACAGCAACACATCAATACACAAGAGTGTGATACAGCAGTGTGATAGTATGTACTACATTCTATACCCTACCTTGAAATGTCTGAAGGCAAATGTATGGCCAAGGTCCAGCACACGGTGCTCTGTAAAACATACCATCTTTTCTAATCGTGAGACACACTGGAAGACTAGGGCCAGGGGGCTCCTGGCTACCATAGTTGTCAGTTCCCACTACTAGAGTGCCATCACCATTTCTTGACTGAGCTTGTGTATAGTTGTCATCAGTGAACTCATATCCCAGCCAGTAATCAAGGCCATCCTCTCCCAGGACTGCGATGTAGCGCTGTAGGTGCTCTAACTCTTGGGCAGTTGTGAGTGTTAGTAGACCCAGTCCACCATTGCTTTGACATTCATTGTGAGCATTTAAGTTAGTCTGATGTTGACTGGTCATTAGCTCTATGCAACGGCCAGGTGTGAGAGGTAGTGAGTTTCCATCACACTTAAGAGCTGTTGATAAACATACTGTGTGTGTGTGTGAGTGAGTGTGTGTGTGTGTTGTGTGTGTGTGTGTGTGTGTGTGTGTGTGTGTGTGTGTCTGTGTGTGTGCGTGTGTGTGTGTGTGAGTGACAGATATAAGACTGTATGTTTACGTTTGGACGTGCTATGCCACACCCAAAAAAGCCACACAGAAACAGACATAAATGATCAGTAAAACACAGAACAAGGAAGTAGAAGGCTTTATCTATATATACAAACAAACTACACAAACTTACCAATACAAAAAATGACGGGTAGTATACAGCAATAAAGAATCAGAGGCTTCATTTTCAGCGAGTAAACAGTTTTTATTTTTGTCTCTTGTTGGCTATTTATAAAATCTCGTGACACGCGATGCCCTCCCCCGCCCACCGGAACCGGAAACATTACTGTAGCCCCACCCATCGTTCTAATAGTTTGCTTGCTCAGCATTTTTCTCCCTTCACTGATCAAGTGTTTATGAGCTTGGTGCTGAGTAAACCCACTGTACCATGGGCAATAAACAAGACAAGAATTCACAACAACCAAGGGCCTTAACAACCATCACCAATAACTCATCTGCTGGCAGCTTCAGCAAAGGTAAGACAATTATATTAGATGAGTGCACTGACACCACTTTTTCTTGACTATGACAGTAAAGCTTGGCTGTAATTGTGCTCACTCATCATATATCTAGGTGAGAGTGTGCCTCTTGATAGAGACCTCGTTGTGAAAGTTCTCTTGGCAGTAAGAGTTCATGATGATAATGTATTTGTCAGGAGAGGAAGGATTGGTGAAATTCTTAGAATCTCGGATTTCAAAGTTAATGAAATTGTTCTTGGTTGTTCATCAGATGAAGAACGACTGAACAAGCTGGTTGAGTTTTGGCTAGTATGGTGTCCGTTTGCATCTTGGCGCTGGTTGATTTGGTACTTGGCCTTGTATGACTGCCAGGATGTTGTGGACACGATTGTTCAATATGCTGAACCATTGACTGGTAGGTGTTATCAGTGTATGTGTCTATACAGCAACCCTGTCTCAGAGGGGAAACCATCAGAGGTTAAATGTGATGCACACATGCAATATGTACACATACCTTCGTATAAGTTGACTCTGTGATAGTTTAAATTTCTAGATCTTGTCTGATTGCACATTTTATTGAAAGTCTATTTGTATTCATAGCCTCATAAACCAAGCCCTCTCCGCTATGCTGAATAAAGCGTAGTGGAGAGGGCTTGGTTTACAAGGCTATTGTATTCACATGAGCCATTGTTTTCTTCTAATAACTTGGTCATATTAATTACATATAATTATTCTGCTTGTGTGTAACTGACCTTTACCCATGGAGTCCTAGTCCGAGTATGTGTTCCAAGTAGACCACATCAAAGTATGTGTACCCCCAGGCTTAGTCGAAAACTAATAGACTTTACAGTCCATTGTCCAGTATACATGATTGGGCATTGTGTGAAAATTATTCCATTGTTAAAATTAATTTATTTGTAGACTCTTCACTCACTGTGGACAATGTCCTGTCCATTGTGAATACCTGCAATATAACCACCTACGCTCTTAATGACTGTCTGGGAGTGTCAGCTGGGAGTATGGATGGAATAAGAAAGAGAATATCCCGTTTGAGTGTCAATGATGATCAATACAAGGAGAAGATAATCTTCTGGTGGTTGTCCACGTCACCTTTTGCTAGCTGGGAGTGTCTAGCTGAGTCTCTGGCCTACTGGAAACCAGCTGCTAGGAGATACTACTTTGAACTACACTCAAGTGAAGCTTGCAAGCGTGCTTATGGCCAAGTAGTAAAGTATTACAAGCACAAAAAAGGTACAGTAACTAACCCTTTCTTGTTGGCATTCACAAGTTTGAGATAGTAAGTGAAATTTATTATGGTCTTATTATTTTAGAGGCCTCCTTGAGTCCAGACAACCTCACACTAGCATTTGAGAAGACACCATACCAGTAAGTTATATAGTGACATCTTTATGCTTACTCAAAACTGGGATTACTTATAGCTGGTTATATTATATATTTTTTCAGTTTACTGGCCATAGATAGAAGCATTTCTAGTGCACAAGTAAATTTAACAATTCCATTTTCTTCTTGCATGCACTCACTAGCTACCACCGTCCACTTAAGGGGCGGTACACAACCAATCTAATCAAAGTGTCTTCATCTCTTGACCAAGAAGACCTTGTTGACTACTACCAGTCCAGACACCCTGCACCTACCTGGAGAGATGTGGCTCATTTTATGTACTATACTCACGAGTATGAAGTACTGGAGTACATTCTAAAGAATTTTCTCAATGGTATATAATTATTTATACATGATTTATAGTGGTGGGTATGTATGCTTCTGCTATTATGGTGCACTAACTGTGATATACAGGTTGTACTGTAAGTTATAATTATGGCTGTGAGCTCATACACATGTATAAAAGTTAGTAGAAAGTCTTGAGACACATTGGGAATGCAGGGTAGTATATAGTTGGGGGATTATGACTGGTCTTTTGTTGATGTTCTTTTTGTGTAATATGTTTCAGTGAATGTTGAGTTAAATGTGGTGCCGACCGAAGTCACATCTAACGATCAAGAAGAGCTAGTGGAAAGAGGAATCATTCTAAATGACAGCACTTCAGACTTGAGTCAGTCAACCTCTATGTCATTGATGGTATTAGTAGCAAAACATAATGTTAATGCTGTATTTGATAGATTAAGTTGTGCCTTTAGCAGTTCATGCAGCTCTTAATACAATATTGAACTTTTTGTACTGATCACTGAAACATGTATTTTCCTTATTCAGGTGTGGACAATGTAGTAAAAGTACTCTGTGATCATGTTAAGGTGCCACTGGATCATGACCCTAAGAACTGGCCTCGTTCACGGTACATTGGTGTTGATATTCTCCACATCTGTTCTACTTCTGTGGATGCCATTCTGAGCACGTGCACACATGATGAGTCTGAACAGTTTGAAAAGCTAGTTACTTTTTGGTTGAAGAAGTGTCCCCAAGCATCATGGAGGTGGTTGATATGGCGTCTTCAGGAGAAACACCATACCAGGACTGCTCAAGGAATACTGTCATCAGCAGAGCCTCTAACAGGTGTGTGTGTGTGTGTGTGTGTGAGGGATGGAGGGGGTGGATGTGATAATAGGTTTATGTGATAAGGATACCAACTCATTGACAAATCAACCCTATTTAAAATCAAGCTTGTTATACCTAATAGCTTCACATGTAGTCAATCATTTTTGTTTATGCCATACATCATTCTGTACTTCAAATTTCATAATAATAATTACCTATTACTATTACAGACTCCACATTGACTGTGGCCAATCTAATGATCTTCTTCAAGGATGTAAGAGCTGACGCTATTCAAAGTTGTCTTCGCATACCTCAAAACTACAAAACAGAGTCACTTCAGTTACAGGCAGATGATGATGAAGTGAAAGAGATGATGCTGAAGTGGTGGGTAGAGTGCTCACCATTTGCCTCCTGGGATATGATCACAGCTAAAGGATTTTTCCCTGGCTCTAGCTTTGCTTTTGAGCATCGGGTTGGCACTGCCAGAGATGACTTACCTCTCATTGCATACACAAGTAAGGCTTGATGAATGTAGGCTACATGGGTGTTGCTTGGGCCTATGGGAAGATGATATGGGTGTTCTTGATCCTCTTTAGTAGTTCGATTGGTATTTTGTAGTGTGAATGGTTTGGTAACCATCTTGTTATGATGAATGATTTGTCTTCTTTATAACCACTGTAGGACCAGCATCACTCTCTGTTCAAAACTTTCTGGAAATTTTCAAAGATATACCAGACGAAACAAACCTTTACCAAAGTTTCCTAGGTTTGTTTCTTGTTTCTAACAAACAGCATCATGTAGGACGAATACAACAGCAGTACCCTGATGTTCCACTGAAGGAGGCAATCTTACGTGCCTTTCTTGATGCTCATTTCAATGACATATCGTGGCAATTGATAGCATACAAGATTTATAACTATGCAAACTGCTTCGAAACCTTGACCTCAAGTTGGAATACCACAGCTCATGACTTGTACCAACTCATATCAAACATACAGAAGTATCACAAAGGTATAATATTATTATATGCATAGTTGCAATAATTAATTGTGCCATGAAACTGTGGTATATAGAAATAAAACGCATGAATGATGTTATCACTAGTAGTCAACAAACATTGATTTTGTTTGGTATAGGTACAAGTCTACAAGATCTCTGTGTGAGTGTAATTTCAAGATACACAAGGACACTGGAAGATGTTAGATTTTTACCCTTACCATCCAAAGTCAAGACACTTGTAGAACTAGCCATGATTGTGTAATAATGCAACTTTTGCTTCAAGGTATTGGTATTTTGATCTCAAAATTTAATATTTACATCAGTGATGATAATTATTTATTCCTTACATTCACTGACTGTCATAATATACAGTGTAAGTTTCTTTTATACATTATCACTAGCAAATGCCTACGACATTTTGGGGGGGGGGGCGAGCGTGAGCGTGTGTTTGAGTATCAGATTGCATGAGTGAATATTCAGGCTGAATGTGATTATCATTTGTTTCTGATAGTATGATAGTAAACATTGACAATGAAATGTTCAGCGGCTGTGTGGTTAGCTGCATGGTGATTGTGCTGAGTCACTGTCTCTTGGCAATATTGGTGTTCTCTCACTGAGTCTTGCTTTTTCACTTTGCTGTTGAGCATGCCTTTTCTTGTCTGATTTGCCTCATTGATGCTACCTACTGCTTTTTCTCTCTGCCTAGTGTTTATTGCCATATGCATGCGAGTATTCACGTATCACGCAAGTCTATAATCTATTTCTTCTTTGTCTTTCTAACCTTTTTGCCTAGATCTCGCAGTCTTTTCATTTCAGTTCACAAAGCTGTGCTGCTGTATGCTGCGTACACGCGCTAGCTACAGTCAGCTAGCTCAAGCGCTCCGTGGATCCTGAGAGCTAGCTAGCTAGCTAGCTCCACCTACAACTACGTGACGTCATACGTTGTACAAACTTTTGTTACCTAAATTGCAAAATTAGAACAGGAAGCGTTATTTACGGAATATTATTATTATTATTATTATTATTATGTCATTTACATGCCACAGTAGGCACAACAAAATGATAAAGAAAAATAAAAATAAAAAGGTCAGGTAAAGAGAATTAACAAAACATGATGTACAAATCAGCTGCACAAACCTACAAAATGCGTACAGACATCACACAGACGGAATTCCGGAAGTGCATAGATTCGAATGCCATGTAACGTACATGTGGGGCTCGCTCACGCTCGCCCCAATTACATATAATTATGGTAATACATCATTGGGTCATTCCATGTGGAATCAACACAAAAAAATGACGCATGTCCTCAGATTTTATCCAAAGTTGGTGTGCACATAGTATATCATGAGATGTAAAACCACAACAAATTTTAGGCTCCAATGTTGTATGGCTTCTTAGTTATAACAGGTTAAATTTTTGATATTTTTGCAATTTTTCACTGACTCTGCGGTACAAAATATACTTTATCTTCGACTAGGAGCAAGATATGAGGAAACCAACTAGATTTCCTAATAGCACTTGAAATAAGTTTCAAAATGATATGTTATGAGTATGTATTTGATCCACTAAGGTCAAAGGTTATGTTAACGTTTTGATTAAGTTTGTTTTTCTTCCTCTCGGGATGCTTCAATTTTCTTAATTTTTTGTCAAAGTGTTTTTTAGTCATTCATTAATATGTAGACAAAATTTTATCTTGGGCCGATAATGGGCTCCAGTAAAATGTGGCAGTTTACTGGAACAGGTCTTGAAAATTGGCTAAAATTACATATATTTATTACTTGGTAACATGAACAAGACCTAGACAAGTAAATTGCCACTATATAATGGAACCCATTATCGACCCAAGATAAAATTTTATCTACGTATTAAGGAATGACTAAACAACACTTTGACAAAAAATTAAGATTTGACGATCAAGTAAGGTCAAAGGGTATGGCAACATTTTGATTGAGTTTGTTGTACTTCCTGTCGGGATCCGTCAATTTTCTTAATTTTTTGTCAAAATGTTGTTTAGTCATTCCTTAATGCGTAGATAAAATTTTATCTTGGGACGATAATGGGTTCTAGTTTAAAGTAGCAATTTACTTGCTTAGGTCACTGATTTACTAGCTCATGTTACCAAGTATGTGCTTATTTAGCCAATTTTCAGGACCTGAACCAGTAAATTACCATTTTTTACCGGAGCCCATTATCGGCCCAAGATAAAATTTCATCTACATATTAACGAATGACTAAAGAACACTTTGACAAAAAATTAAGAAAATTGAAGCATCCCGAGAGGAAGAAAAACAAACTTAATCAAAACGTTAACATAACCTTTGACTTTAGTGAATCAAATACATACGCGTAACATATCATTTTAAAGCTTACTTCAAGTGCTATTAGAAAATCTAGTTGGTTTCCTCATATCTTGCTCCTAGTCGAAGATAAAGTATATTTTGTACCACACAGTCAGTGAAAAATTGCAAAAATATCAAAAATTTAACCTGTTATAACTAAGAAGCCATACAACATTGGAACCTAAAATTTGTTGTGGTTTTACATCTCATCATATACTATGTGCACACCAACTTTGGATAAAATCTGAGGACATGCGTCATTTTTTTGTGTTGATTCCACATGGAATGACCCCATAATGTAAGCTACCCATTCTAGTTCACGCAGGAGGTGGCCACTCACTGGGAACAGACAGTGTTCTTTCTAAAGAGACACATCTCTGTCAACATAATTAAGTTAGAAGACATTTACAAACTCGGCCAATAATTGTATGCTAGTAAATATTACCGTATAGCCAGAAATATTAATGGGGATTTTAATTTGATGATTTGATAGTCAAAATCCAAATCGTTAAATTTAAATCCGCCAATATTTTGGACGCCTTATATATATGAATGTATTATGGGCAGGTGCAAGTCGTCAAATTTAAATCATCAATATTTTTATTTTACGTTCTGCAGAACAAACGATCAAATTTTTTGACTGTCAATATTTCCTGCAATATGATATGCTTCGTTTCTTCTCCCCCAATCACAATAGCAATATGTTTCTGCAACAGTTTCACTCATTAAAATCTAAACTATATATAACATTATGTACAACTCATAATTGTAAGCACTTTAGTTTATTACTAAACATTGGTATATAACACCAAAATCATATGTATGAAGGTATAGACCAGGAGTTCGAAAACAGTTAGCACAAAAGTAAGATGTAAAAAATTATATATCAAGTTAGACAACTTTTGCTATTTCAACTAAGTCAGTTAAATCACCCAACCTAGTAGTAAAGCCGCCAACCACCATCAGTGCATTGGATGGAAGAACAGCTGCTAAACATCCCAGTCGGCTAGTGTTCATCTGACTGATGACCTTCCATGCGTTGGAGGTGGGATGGTAGATACGAACATCTGTAGTGGGTATGCCCTTGGAACCACTAGTACTGCCACCAACNCACACACACACGCACACACACACACACACACACACACACACACACACACACACACACACACACACATACACACACACACACACACACACACACATGCACCCTAACCTACTCCTAGGTAGGATCTCCTGTTGTAAACATCCTAAGGATCATCCTCATTTCCTCTCCATTTCTCTTGAACTATATCATCATTAGTTTTTATCTCAAGACTGAACAAGTCAAACTGCATCAAGATTATGAGTACTAGTTGTACTGAGTCACATATAGTGTAACACAGTCAATGTAGTTTTAGTAATGTGGCATTATAATATGTGTTTGAATCAGTGAAAGGAAGTTAAATCAAATGAACTGACTTCATATTGCTAATCACTGTATGATGTCAAAATTAATAAAATTGATCCAATTGTTAATATTGTGTATTAGCAGTTGATCATGAAGTGTGACACAATTGTGAGAAGTTTTCCTACAACTGAGAGATCAGCAACTTTACAGTAGGCCTGCATGGGTGGACTGGTTAATGATAGAGATTGAGCTAATTATTCTCCTAGTGATCTTGCCTGGCAATCCAAGAGGGGAAGAGGTCAGCCAGGGTGCAGCACACTGATCATGACTTAGTAGCTCCACTGTCACTCCTTCCTCCTCCTACTTACATACATCATCATCATCACTGACCCTGACTTGATGATGTTTAGCAGATATCTAACTGAAATGTAGCAGATGATGAAATGATTAAGGTACATACTTTAAAATTAATGTGTTTCTTTTTTACATGCAGTTTACACTGCTCAAGCCTCAAGTTGAGGACCACATCCCTATCACATGAACATTATCATGTATTAAAATAGGCTGAGTTGTACCCATGACCACCATAGCTTACTTGAGAATGAGTATTTTAATTTATTTTTAAAAAACTAATTAATACATGTTGCCAGATTAATTCTTGTATAAGACTATAGTAAAGTTTTTTTACTATGAGTTTGATCAGTTTGTCATTGTTACAAAAAGTATAATTATGATTGATTTTGATTAAAAATTAAAAACAGAAGGTGTAAATATTAAAACATAATTATTATCATTGAAGGGTTGCTATATTTCTACTGAATTAGTGTCACTAAGCGCATGCACCACTAGTTGTACAGCCTCCTATCACCATTAGTTCATTAGTGGGAAGAACAGCTGCAAAACACAACCATCGGCCAACCTTCATATTGCTGATGGCTTCCCATGTGTTTGATGTGGGATGATACATGTAGACATTTGAGGTAGGTGGTGTATCAGTGGAAACCTTCCCTCCAATGGCCAGCAGTCGGCCTTGGAGGGTAGCAGAAGTGGATACCGGCCCCCTACTGGGAGATCAGCAATTTTGCTCCATACTGTAGATGTATGTGGATTGGCTAGTGATAGATCTGGAGACTGAGCTGAGCGTTCTACCAATGATCTTGATCTGCAAGACAGGAAGAGGTCAGCTAAAGCACAAGTGTACACTGATTTTGTAGATCCATTGTCACTAAATCCCCCAACCAAGTAGATTTGATCACCACACAATGTTTCTGAGGCCTGAGAGAGTGGTTCGGGCAGATTAGCGGCTGAAGACCATTTTTCTGCATCAATACCCATGACCTCAACTATTGTTAGTCTCTTTCCTAGTTGATCCTTTCCTCCAGTGACTATCAGAGCTTGTCTGGTGCACACTACCATTGCTACTGATCTCTTGGTGGGCATTGACGGGAATACTTCTCTCCATCTCTTACTCCTGCCTTCACTACAAAGACTGAAGAGTTTATTAGTTTTTTTGCCATCACTGTCTCTTCCACCTATCGTAGTTAATAGGTTATTCACAACTGCTAAAGAAAACTTGATAGCTTCCTGTTCTGGAAGTTTATTCCATTTGTCATTTGTTGAGTTAATTGAAGCTGTAAATCGTTCCAAGGCTACCAGAGATTCTGAAATACACCATGTCTCCGTGTACAATAGCCTTGGTCCCACTGTAGATTTTATCTGGAGCTTGTTTGCCTTCTCTCCACTCCAGTTTGAAGTTGTCTGTGATTTTCTTTTTTTCTTCAATCGAAGTAGCTTTCTGTTGACTTGTGTCCCCCTTATCATTCATGTAGCTGTTTTGTGATTCAATCGTTTGCTAAAGTCCTTGAATTTCCAAAGTGTGTTCTTGTCTTAACCTCATCATCTTTTTCTTTAACTTGTTGTTTTAGTTCTCGTATAGTTTCTTCCTCTCCTCTCTTTGTACTATCGTCTTGTCCTGGTCTCCTAATACATTCTATGAACTGAGGTGTTTCTTTTAGAGCTACTATTCTTTGGCACAGCTCCTGAGCAGATGGACGCTCAGCATCACTATCCTTGAGACAGTCCAGTGCAATAGGCAGGAGAGGATGTCTGGAATCAACTTGACTGATATGGTTTTGTCGTCGCTCAATTTCTGGAACAGGCACATAGACTGTTAGGGTGCCACTTGGAAGGTTTTCAATTTGCATTGCTCTTTGTCAGTTGTCAGGATCAGGGAAGCACCGGGTCAAGATCTGGATGATAAGCACTCCAATTGCAAAGCAATCTATCCTGTCTGTGTGTGTAGGATTGTCCCTTACTGCCTCTGGAGGCATATAGACATCTGTGCCTGGACATAAAGTAAATGAGGCTATGTGTGTAGCATTGGGATTATTGTCGCTAAACTTTGCCATTCCAAAGTCAGTTACTTTCGCTTTTACAGTTCCACACAGTAGTACATTATTACTGGAGAGATCTCTGTGCACGATTCCATTGGAGTGGAGGTGGGAAATGGCTAGGGTGATGTCTTGGCAAAAGTTGACTTGAATGTTGTAGGGTAAAGCATCTTGTGAATTTTCCAAAAAGTGGGTCAAGCTATCATCCATGAGCTCCACTAGTAGAACTGGCAGGCCAGTTTGAGGATCTTGGTGTGTACCCAGGAACTGTACGATATTGGGATGCCTTATTGCCCTCATGAACTCACATGTACACTCCTGTATAAAACGATTAAACGGTATTCTGTGTTCTCTATGATCTCTAACTTGTTTGTATACATTTGGATCGCAAAGAGTTTGATGGATGATTTTAGCTGCACGNCCACAATAGCGTTGGATCTCCTATTCATCTTCCATGGTGCTGCTCTTGCCTCTTTCCAACTTAGAACATGTATAGGGCTGCCACTGCCACTTGTTGATGGAGGGGGGTTGGAAGCCTCTTCAGGGTTTGGTTGTGCTGGTATTGTTCTCTTCAGCTACTCTTCTAGTTTCTCTAATAAGGCTATATTCTTGTTTGAAATTGATCTGTCACTCATTCATCAGAATTGGTTTCTTGCGTGATGTGTTTGCAAATTCGAGATCAATTGATACAAGGGGTGGTCACTCCAATGCTTGCTGTACTTCCACCCGCGACCGCGGGTCAAGAATCTTGACCCTAGAAAATGGGCCTTGACCGCTTGACCGCACCTAAAACTACATCTTGACCGCTTGACCGCTTGACCCAACTCTCAGGACTGCTTGACCGCTTGAGTTCAAATGTACTGTGCGTATCAGTGAGAGGCGTGGCATAAATGAAACCCAACCACGCCTTTTATTAGATGCTAAAAATTCAGTACAAGTCCACTAAACAAGAGTCTTATACTTTAGCTCTATCTCTGTTAGCATGATTAGTGTTTTCCTTCTGCAAAATCATGCAAGACAAACAAGACAGTCCAACGCAGCCACGTTTTTGTATCGTGGTTTCGTGAGGGGAATAAGCCACCAGCACCATGATTGCATAAAGGAGAGAATTGCATCCAAGCAGAAAGATATATGGCAGCTTCAGCCTTGATACAGCGACATGACTCATGCTGCATGCACGTAAGTACACATGCATACTCTAGATCTACGCTCCGATCGATCGAACTGCTTTAGATCACGTGATTACTTCGTGAAGCGAGCTCCACCCACTCATTTCTTTTGCAGCGCTAGCTGAGCGGTCAGCAGCTATTAAACCTCGTCTAAGCATTTTAGCTAGCTCCTAGCAGTGAAAAATAAACTTTAATGGGTAGAACAGTGTAAATAATGGTGTCAAACAACTGGAGCGCACAGTAAATTGCACGTAAGAATAGTATGACGTCATTCAAATTGAGCGGTGAGCTTGACCTCATGACCACACCTAAAATTCGATCTTGATCTCTTTACCGAACCAAAAATCAGACCTTGACCTCTTGACCGCATCTTGACCGCGGTCGCGGGTGGAAGTACAGCAAGTATTGGAGTGACCACCCCTTGTGATAATTAATTTTGATAATGCATGCCAAGTGTTTGATGGCTAATTCTCTGACATCTACTGAGCTCAAGGATGATTTTCAACATCATTGTCCTTGAGACAGTTGACTGCTATTTGTTGAAGATGTTTACTGATTGGAATCAATTCGAATAATGTATGTGTTTTTATCATCATTCAATTTCTGAAGCAAGTAATTATTGTTGGAAATCATGAATCAATAATTGTCTGTACTGTTTTGCACTGCAGCTTAGCCTACACACTACAAATACTGCATGCAGGTGATAGGGGACAAAAAGGAAAAAGCACTAATGAAAACAACAATAATTGGTGTATATGTTTAAATAGAAAGCTGCTTGTATCTGCATTTAATAAAGTCAAATCACTTGGGTCTAGATATAGCAATTAGTAATAAATAATGACAAAATTTTCCTGCCAAAATTTGTTACCAATATGCAGGTTAAGATATGGGTGAACTTTTTGCTTATTGCTCAGAGATGAATTATACATAATATTTGGGTTGTGAACCCATGCCTTGTATAGCATCATTAGCGCAGTTAGGTACATGGGAATAGAGGTTACAATGATTTATATATAAATTATAGTGATGATGTTATTATACCTTATAATAACATTGCCAAGTTATTGGTGCAAGATGTAAATGACATGTGAGAAATTGTAAATGAAGCCTATAAAAAACACACTCACATAACATACTTTAACTAAAAACACACAAACCTTCGATCATTCATCACATATACTAACTAAAAACACACAACCCTTCATGCATATAACATACACTAACTAAAAACACACAAATTTTCATGCATATTATTATAACGGTTAAACTAACTGAAAACAAGAATACACACACAAACAATTATTGTTATTCATGGTATAACGATGTCACTCAATCCTAACTTCTTCAATTGTATAAACATTCCGTGAATGTCTTGAAGTCTGCAAGGAAACTTTGCACTAAGCTCTTTCATTATTATGTTCAGTTCCATTGTACTTGGTCTTGCCTTGCTGTTATCTTGAAGGCACTGGTGAATCAGAGGATAGAGGAAATGTTGGTTTCCAATCTTGGAAATCCATTTAATACGTTTATAGAGTGCTGTCTCTCCTTTAGCTTTAGCTGTATCTGGTACATCTTCCCACGAAAAACTTGGAAACTCCTGAAGAACAACAAAGATGGCTAGCACTCCAAATGAAAAGATGTCTAATGATAGATCATATATTGGCTTATCTTTCAGAGCCTCTGGAGGCATGTAGCCAATTGTACCAGGAAGAGTGGAGAGTTCTAGCAAGTGTCTAGCTTCAATTATTCTTGAGACTCCAAGGTCTGCAATCTTTGCTCGTAGGTTTGGAGTGAGAAGGATGTTACCAGCTGTCAGATCGCGATGAAGGATTGATCGGTTGTGGAGGTGAAGAAGACCATAGGTTACATCAAGAAGAATGTAAAACCTGATCGAAATAGGGATGGAAAAATGATCTTTTTGACATTTTTCCAGACACTTTTGTAGATCCATTGGCAGACGCTCCATGACAAGAGTGAGATCGTACTTGTCTCGACCATATCGTACCCCCATGAACTGTACGATGTTAGGATGTCGAATCTTACTCATTAGTATGCACTCTTGACGAAACTTTTCCTTAATGGTTTGCATATCTTTCTCTTCAACAGCTTCCTGGCCTTGCTCACCAAGAAGAATATCTTGGACTCGTTTAGCAATGCACTGAATCCTGTCTATTTCAATAGCATAGACAGTTCCATAGGAACCAGATCCTACTTTCTTTTCAGTTGGTTTGTCAAAATACAGTCTAAATGGAGCTAATTCATCCTCTAAATCAGTTGGATAGTTCTGCAGTTTGAGAATTAACACATGGAATCATGTGTGTATATCATGAATTGCTACTATCATACATGCATTGATTGATACAAAAAGATTAATTAATTACTAGACTGAGTGAAGTTTTTGTTTCTGCATCTCTAGTTATCTGGTTGGCCACATGAAACATTCCTGTTTCATTCTCCAATCGACTTCCAGCATCTGCAGCCTGTCTTTCAGTCTGAATGCATGGGGGTTGAGAATGATGTTATAGTCATGATGAATTAATTATTTGTCATGGAATTATTGATACTCATACAAAAGATTCTTGCATCATATTAATTTTTGTGCAGATTGAGCAACCCAGTTTACCATAATTAGTATCATAGCAATGTGTCATTGCGGCACCCAGTATAATACTTAATTACATGTATTCCTTTTTCTTCAGCATCCCTAGATTGCTGGTTTACCTCTTCAAGCTGCTTAGTCACATCCTTCAATCGAGTTTCAGCATTTATCATTCGTCTTTCAGCATCTATAGCTCGTCTTTCTGCCTGCAGAATTATACATGACATTGTACTGTACGTAGCAATGATAATCATCATGCATGCGTCAACATTACATTAACTTCTACATTATTCAGCTTACTTCTTGCACTTGAGCTCTTACTCTCTCTTCAGCCTCTCTGCGAGCATTGTCCACAGACTGCTTTAAAATACTCTCAGCCTCTTTCAGAGCTGCTTCTGCCATTTCTGCACGTTGCTCTGCTTCCTTTCTTCTCTGAACCGAATCAGTTGTGAATAAGTTTTTTAAAGACCATCTCTTGGTATTCTATATAATTATTTCAAGTCATAATATATACTATAATAATTATGCAGTCATGCAATAAAGTACATATAGGAAACATCATACTTTTGGTTTTTTTGCTGCTTGTAGTTCTGCCTCAGCTGCTACCTCCAATTCATTTTGTTGATGTTCCTAAAAATTTAAACAGCTGCAGTGATCAATGTTAATTTTTACATACAAACATGCATGCAAATTTTTCTACCTTCACATTCTCGTCTTCAGGAGTTTTGATCATGATTCTTCTCAGCACTTCCATCTTGTTGGCATAACATGGAGGGAAACGAGCAACTGCATCATTCAGTCGCTTGACAAGCTCTGTTGCATTTCCTCTTATTAGAGGGTCATTATCAATACACTTCAGAATAAGGTCCATCAATGGGTGGTCACAACCAATTATATCAAGGTACTTTTGGCGACGTTCAGCTTCTGAAACTGCACTTAATTTTTTACGTATAGAAGTAATGATCACTGGCTGTGTTGGTATTGGCCATTTCCCACTAAAGACATTAATCATGATGACTCCAAATGAGAACACATCTATAGATTTATCATATCTTAGGCCATCTTCACAAGCTTCAGGAGGCATAAATATAGGAGTACTTGGACATTGTGACAAAGTTAGACTAGCCAGCTCTTTTGAGCCAATGGGTTTTGCCATTGTTAAGTCAGCTATCTTAGCTGTCATGTTTGAAGAGAGGAAAATAATTTTAGTAGAAAGATCTCTGTGTATAATAGGTGGGGTTTGGTTGTGTAGGTAATTCAGACCCAATGACACATCATGAAGAATAGAGCAACTGATTTCCATTGGTAAAACACCATATGTCTCAATACAATTAGCTAGCCTCAAGTCAGTGGAGAGTTCAATCACAAGGAAAGGTAGTTGATGATCCCTTTCAAAGAAGATGCCAAGAAAACTAACTATATTTGGATGTCTCATTTGACTGTGTAGATGACACTCTAAAGCATACTTCTCCACTATCCTTGAGTCCCCACAATGATATAACGATGGTCTCTTGCCAGCACATGTCAATCCTCTGTAGTCAAGTTCCTCAACTTCACCGTACTCTCCCCAGGCCAACTTGCGTCCAGTTGCTACCACACCATCCAACGAGTACTTCTCCAACTCTTGAAACACTCTTAGGCCTCTATTCATTCTTCAGCTAGTGGATCATTGACAAAAAGTGCAAAAGATTTATTATTGATCGGAGGCGTATGCATCGATAGATATGCCGCAGAGATGCGACACCGCAGGGTGGTGGGCGTGGCTTTTACGATACAAAATTTAAAACTAGCTACGGCGGGCCAGAGCTGCGCAGTGGCACTGGTCGTATAGGTACGAGGTCGTAACATTATGTTTATTGCATATTAATTTTGTTCAAGATCAGGTTCAAGACTAGCTATAATTAGTATTAAATTTTACAGTCTATACACATCATTAATCAAAGAGAGAAAGAGAATACAATCGCAAACTAGCAATAGAAGAAATAGTTGATCAAGACAAAGCACAAAGTATTGAAATCCTCACTGATTTAGACACATCTACAGCAGACAGATGAGTCAACTTTAGTCCTTTAGTAGTCCTGTTTGCTACTGTCAGTTCACTTCCAAATTCCTTTTTTGTCAACATTCATAAGTTTGAGAGGTAGCGGTAACGATCTAATAATTTAGGACGTGGCTAGAGTACCGGTAGTCCGTATACTTTCCTATTGCTTTTGTATTGCAGAATTACATAATATACTGCAGTATCCGGATTTTGCCGGTGCTGCATTAAAGTACCGGCACCATTGACTGCAATATATTTAGCTTAGTTTACGGTGACCGGTACGCTAATTTTTATCTGACGCACCCTTTTGGGACTTAGAAATTTTTTGCACGGTAATTCCTAGGAAAAGGTCGTCACAATAAAATAGGTTTAGAGCTTGAAATTAAATTCAGTTGACTGTTCCAGTGTTTGCAGTGTAGTGTCCATCTGCAGATATAAATCATAAAGAAATTAGACAGCTATAGATCCAGGATGCTCAACTCATGCAGTGCATCCTAGCTAGACAAGCGCAGTTTGACAGAGTGAGTAGCTAGTAGATCTATAGCTTGCATGCAAGCTTGACTATCACTGCTATAATAAAAGTATTTGCTATATTAGCCAACTGTAGTAACAGTCTGCCAGAGACTGCCTTTGAAAGCAAATGCAATAAACTCTGTCATAAAGTATTGCTACAGTCAGAACTTGATCGATCATGGGCCTCTCAGTGCAGAAATTCAATCTCCACAGACACTCAGTGCGGTCATCTCTTTTGAGCCACTATCTTGGTGTAACAAGTTTTACTGAGCTGCATGCCTTATTCAGCCTACTAGGATACTGATCAATGTAAACTTTTGAACTAGAATCACAGAAAAATTTAATATTTCAGGCTCATCGTCTGCTGACTCTTTATGCGGTTCAAGCGAGCTGGCTTTGACTTAAACTTCACACTGACTTTGTAGTGCTGAGTCACTAGCCAGTATGCCGCATTCAAGCATTGGATCACTGTATTCAGCTAGTCATTATGTAGAAAATCAAAGCTGAGCAGGCACACACGAAACACAGTAAAGCAATGCTAATGGGCAAAGTGAAACCGCTCAAAGTCACAGGCTTTCCATAGGCTGAGACTATATAGCTAGCTAGCTAGTCTGGCTAGGATGCACTGCATGAGTAGAGCAGGATCACTGGTCTCTCTCTTTATTTTTATATCAGCAGATGGACAGTACACTCACTGCAAACACTAGAACAGTCAAAGTTCAAGTCAGCTCTATATATAGATCTATTACCTATTTTATTGTGACGACCTTTTCCTAAGAATTCTACCCAAAAAATTTTCTAAGTCCCAAAAGGGTGCGTCAGATAAAAATTAGCCTACCGTACGTATGATAATATTAAAGATGTATGGTGGGTAAAATATTAACCTACTAACAAAGTGACCAATTGACTTCAAACCTTGCATGTACATTAATTTTGTTAAAGTAAGAATGATTAATTGAAATTAAAATCAGGTCATGTGACACTTACATATTTGCATAATTAGTGAAAACATCAATAATTAATTAGGCGGCCCGTTAAAACTGTTGCTATGGCAACCAAAATTGTCAAACAATTTTAACTTCAATTATACATATTCTATTAAAATTATGACCAGACCCGGCCAACTTTCATAGTGCTGATGACTTCCCATGTGTTTGTTGTGTGATGGGTGCATGGTGTATCAGTGGCTATAATTCGATGACCAGCAGTTGATTAGCCTGCGGAGGGTTGCATATATTATGATATGTACAAGTGATACTATGATACATGTTTGTGTGTGTTTGTGCAGATGCTTTCCTGGATTCCATCCCAGCCATATTGGTGCCATGCCTGCATGTAATACTACACCAGGTTGGTACATTCATGTTCAATTGATAGAAGTTGAATTTTAAAATTGACATTGGATCACAATTATTATAATCATGACATAAATTTAATTCTACCTTCACTCCCAGGCCTTGCTTGTCCAGTGTGTATTTTATATTTTGTGAGTTGCGAAGTTAAGCCTCTTTTATTATAGTGCATATTTTATGGGATGCCTGGGAATGAGGGCTACATAAAATACTATGTTATTGTATAGGTTGTTTGGTGACTATAAGTTAGCATCCAGTTTTGTACATAATAATAATGCAGTACTGTATATAAATATTATAAAGCTAGTACACAATATTATTACAAACACTTTATTCTAATACTATTGTAACGTTTGTAGTTGGTATTGAATTAGAAAATACTTGCTACTTCTACCGAGTCAGTTTCACTGCCCCAAATATTAGTGAGGCCTCCTACCACCATTAGCTTATTGGTGGGGAGAACTGCTGCAAACGACAACAATCGACCAGTTTTCATCTTGCTGATGACCTCCCAGGTATTGGATCTGGAGTGGTAGATACGAACATCAGAGGTTGGTGGTGTTGGTAAGTATTTTGAAGGATTACAGCCCCCAATGGCTAGCAGTCTACCATGAAGTGTGATGCAAGTGGATTGAGTAAGAGGGAGATCAGCAACTTTATTCCATACGTTAGACTTGGCATATCGACTGCGTACACCTTGAGATAGTGACTGAACTAGATGCTCTCCTAGTGATCTTTTCAGACAAGACAGGAAGAGGTCACTGAGGAAGCAGCTGTACACTGACTTAGTAGGGCCAGAGTCATTAAATCCTCCCACTATGTAGATCTGATCGTCACAGACTGTTGCTGAGGCAGAGGAGAGTGGTTTTGGTAAATTTGCTGCAGATGACCATTCTTGTGTGTCTATGTTCATGACTTCCACTGTTCTCAGTCTCTTCCAGTCTTGATCCTCTCCTCCAGCAACTATGAGAGCTTGTCCAGTGCACTCTACTATTGACAGTGTTCTCTTTGTGGGCATTGACCGAAACACTTCCCTCCACCTCTTAATTCCACCTTCTTTGATGAGGCTGAAAAGCTGATTGGTTGTCCTTCCATGGCTGTCTCTTCCACCAATGGTTGTCACGAGATTTCTTAATAGAACAAGAGAACACCATTTTGTTTCACTGTGAGGAAGTTGATCCCATGTGTCGTTTGTCGACTTGAAAGCATAAATGGTTCGCGCACCACTAGCCATGAAGTACACTATTCCATCGCCATCCACAATAGCATTGGATCTCCTATTCATCTTCCATGGTGCTGCCCTTGTCTCTTTCCAACTTAGAACATGTATAGGGCTGCCACTGCCACTTGCTGATGGAGGGAGGTTGGAAGCCTCTTCAGGGTTTGGTTGTGCTAGTGTTGCTCTCTTCAGCTGCTCTTCTAGTTCCACTATTCTTGATTGAAATTGAGCCGTCACTTGTTCATCAGACTTGGCTTGTTGCATAATGTGTTGCAATTGTTTCTCTTTTTTCTCAATNGACATTGGGGGGGCCAAAGCCATATAAATCAGGTAGCTTTTTTGTCTTGTATGCTGGACTATAGCCCAGATCTTAGAATGGTTTAATCACAAAGCTGCAAATCTAGTGGGGTCTGGAGGCCCCCCAGAAAATTTTTGAAATTTTGGGTAATTTTGGTGAAATCTGGTGCATTCTGTAGCATCTTTTATACCATAAACCAGAGTTCTGCTGTATGTTTCCTTTTGCTTAACTCCCTACATTTATGGCCAGCCATAACTTTGCCACCCCATTATTGGGGGGGCNTTCTCATTTTTATAAAATTTTTACTACTTGTTCATTCACTTTTTTAAACACCAAGGTGCTCAATTGCATGGAGGTAACCACACAACAGAGACTTGTCAGTCTCCAGAAGTGTATTACATTTGATGCGCATGCGCATTATAGGCATGAAAAACACGTGGTCTATTGACGACCTTTACCTACATAAAAATGGCTAAATAAAAAGTACAGTATTTTATATCAAGAGTTTCAAAGCTGCCTAGATTTTGTTTGCTGCCTTTTCGCCAGCAAACGAGTAGAAAAGGACGTACTACAGATGAATTGAAGTCTTACTATATGGTCAAAGTTGTCTCAATGTCTTTTGTTTGTCTGGAAATCGCGTTCAAGTAAGTCAGTTAGGATGAACAAAATTGCACTGTTGTGGCTTCTCGCCAGCGCTCTCTCCAGAGTGCTCTGGAAACTTTCTGCCAGTTTTCTTTGTTAATACAGTAAGTAAACTGTCTGTGGGAGGCTATTGAATGCATTTGAAGGCTTAGCTTTCTTTCCTTGAAAGTTTATAAGCATGAACCAGTGGCGGATCTAGGATTTTGAATAGGGGGTTTCCAATAAATGCGCGCGAAGCGCGCGAAAAATTTTAGCTTAGCCACGCCCACTTCTGGTCGTATAGCCCCGCCCCTATAGCGTGCTAGCAGCTAATATTTTGCCAGAACAAGGCCTAAATGGCGAAAAAAACGGCAAGAAAAAGACAGAAACAATAGTATCTTTCACAAAAGACTGCTATTTAGTGAGATTTTTAGTTGCTTTTGTTAGTTATAAGTTGAAAGGGGGTTTCCAGCTAGCACTTTTCCAGTCTCCACAGTTAATTTCAATGCGAGGTTTCAGCTGAAAGGGGGCTTCCATGGAAGCCCAGGAACCCCCTCTGGATCCGCCACTGTGAACATTTTGTATTGTGTCTATGGGACAGGCGATTCCTACTATACGTACTACCGTACGTATGATATTATAAAGCTAGTACACAATATTATTACAAACACTTTATTCTAATACTATTGTAACGTTTGTAGTTGGTATTGAATTAGAAAATACTTGTTACTTCTACTGAGTCAGTTTCACTGCCCCAAATATTAGTGAGGCCTCCTACCACCATTAGCTTATTGGTCGGGAGAACTGCTGCAAACGACAACAATCGACCAGTTTTCATCTTGCTAATGACCTCCCAGGTATTGGATTTGGAGTGGTAGATACGAACATCAGAGGTCGGTGGTGTTGGTAAGTATTTTGAAGGATTACAGCCCCCAATGGCTAGCAGTCTACCATGAAGAGTGATGCAAGTGGATTGAGTAAGAGGGAGATCAGCAACTTTATTCCATACGTTAGACTTGGCATATCGACTGCGTACACCTTGAGATAGTGACTGAACTAGATGCTCTCCTAGTGATCTTTTCAGACAAGAGAGGAAGAGGTCACTGAGGAAGCAGCTGCACACTGACTTAGTAGGGCCAGAGTCATTAAACCCTCCCACTATGTAGATCTGATCGTCACAGACTGTTGCTGAGGCAGAGGAGAGTGGTTTTGGTAGATTTGCTGCAGATGACCATTCTTGTGTGTCTATGTTCATGACTTCCACTGTTCTCAGTCTCTTCCAGTCTTGATCCTCTCCTCCAGCAACTATGAGAGCTTGTCCAGTGCACTCTACTATTGACAGTGTTCTCTTGGTGGGCATTGAGCGAAACACTTCCCTCCACCTCTTAATTCCACCTTCTTTGATGAGGCTGAAAAGCTGATTGGTTGTCCTTCCATGGCTGTCTCTTCCACCAATGGTTGTCACGAGATTTCTTAATAGAACGAGAGAACACCATTTTGTTTCACTGTGAGGAAGTTGATCCCATGTGTCGTTTGTTGACTTGAAAGTATAAATGGTTCTCGCACCACTAGCCATGAAGTACACTATTCCATCACCATCCACAATAGCATTGGATCTCCTATTCATCTTCCATGGTGCTGCCCTTGCCTCTTTCCAACTCAGAACATGTATAGGGCTGCCACTGCCACTTGCTGATGGAGGGGGGTTGGAAGCCTCTTCAGGGTTTGGTTGTGCTAGTGTTGCTCTCTTCAGCTGCTCTTCTAGTTCCACTATTCTTGATTGAAATTGAGCCGTCACTTGTTCATCAGACTTGGCTTGTTGCATAATGTGTTGCAATTGTTTCTCTTTTTTCTCAATGATTTTCGTTTGATGGCTGATAGTTTCTCTCAACTCCTGACATTCTCGTTCCTTAGCTGCAACGATCTGGTCTTTCTCTTTGATGATACCACTAATTTGCCGGGTATATTCTTCTCTAAGCTTACGATTTTCCTCATTTCTGTCTTGAATTTGTTGTTTATTTTCTTCCTTTGTTTCAGATATGCGCTTAGTATGCATTTCATCAAGTTTTTTGGTACTTTCTGTAAACTCAGGTGTATCTTTCAGATCTGCTACTCTCTGACAAAGCTCCTGAGCTGAAGGACGTTCAACATCATTGTCCTTGAGACAGTCCACTGCTATTTGTAGGAGAGGGTGATTGGGATCAACTTGACTGATGTGGTTTTGTCGTCGTTCAATTTCTGAAACTGGTACTTCTATTGTTGGAAATCGTGGATCAATTGTTTGTACTGTTTTATTTCGTTCACCAGGACTGGGAAAGTGCCTGGTCATGATTTGGATAAAGAGTATTCCTATTGCAAAGCAGTCGATTTTTTCCGTGTAAATTGGATTATCTTTCACAGCCTCAGGAGGCATATATAGACTTCTGTACCTGGGCACATTGTAAATGAGACTGGGGCAGCTTGATTATGAGGGTTAATATTACAAAGCTTTGCCATTCCAAAATCTGTTATTTTTGCTTTCACATTTCCATACAGTAGTACATTGTTACTGGAGAGATCTCTGTGTATGATTTCATTGGAATGGAGGTAAGAAATGGCTAGGGTGATGTCATGGCAGAAGTTGACTTGGATATGATACAGAAGAGTATTTTTAGAACTCTCCAAAAAGTGGGTCAAGCTATCATCCATGAGCTCCATTAGTAGAACTGGCAGGCTAGTTTGAGGATCTTGGTATGTTCCAAGAAACTGTACAATATTGGGATGCTTTATTGCACTCATGAACTCACACTCCTGCATGAAACGACTGATTGGTAGCCTGTGTTCTCGATCACGTTCCATGTGTTCATAAGTACTCAGATCTAGAAGTGTTGGGTGAATGATTTTAGCAGCACAAAGCAGACTGTCACAATGAGCCTTGTACACAGAGCCATATGATCCAGTGCCAAGGATTTGAGTTTTGAGCAGTTGAATTGATTGAAAGCCAACTGTAGGGGTAGCTTGAGGTTGTTGTCGATCCATGTGCTATAATGTAGATGTTGTTGTTGTGTTGTTATTGGTTATACCTTATCTAATACCAATAATAATGTTGTAATGTTTTATTTCCTTCTAGATCTTAAATTAATATATTATTTTTATTGATGTGATTACAAAAATTATCAGGGTATACTCTCTTATTATTACATCAGAGTCTGAAGGTTTAATAGCCTTCCATGTACACTGAAATTTATATTATTAATAGATTAGATACCAATGTATACAATAAACCAAACAATTTACATTTTTCATTGATACCTTTGCTCTTGTTTAGTATGTAGATCTAGTTTTCTCAGCTTTGTTCACACTGCATGTTATGATCCAACCAAGTTAGGTTTATACATTATTGTGTGGATCCAAGTATGCTTCCTGCATGGCTGCATTCCATAACAACCACGTTAGTACCAAGTAACCTGCATAGCTATTATATGGGGTGCATGAGGCTGGGTAAAGTGCATGCACTATTAATATTTTACAAAATTATATTTTCTAATAAGTGATTAATATAATTTTAACATGGTCATGCAGTCAGCTTGTAGCCATTGCCCTAGCTCTTCATGAATTTATGCTGCTTATATTATAATATTATAGGAATTAATTCCAAAACACTGAGATTGAAGGATTTCAAGCCTTCGTTTTATCAGGGTATACTCTCTTATTATTACATCAGAGTCTGAAGGTTTAATAGCCTTCCATGTACACTGAAATTTATATTATTAATAGATTAGATACCAATGTATACAATAAACCAAACAATTTACATTTTTCATTGATACCTTTGCTCTTGTTTAGTATGTAGATCTAGTTTTCTCAGCTTTGTTCACACTGCATGTTATGATCCAACCAAGTTAGGTTTATACATTATTGTGTGGATCCAAGTATGCTTCCTGCATGGCTGCATTCCATAACAACCACGTTAGTACCAAGTAACCTGCATAGCTATTATATGGGGTGCATGAGGCTGGGTAAAGTGCATGCACTATTAATATTTTACAAAATTATATTTTCTAATAAGTGATTAATATAATTTTAACATGGTCATGCAGTCAGCTTGTAGCCATTGCCCTAGCTCTTCATGAATTTATGCTGCTTATATTATAATATTATAGGAATTAATTCCAAAACACTGAGATTGAAGGATTTCAAGCCTTCGTTATTCTAACGAAACTTGAACAACTGATTATTATGGTTAATAATTATTTCGTATGAATTTCAAACTCACCTATACAAACACACACAAACTTGCCCCATGTCATGAACACCAAACTAGCTTACAATGTCATATGGCAACATCATTGACTGCATGTCGGTGTGTTCCTGTGTAACTGTAGCTAACAGTAACTGTAGTGATGTCAGTACTTGTAAGTCATATATTCACTTGTAGGGAGCTAGCTCAATCTAGATCAATTTGAAGTTTGTTCATGCATGCATACATCGTAGGCAATTTTATAATTATTGTACTCAGTACAAATAAGGTAATGAGAGCATGCATATAGTCATGACTCACCAGTTATTTCAACTTATTTGTTTCCAGTCGGCTAGCTATATTATAGCTATTTCTCCTGATTTGATGATAGAATACTAGATCAACTGTTTAGACTGAGGGTAATTTATACTTCTATCCTTAATTGGCTATAATGTGTCTATTCAGTTGTACAAAGCTCTGTTTCTTCGTAGTACTAGTACAATGCAATAGCTGTGAGGTAGCAAGTGGACAAAGTGAGTTGATACCGAATATCCATACTAGTATCACTATGACGATTATTCACACAGTTATACTTGTGAGCTCTTTCTTTTATTCCCTAGTTCCAGGTCAAATCATATTCCGAGGTGTTTCCTACGCCAACAATAGTGAACTATTACTAAATGATGTTGGAGGCTTCTCCACTGGCAATGCTATCCTCTGTACTTCTGCCCTAAAGTCTTGTTGTCGAAATCCACATCGTGGAGAGTGGTACTATCCTGATGGATCAGTGGTGCCTAATAATGCTGCAGGTGAAGACTTTTACAGAGGAAGAGGAACCAACCAAAGCATATGGTTGAATCATAGAGCTACTGATGCTCACTCTCCCAGTGGATCATTCTGTTGTGAGCTACCAGATGACAATGAGATGAACCAAACTCTTTGTGTTACATTGGGTAAGAGATGGTCAATTGATTTTAGTGTCAAGACTCATGTAGTAATACTTGTTTGTGATTTATACTTGCATGCAGCATATGACACGGTTTCCATCTTTCCCTCTGGATCTACAATTGCTGGAGAGACATACTCTTTGACTTGTTCAGCTTTTGTTGAAGGAATTTCTGACCCTCCATCATTGCAGTGGCTGGGACCAGATGGCATGAGAGTCACCTCCTCTGACTCACTGACCATCACTAGCCCATCTCCCACCTCCACTAGACTACAGTTTGATCCACTACAATCATCACATGGAGGGAGCTACACCTGTAGAGTCATAGTGGGGAATGTGACAGAAATGAGATCCATTCAAGTCAATGTGCATGGTATGAATATTGAGATAATTATTACAGGTTGATATGACATCATGCACTGTGAGTGTCAGTACAATGCCTATCTAAGCAAATTACTGAGATATATTATAATATTCTATATTTTGAGTACTATAATCCTTTAAAGAATTGACCGCAATGACCATAATAATTATGTGATTTGGGGTTCAAAAATTCTTGTGTGTCGGTATTTCATATTAATTGTCCTAGCACATGCATAGTTAAACCATTGGCTATGCAATATAAGTTTTGGGTTTTGATTTCAAGTCTGTGGTATAAAAATAATGCATATGGTTGTAAGGAGGGGCTAAAATGGTAATTAAAAGTGGGTGAAGTTTATTAATTTTTTTTATGTGGGAAAAGCGAAAGTTAACTTTTTAAGGTGTGTTTACATAATTCAGGCCAGCCTAGCTAGGTCCTCCGTTTAGAAAGTTCAAACTAGTATCAAGCTGCTCCCCTTGCTCTGCTGATTCAATGAAACGTAAATTAAATCAATATAATATTATTAAATACAGCCTGCTGAAGATTGAAAAAAATATATAGCTAATGATCAAGGAACAGCCAAAGCAGTCATTAATAATTATTTTAATCTATTCTGTCGAAATATTTAACTGTTGAAATGTCAGTTACTTTCAAATTTTTCTATTAGTCCCCCAACCCTCTCTCACCATCTCATTATCTCCTGAGGGTGGTCGGTATGTTGTTGAAGATTCCCTCACAATGACTTGTGAGTACACCATTGACTTGAACAAAGTAGCAAATATACCTCTGAATGTTAGTACCTCATGGACCAAGGATGGCTCTCCACTGGTGCCTGACGACAGTGGTCGTATCACGATTGTGGAATCAGAAACCATCAGCAGTTCTCCTCCACAACAATACAGCACGGTGATAACTTTTACCTCTCTCCTTGGTGATGATGAAGGGATGTACACGTGTACAGTCACTGTTAGCTCAGTTGATCGTGATTTATTGCCAGCTACTGTATCAAGAACACAAATATTATCCAGTAAGATTTTGCATAGATACATCCAGTGATGGACAATTTGTATATGCCATGCATAGTCATACCTATCTTTAATTTCTCTGTACTATAGTTCCTATTCAGCTGACATTCCAAGGTGTCTCCTACCCCAACAACATTATAATTCCACTGAATGATGTTGGAAACTTCTCCACTGGCAGTGCTATCCTCTGTACTACTGAATTAAGTCGATGTTGCACTAATACAGATCGATGGAACTATCCTAATGGATCACGTGTAACTAATAATAGTGATTTTTCCATAGCTAGTGTACAAAATGGCACTGTATGGTTAAATCGTTTGAGCAATGCTCAGTCTCCAACTGGATCATTCTGTTGTGAGCTACCTGATGACAGTCTTGTGATACACAGAGCCTGTGTCAATCTAGGTACTGAATATTAATTGATTGATCATTCTGTACTTTAGATGCACTGATGCTTTATGTACACATCCTTCCCATCTCTTGTCTCAGTGACTGTCAGTGTCTCCCTCGCCCCCTCTTCAGCCGATCCTCCTGTTGGTAGTCTGGATTACACACTGATCTGTACAGTTAACGGACATATCAGTGGAGTCACCCCCACTATAACCTACCAGTGGTTTAAGGACAACACTGTGATACCAAATGTAACACAATCAACTCTCTCCTTCTCTCCTCTCAGTATCTCTGATGCTGGACTGTACAGATGTGATGTCACCATTAGTTCAGCACTAAGGGTTATTTTTGATTCATATCAACTTGTAATACCTGCAAGTAAGTCATGAATTCATAAGCATGTAATTTGATAGAGTGTACGACCTATTGCATGCGCACCCTTAACTTCTTCAATCTCCTAACTAAGAATTTATATAATAAATTATTGTAATATTTTTTCCCTATTCAAGCTGTATTATTTCAAGTTCGACTGTATGGGATACCCAACTGCCAAGAGTGGGCGCTACAACCGAGAACCATATTATTTTCTAGTTTTTTGGACAATTTTGTCTCAACTCTAGTCCAGGCTGTGGAGCAGGAGTGTGAGTGTGGGTTCACTAGAGGTCACATTACTGAAGATGCCTTCCAGTGCTTCCCTGAGTCACCACAACACATCACATTCAGAGCAAGACTGAATGAAACATCTGAAGCCTCAACACTACACCTGATATCACACATCAAACAATGGGCAATAACTTCTAAACTCGCTCGCATAAGGCATATTCGTCTCGGCATTAATACAACTTGTGATACAATCATACACAACTTTTGTAGTCCTGAATGCCCACAGGAAGACAAGAAGGTTGCCAATGAAGATACAGCAATGTTTCAACTAAAACTAAGAGAAACAGACTATTGCATTAATTGGAATGTAAGTGATTCAATAACATAACTATGGTAATATTACTAATCATTCAATTAACTCTTGTTGTATGCTACAGGATGCAAAGGCAAAGGTCATCCAGTCAAGTGTCACAGCACAAGTTCTCCAAGCAATCAATTTGAAGTGTGAGTGTAGGGTCCCAAAAGAAAACCTCCTTCCAGGGACATTTAGTTGCCTGACCTCCCACAACCAGACTACCTACAGGAGCTCTGTCATTGGCACACAGACTTACAGTGCTACTAGACTAGTGGAGTTCATCCAAGACTGGGTGACCTCTGACCCCACTCTCACCGTCCAGTGGTACACTGTGAAACTAGACACAATGTGCCCAGTCAGTATTTCCTCCCTGGGAGACCCAGAGTGTGGAGGGGAGAGGTCTTATCGTGATGATCCCAACATAACCCACTGTGTGGAGGTGTGCATTGCTAGAAACGATCCTTAGACTATAGAGGCATGGGCATAAACAGTCATTGTTGCTACATGCAAGTATAGATAGGGTAAAATCAAACTTTATTTCTTTAATAATCATTATATTATAGTTATTATGTATAATTAAGTAAGCATGTTGATCCGTTTTCTCCCGGCGTGATAGTGCATCTAGATTAATTACGTATTTATCTATAAAATTTTACAGTTTGGTTTATACAGTATTACTCCTCTATAAAATTATAGCTATTCGCAAACAAATTAATGATGTAATACATATAAGTCTCTGCACATGCACGTGATTATCATTGAGAATTATAATGATCGAGTCTGATCATATTATGCTATAATTATATTATATAAATTATATAATTATAGGGACCAATATTATTGACATGCCTTCTGCCTTACTACTCATTATTTATACTGTTATAGTTGATACACAAAATATTATTATCTTGTTTAAAACAAACAAACACAAAGATATAATAATAAACTCACACTCATGTACAAGAACCTCACAATCAGTTATAAATAGCCATCACTTAACAATAATAATTATTACAAACCATGGTGACAATAATACTCAAACAGTCGTTATACATACACCGAAACACTACAAACAACACAAACAACAAAAAACAACAGAAACAAAATCAGATGTGTAACAGCAATAATAATTATGCTGGGAGTAAAAAAAACAACAATGGCTAATAATCGTAGAGTAACTGTTGCATGTGTAGATCGTGTGCAATGGATGCGTGTAACAAAATAATACTGAACTGGTAATGTGATGTACATTGTGACTCCATTGTTATCTTTTGCTGGCATCTTCCTCATCCTCTATTCTCCCTTTGTTAGGTCCAGACTTCTTAGCATTCTTGTAAGATGACCTTTATTTGTAAGAGAAATACAGTTATAAGTCAACTAACAGATCATTCGATTGGGCTACATTAATACAATAGGTATACTTTGCATTGGGTCCCACAAAAAGGTAGGTAGACTTACCTTCTTTCGTTGGCTGGCGATTCCATAAACTTCTTTAAAGAATCAGAACTGGTCTGTAAGAAATCATTGTCACTTTTCTTTGCATCATTTTCTTTGGCAATCTCTTCTCGTTCACTCAACGAAGACAATGTTCCAGGTTTACTTGATGCACCAACACGTGGTAAAGAATCCAGGGGACTCTTACTGACATTGACCGGTACTCTGATTCTACCTCCCCCCTCAGTATCATCGTCATCGTCATCAAAAGATAGAGGGCCATCATTTTCTACGTCACTATCAAACTCTTGCTGATCCTCAGCATTGTCAGAAGGAGGAGGCGAGTTAGGATCGATCCTGGCATTCCAGTATTCTCTCATCTTGTTAATGTTCTCAAGGATGTCCACTGCATCAGGGTAGACCAGTTCAGCCCACGTCTCCCACAGAGGGTAGATGATGAAGTCAATAAAGGTGACCTACAACAGTTTTTTTGATTTGATATCATGAAATAGGTAAGTGGTCATCAACCTTATATGGATCAATCTAATATGCAACTGTCTCTACAGTAAATGTTCCATTTCCATGAGCCACTCTACAGATGGGTAGGGATAGCTCCCATGAGACAAAGAGCCTTTCAACCCATCACCTCTAGTTCTCAAGGCTAGGCACCTGAGTGGCTTGGCCTTTTGATAATTTACTACCGTATAATGGTACATTTGGCAGGCTGAAAATTTGGCGAATTTGTATTTTAGCATGATTGGCGTTTTTTAATTTGGCAATTTGCAGAATAATTTGCCAATTCACCAAATTTACCCACTATACGGTATACTGGACTGAACAGGTATTAATTTGGAGGATTCCTTTGGTTTGGCATTATTTATAGATTAGACTGACAGTGTTTTCACGTGCACATGCCTCACCTGACACTTGCCAATGGAGACTTGCTCCCTGTCTCCCAGAGGGCTAAGAGGGATGCCCAGGCTCTTCTCTTCATCTCCCTGGATGAAGTTCTCCTCAATGACACGGTGGGTCCACTGGGTAGCTATGTGCTCGGGTTTGGCTGGGTTGTTGAGATCAGCACAGTGGAGCATACACTGGAGGACCTGGGGGGAACATGTAGACACACATAGAATGGTGACTAGCTCACAAACAGTGATGGGAGGGATATTAGGTCTGTAGGGGACAACAACCACCATTGAAGTAGACACCAGGGCTATGTGACGTCTTACCTCTGATCTGTCGTTGTACTTGTCCAGTACTAGGATGCCATCATTAGCCACCTTCTTGGTCTCCAATAGAGTCTTGAGCTCTCCAAGGTGTTTGAAATGCTTAGCCATGTCTGTGGCTAGTACCTGCACATACATACACGCATATCAAAGCAGGATATACAACAATTGGTTAAATTGCCCAGAATGCAGAAAATTCGAGGAGTCAAAACACTGTGCTGTGAGAGTCTTGTTTGAGGACTAGTGTACATTACAATACACTACTGATGACTACCATCACACCTACCATGTCAATCACCATCCTTCGAAATGCAGACTGCTGACTTGACTCAAAATTCTCCAGAAAATTACAATTCGGATTCTGTGTGTGTGTGTGCATGTGTGAATGCAAATTTCACGGTGCTCTTGTTACTTATAGAATGTCACAAACAATCAGATGGCACATCATTCCCACATGTATGCAAACTTAAACCTTCTAATCTTACACAACGGACATTGTACACGTCCCGGACATGTCTTTGGTGGTACATGCTTTTGTTTTACTAAGGAATAACTAAAACCACATACACATGTAAAGGAAGTCAGTGATATTGTGGGGTATGTATGCGAATTCCTGATGCTATAGATGTCAAGTACTAAACATATTTTAAAGAGTGAATCAGTTGCTAACGTGAAATCATAGTCATTGGTATACGATGACAGGTATACAGGATGGGTAGGGATGAATACTGTAATATTATCTCCATCAATGATGGGGAAAATTGTATAGTTGTACGGAACTGACAGGGATGCTATACAAGTCCATAGAATACATACATGTACGTATGTGTACATATGTGTTGATTCACTGTCAGTATAATGTCGTGCTAACCTGCAGAGTCTTGAAAGCCAGTGCCAAGTGATGATTCTCCAGCACTGAGTTGTCATTGTAAAGAATGGCTAACTCATCTCGGACGTTCACAAGAAACTGATTTGACTTTCCTGGGTGTCCCACATCGTGAATGGCGGCTGCTATCAACGCAGCCAGCACTTCAAGACTAGTAAAGACCTCTTCAATGGCTTTGGCTTTGAGAAGGAAGTTAGCAGCTAGGAAGACATCAGAGGCATGAACAGCATTGTGGTAGGGGTTAGGTAGGTAGGCATTCTGTGTGTGTGTGTGTGTGTGTGTGTGTGTGTGTGTGTGTGGGTGTGTGTGTGTGTGTGTGTGTGTGTGTGCGTGTGTGTGTGTGTGCGTGTGTGTGTGACATGTAGTATTGACAGGATATATGCTAGCTTGATCATCTCAGTATCATAGAAAATATTTCCCCTCTGTTAAAATTGGTACATCATAGTATACAATTCCAAGGAGGGTAACTGTTTAAATGATAGATATAAGGTGTGCAACTTGTATGCTGACCTGAATTTCAGTGATAAAGTTAATAAACTTGGGTGGCGATATCTTAAACTCTGAAAACAGTTTTCTCTTCTTGAACACATGGTATGCAGCACACACAAGAGGATTGCCACCAGAGATGGAGTCCAAATAGAAGGTATCAACTTCCCACGCATCCACCTGGGTGGTCACAAACTGTAGGGGTGGGAGGGAGAGAGAGAGAGAGAGAGAGAGAGAGAGAGAGAGAGATACAGCATAAACCAGTTGCAAACATACATCACCTATTACCAAGAGTATACTCTTGCTGTCACCCATGGGTTATAATATAAACATGTACAGTCCAAAGTGTGTGCACATGATGAGGTGCAAACACGACAGTACAAAGAAAGCAGACACTTGCACATGCACACAAACATTAGCTTCACGCGTACCTCTTTCATTTTACGTGCATCCATACTTTGCGACGATATTCCATATCTGTGACAAAAGAAACAAAGAGGTGAAATTGTTAAAGTATAGTACTGTAAGTTTTTCAATTTAGTAATGGTAACCATGGAAAACAATCAAATTTCAACACAGGAGACGGTACCAATTCCTCCCAGGATATCACAAACCCACATGCTGTCTTGTACTCAAGAACAGTTACCACACAAGGATCGGCTGTGTACAAACAACAGTGCTAGTCACTATGGAAACCTTCTTGATTGGTAGTAACTACATACATGCTAGGGCATTGGACATTACCTAGCAACTGCTTAACTGATTACACATAGTAGATAGGAAAACCCATCAAATGTGGTTGTTTCTAACCATAGCTGACACATCACCACAGCATGACTGCTACAGTGATTGTTCTGCACACAAAGCTAGCTTACAGAATGTAGATTAGTTAATGAAGCACTAGTAGACTGAAGATACAGCTAGGAATAATGGTAAGGTGTGGAGCTACTGCAATAGTAGGGTTTAAAATTAGAAGGCACAAGCTGAAGGAAGGCACAGCCCTTAAAGTTGCTTGCACCAATCAAAATGACAAGCTGATAAGAAACATTCTCCCACACACTAGTAGCCACTAGCTTCAACTCACAGTGGTACTCTCTCACAGTAGTTTCTACTGCCACTGGAGTCCTTCCTGCCCTTGTTGTGGAGCATCTTGGTCCACTCATCATGTCTCATGGAGCTGGAGAGCTTGGAGTCCATTCCTCCCGGGAGAAGTTTGTTGGTGACACCAGTAGCCTCTTGTTGGTCATACAGGGTGTCCAGAGCCTTGTCCATCTTCTCATTGTTGATGTCATCTGTGAGGAACACACACACAAAATAGTATCGGAATTCCAAAATCTTGACTTATGTTGAAGGCTAAACACTGATATTTTAGTAGACCACTGTAACAATGTACACCAACATATATATGGAGATATTTCAAAATAAATAATGGCCTGTAGTTTTATTTAGGTGATTTCAGTCACCAAAATATTGCCAGTATCTCCACATCTACTGCACTGACTGTATAGTGTACATGGCTCCAAGCCTGATAGGGACCCTAACTCACCCAGATTGGTGATGTTCTGCACCCACTCTGCTGCCTTCGTGCCTGACCGACTGTTCTCTGACATGTGTGACAGCTCACGATGCATCAATCTGCGGAACTTGTCCTGTGCCATTACACCCATCGATTTTACAGAGTTCACTGACTCCAGCTTCTTTAGACACCAGTCCAACTCCTCCAGGGTATCAAGAGCCAGCTGAAATGAGAGGAACAAACAATAATAGAGTTTAACCTAATATTCATGTTATAGCAGTATAATACTCTGCTTTACAGATGTCTGCAAGTTCACTAGACCTTATCCACCATAACATGTATCTATATATATACAAGAACATGGTTTGATCCATCGGGGCAACAAGGGGGCATTCGCTACCCCCACTCAAAGACTTCAGTCCTCCCCCAAAGCAAATTCCCCCAACCATAAAGGTTAAATATGTCCAAAGGTTGCAAAAATTGACTCGTCACACACCCCTAGCTAATGCACATGTGGTGACTTACTCTCTTGTGTGAGTCCTCTGAGAGTTTCTTGGGAGGGGAGGGAGCTGGAGAGATAGCAAAAGAGCTTGGTGTTCTCGAATAAGTTGTCTTTGTTTCATCAGGGAGACCCACCAGCATGAGGAACTGAGTCCTGACACGATGAAGATTGGCAAGAACCTACGAGAGAGAACACGAGAATAGGAGTAGGCTATGAAGAACAGTCACAAAGTTAGAAATTTGAATTTTTCAGTCTATACGAATAAAGGCAAGTGCATACATGTACTTATTGCACAGTTCACACACACACGCACGCACGCACGCACACACACACACACACGTACACATATACACAATTTGTTTTCATGTACTCAGTTCATGTATAATATTCTCTCCACATCTAGCCATTGTACAGTAGTATGATTTGAATGTCACAATGTAATTCCGGCTGTTCTGG
>CAXIPT010000001.1:23356051-23601544 GCA_964030475.1 Tethya wilhelma
CAGTGTGTGTGTGTGTGTGTGTGTGTGTGTGTGTGTGTGTGCGTGTGCGTGTGTATGTGTGTGTGTGTGTGTGTGTGATAACATTAATGGTGTTTACAAACAACAGACGTAGATAAGTTGCACGAAACTGCAAAAACTAAACTGAGCCTCAAGTGTACATGCAACTATACAGAGCCAGTTACTGCATACTTTCATCCACACTGTCACTACTATAACTAATCAACCTAAGAAATACATGAACCCCCTTTCACGACCTTCAGCAATGACCCATACTAACGACATAATTTCAATCAGACATAAGATGGAACAGCACATACATGTATTTATATGCATGTATAGTTGATACTACTGCAACAATTCAGCCTACGTTCCTAGCTAGAGGGTATGGTTCCATAGGTACAAATCGTGCATGTTGTACCAACAAGTTTATACAGCAAAGAATCCACGCATGATTCTAGTAAACATAAACTCGCCCACATTAGTACACAAATGACCATCACTTAAGCCTCCCATTGTTCTTGTCGTGTGCATAAGTACTCGTACACATACCACAGAGTGTACTGAATGTCATCAAGTGTGCTACCACTGGCACTTTGAGTTCTTTTTCAAGTTCGGTAGTTTTGTTAACATACTGTATGGTGATAGACCCAAGCCATAGCTGTCTTGGTATTTGTTCTTGCATTAGTTCTTATAGAGTTAGCCTTATTTCCTCTAAGTTTTTCAAGTAAAAAAGTCCAATTAACACAAACCAGGCTAATTCTTAAACTTAAAGTATGCACATATAGCTTGCTAATAATTGACTCATTGAATGAGGAGTACAAGCAAGGATTAGAAGAGGGCCTGGAATATCTGAGTTACATTATCTGTCGAATCGAATTTTGATAGTCATACCTACTACAAAACACCCTACAATAACAATTATTGCAGTAATGATGTCATGTAGTGTCAATTATGATAGCATTTTTCAGTTTCCATACGTAGGTCAGTTGCAGTGGGCATTGGAGTACCTGACTACACACATGTCATCTGTGAATTACACACAAAGACATGCACACAACTATTATGTACACACAGGCTGTTTATCAAACTACGTCACTTGAGGTATCTATTTCAAGAAAAACCACAAACATACCCGACTCAGCTCTGTACAAACAATGTGTAGAAACACAAGATCATAATCTTATTGCAATGCAAAAGTTACCCAATATCTGAGATCACATGATTACCAGCAGTTAGTGCTAGAGTGACTCTAACTGACTGCCATTACACTAGCTAGTATGCAACTAACAACTTGTCTTCCTAACCAAAACCTCCCATGGCTCCTTAGCCATGGACACAATCTTTGGGCAAAAGGTTAACACTCTACTTAGTTGCTCTTGTTGCAAGCTTAAGACCTAGGGATGATACTAGGAGAAAAGCAGATGCAAATGACTTGGAACAAAATCCAGAGACAGAACTACCTTTCACACATCATAGCCATATATACTTATAATACACTTGCACACACACACACACACACACAGGGGCCAACCATTGAGCCACTCACTCTGTGTCGGAATCTGACTCTCCCAGTATTGAGAGGTTCCGATGGGGTAAGGGTGGTGTCTTTGCTCCCGGTAGCTGCAATCTTATGAATACTGATCTCGATCTTGTCTTCATCATGGGGGTAGTTCTCCCTCGGTTGGTTTTTCTCAAGAAAGAAGGGCTTCCAGATTTCACAATTGGTGGTTCACTGTCCGCTTTTGATGATAGTCTTGGACTTGATGATGACTTCTGGGCAATAGGGTGAGGAGAGGATCGGCTAGAGGTCTGTGTGTGTGTGTGTGTGTGTGTGTGTTAACAGGACAGGTCATGAATCAACCATGATCGAGCTATGTGTGAAATATTACGTATGCACACACCCAGATGTATGTATGTACATGTATGTATGTAGCTCAGTAGTTAAAAATTTCAGTTCTAACCATGCCTACAAATGTCACTAACAAAGGAATTCCAAGGAAAATTATTCCCAGAAAAACAATTTAAACATTCAACAGAATACACATGCAATGATGATCTCATATCCCTTTCAAATAATCATAACTCCTGCACAACTAGCAATGTAGCCATGTGAACCAACCAGCACTGAATCACTAAAAGGTGTATCATACGTGAAGTGTATTAGTGTATATAAAATGTGACAAACACTGCTTTGGAGATAATCAATTGAATTAGCCAACAAGACACAAGTTGCCAGGCACCAATAGAGACTCAGTGAGGAATGCTGTCCAATACCCTGTTGCCTGTACCCACACAACACACAAATCTACACACACTGAACACCATACACACAGTACTAATTGTATTACTGAACAGTTAGAAAGGGAGAGCTAGGGGGTTTAGACTACCAATGGATAAAGCCACTTGTAAGCAAGAATTTCTTTGTAGAATGGTGAAGACTGACCAGAATGACGCACACACATACATGTACTAGACCGTGTGACAACAGCTCAAATTTGTCAAACATGTGTACTTTAGCCAAGAACAAACATGTAGACATGCACACACAAAACATAAACTACAAAAGTTTCTAAGCAAGAGATGTGATGACATTAGGTGGGTTCCTTATAGGAAGTGTCCAGGAGGAAGCAAGCGTGACATAGCAGCTGGTATGTATGTCATTGCTCAAGAGTTTAGCCAAACACAAAGTTGTCAATTCTCAGAAAAATATATCAGCACTGAAAGTTCACTCAACAAGTGGTGGTAAAAAACAACACTACCTCACACACAACGACTTTCCACTTTGAAAGTGCACACATTGTGGAGATTCATTCACACAGAAAAGTGTGCATACACCACAAGACCATTTACAATACAATTGAGGTGCACTATAAAGACTTAGCCATTCAGAGAGGTCAACTTGAGGACAATACACCAAGTACAATGTACACACCTCATTATGGTGTAGTTTGCTACATTGAACAATGTGAGAACATCAGTTCAACAAATGCCTCCATGGTTAGTTTCAATGACCAGTGTCTTTCACTATATGCTACACATGCTACATTGACAATGGCCTGAGGAGATAGGAAGGCACATGGGTGTACCTTAGCTGCTGGCAAGCCTACTAATTGCATTCCAATTTCAACTGGTTCTAATCACATGTACAAGCAGTATGTNGTGTGTGTGTGTTAACAGGACAGGTCATGAATCAACCATGATCGAGCTATGTGTGAAATATTACGTATGCACACACCCAGATGTATGTATGTACATGTATGTATGTAGCTCAGTAGTTAAAAATTTCAGTTCTAACCATGCCTACAAATGTCACTAACAAAGGAATTCCAAGGAAAATTATTCCCAGAAAAACAATTTAAACATTCAACAGAATACACATGCAATGATGATCTCATATCCCTTTCAAATAATCATAACTCCTGCACAACTAGCAATGTAGCCATGTGAACCAACCAGCACTGAATCACTAAAAGGTGTATCATACGTGAAGTGTATTAGTGTATATAAAATGTGACAAACACTGCTTTGGAGATAATCAATTGAATTAGCCAACAAGACACAAGTTGCCAGGCACCAATAGAGACTCAGTGAGGAATGCTGTCCAATACCCTGTTGCCTGTACCCACACAACACACAAATCTACACACACTGAACACCATACACACAGTACTAATTGTATTACTGAACAGTTAGAAAGGGAGAGCTAGGGGGTTTAGACTACCAATGGATAAAGCCACTTGTAAGCAAGAATTTCTTTGTAGAATGGTGAAGACTGACCAGAATGACGCACACACATACATGTACTAGACCGTGTGACAACAGCTCAAATTTGTCAAACATGTGTACTTTAGCCAAGAACAAACATGTAGACATGCACACACAAAACATAAACTACAAAAGTTTCTAAGCAAGAGATGTGATGACATTAGGTGGGTTCCTTATAGGAAGTGTCCAGGAGGAAGCAAGCGTGACATAGCAGCTGGTATGTATGTCATTGCTCAAGAGTTTAGCCAAACACAAAGTTGTCAATTCTCAGAAAAATATATCAGCACTGAAAGTTCACTCAACAAGTGGTGGTAAAAAACAACACTACCTCACACACAACGACTTTCCACTTTGAAAGTGCACACATTGTGGAGATTCATTCACACAGAAAAGTGTGCATACACCACAAGACCATTTACAATACAATTGAGGTGCACTATAAAGACTTAGCCATTCAGAGAGGTCAACTTGAGGACAATACACCAAGTACAATGTACACACCTCATTATGGTGTAGTTTGCTACATTGAACAATGTGAGAACATCAGTTCAACAAATGCCTCCATGGTTAGTTTCAATGACCAGTGTCTTTCACTATATGCTACACATGCTACATTGACAATGGCCTGAGGAGATAGGAAGGCACATGGGTGTACCTTAGCTGCTGGCAAGCCTACTAATTGCATTCCAATTTCAACTGGTTCTAATCACATGTACAAGCAGTATGTGTGTCAGCAACACACACACACACACACACACACACACACACACACACACACTACAAGTATCTTCTCTGAGTTGCAATGGCTAACAAACTGCAGTAGTTAGTAATGACACATGACACAGCCCTTCCTTGGAACAGCGACACTGATAGTGTACTACCAAACAAATGTTTAATATCAAACACTTTAGTAAGAAAACAACAAGCAATGTGGTGGTCTACAGTAATCTTGAAACAATTAGTGTCCCTTATGCAAACCTTAGCACACACCCACTAATGGTATTTACATTACAAGGCATTTCATAATTGTACACTGATCACTGCCTTCCCTATGAGGTCACTCACACAATTAAGAGCAAGAATATGATAGACTTATACCGTTTACCAACTTCCAAGAAGGTACACACTTAAGCATTTCTAATGATTCCACGGGAAGTATTTAGCCCGTCATTTGGTCTGATCATCTCTGGTACTCCACCAAGTGTCAGGAATCACTGGGCCATGGATAAATCATAACAGGGTTGTCAAATCTACCAAGGTATGTAGAATGACAGTAGCTATACATGACAGTTGACATACATGTACAAATACACAAGTTGCATACTAGTGACCTCAAAATTCCTCAAGAGTCGTACAAGTATGTGAAAATCAACAGATCACTAACAAAGTGCCTTCAGTACCAGTGATCTACCCTACATATCAAAGTAGCAATCAGTTGTGTGCGTATGAGAGGGCATTCAAACTTGGATGTATACATGTAGCTGGGAGTTGGATAGTTCACACAACCTCTACACACATATCAATGTAGTAAACATGGTCCTGACAGAATATACATGTAAACATGTAGACTAGCTGACATCAGAGCATCAACTCCATGAATATTACGTGCTTGGACCTTGCATGCATGTTCACCATAGACAGGATCTAGAAGTACTTGATCTGTGTGACCTATGAACTGGGCCATCACAAGGGAAAATTCCACAAGTAGGGAAATTAACATGATTGTCATTATTCACATCCCCCTAGGGAACTGGATGGTGTGCAAGTATAGGGTCAGGCTGCATAGCTGAGTTCAAGTAGTACCATTCACGTAAAGCTCTAAGGAATTTAATTAGGATGTAATTGCACGTGACGTCACATCCAGGGAAACATCTTCCACCATCTTGAAGTACTTTTGAACTTTTCTTTGCATTTCTCATATTTAGAATATACAGTATGCATGTGGAAATACAGTGACAAAGTGCTCAATATTGCACATTTCCCCAGTGAAATTCCAATACTTTACGTGAATAGGACTATTCAATACAATATGAAAGATTTTCACAATGACAGCTAGTGGCAGTAAACGACTGCAACACTCCAATGGTAACAAAACCATAATAGTGATGTTTCATAACAGATATATATACACACTACGATTTACAGAGTTTTAAACCTTTATACGGTTCATGCACATACTTGTAATAGAAGAGCACAGTAGACACCTCAAGCAGGTAGTCACAATATGATTGAGATACAGATTGCTATATTGTCAGCTTATATAATCATCCTCACTGAAAGTGTAGGCTAAACTGTTTACAAACAGTAGGTGTGCTAGTTTGAACCCATCATCCCATGATGTGATAGGGTGTAGAGATAAGAAAAACATACCTACATGTAGTTACTTTCACAATGACTCAGTGCAACCCTACAGCACACTGTACATAGTCCTAATGTATTTTTGTGAAAGGATGGAGTTAGGAACATACTCTTACTTTATTATGCTGCAGTCGCCTTAAAATCAAGATAACACACACACACACACACACACACACACACACACACACACACACACACACACACACACACACACACACACACACACAAGTCACATCAGAAGAAAGAGTTCACTTAATACTTAGATTTATTTACAAACCAACATATGCTATGGTATAACAATACATGCAGAATTTGAGCTTGAATCAGTGGGTACACACATGGATCCCAGCAAGACATTAGCGAGTCAGAATTCTAAGTGAGACTATACTTATGACACAGACATGGAAATACAGTACGGCTCTGTTTGTCCTAGCACAAGAGAGGAGAGGAAAAAGGTGCACTGTAAAGATGACAGAGAATGGTATTTTGTGACCAGTGTCAGAGGGCGTGTAAGGACACACGTAGTAATGAACAGATACATTTACAGGTTCATGTACGTAGGTATCTTGGATTTCTCATCAGAGGTGAGGGTACATACATGTGTATGTCTAGAGAAGGGGGAGTGCCTCATGTATGATGTAATGTCTGTGAGAGTGAGTTAGATTGTGGGGTCTCTACACTGTCTGAGAGGTCGGTATGCGAACCTTGAAATTTATGCATCAGAGAAAGGCAGCACCAACACCAGGCCTATCATAACAGGGAAGAGCCTTCATAAACAGATGGCACGAAATAATACACAATCCCAGGGACAGTTTTAAAGTCAATTGTTGGAGGAATGAATGCAAAGGATGGATGATACAAAGAGTGGAAGAATGGCATACACTGCAGATTAGCACATTCTGTAAACAACTAACAACGTTTGAAAAGTAATTAAATATCAATCAGAAAACAATCGGAGTACATTCCATTCTATCGTTACGATCAAATAAAGCTATTCACAGCACAAAACACCGCACATGGTATATTCAGTATTCACGACATGGGAGATTTTTTAAACACACATACAAACAGTGAACTTTCTATATAAGGACATAGCTTGTTTAGACTCTTCAGTTGTACGTGCATGAGGTTAATGGAGCTTAATCAAGCGTTTCAGAACACTAGAAATAACTCACATTCCTGGTACCAAAACACACACTTAAAAGAATACACACAGAATAGACAAGAGTACACCTTCACATACAATTGCCAATGGTGCACACAGTACAGGAGAAACTACACTACATTGCTATCTACATTTGACGTGTATCTCAAGTCAAAAGGCATCTTTTGCACCATAGACACTGCATCTGCTAAGTACATGTACCTATAAAATACTTGCATATAAATACACTAAATGCAACATTGATGTGTGCATGCTTGAGCATGTACACTCCTCCACATGTACTTATACTTGCATGACCAGAGAGCACACATTGGTGCATCCACTCCCAACACGTCACTGGCAAACAAAACATGAGAAGGCACGTCCCAGCTTTAAGTCTGAAATAAAAACTGAAATGATCCATTATTTGATCCTAGTGTGTATGATGTGTACATGTGATATACTATACACACACAAGGTATTGCATATGTTGCTCAACACAACACTACACGGTTTCAAGAAATGCGATCACAAGTATCATATATCACAATGCAGTGATGCATACACACACAAACAATATACATGGCCTTTGAGAATCATACATAAAGGTCGCTATCAATACAACATACTTGCCAAATACCAAATCTAGACACTGATACACCACCCACTGATTTCCTCAATTTAGGAGTTAAATTTTCACATGAACCTGTCCCTGTGATGTACAGGGATGCTCCACCATCAGAGAAAGCCTTACAGTCGTGAGCAGGCATTGCCATACCCTCCCACTGTGACGTATGGAACACACTATCCAATGGACACAAACAAAAGCATCGTTTCAAAGATGGCACAATCTATGCCAGTGAAGGAAAAACAAATTGACCCTTGTACACTAATGAAGTACCATTATTTGGAAAACATACAGCACTAAAATGCTTTCTAAATTTTATGCAAATCAAAATACATGCAATGTACAAACTTGTGCATAGAGACAATTTTCAGAATGAGATAAATGAAATTCTACTGCATACCTGTGAGTGTACTGATCAGAGCAGGCTACTTTGAACATATTAATTAACAGTTATATATTTGTACATGCTGCAAGGTACAACTCTAAACCATTTGTTACCATGGCTCAAACAGAAGGCCATGTTCAGTTCACTAGTCTTTGGCTCACATGCTTGCGGATGCTAAAATCATTTGTTTTACACTTGCCAAAAAACACTTGCTTAGCTTTTGATATAAACAAGAGATTTGTTGCAAAAGCAAGCTACCAAAGTTCAAGAATTGAAATAAATACCTGTAAATTGCTGTAATCCATACAAACAGCTCTGAGGCCATGCAGTACTATTCTAGATGAGAAAGTTTCTTGTAATCACGGCAAATATGCACACCAATGTAGACTAGCCTAATTAGAAACCTCGTAAAATGTCCCCATTATTCCTGCATGGCCTACACAGTGCTTCATTTCTATACACACTACGGATATCACAGTAGTATAGCCAGGCTAGTAGAGAGCTAGCTACAGAGCATTGACAGCAACACACTTTCATAACAGCAAACAGCACAGAGTGACTCAAAGAAAGAGAAGCTGTCATAACATTTATTTATCACACAAACAACCAACTCTAACATCACTTCTGTTTGATGACATCAACTGATACCCACCAACACACTATGTGTACAAGCAAGTTCACAGAAACATTTAACAACAGTATTATGAGATGGACAAGATTAATCTGTAGTTTATACACAATACATATATCTACCTACCAAACATGGCATGTTTCCCATCCAGCTCAAAACTGAAAGAGTGTTACTCATTACACAGTCACTTGGAAGCACTTTGATATCTTCAGTACTGTACTACCAATCTTGAGTAAGTCAGAGTGTAATAAAAAGTTCAATTTCCATAACATTCAAGCGTTCTTTGCATCTGTCTTTAGTTATCAATGTTCTTCACAACTTGGCCAAACACACAACACTGTGATGTAGAATGCTGTGTCTATGCTCAATCACTGCTCTTTCTTGAGGAGAAAGTATTTAGCAGGAAACAGTTATTAATATTATTCCTGATACTTGTACTCAGTGTCAAACAGAGGCCACCAAAGTTTACCTCTCAAATCAGCACAGTGCAGCTCTAGTTTTTCACTTGCTAGCTAACAAATTTACAATTATATACACTCCTGTATTTCAATACACCTAAGCTATAGCTTACTAGCACACTAAACAATAGTGCAGCATCAGTCAAGCTTTTGTACCAAACATCAGGTCACGCACTGAAAACTATCCAACCTCAAACTATGCATATATTAACATGTATTGCAGGCACAAAAGCACTTGAGCATGCTCAATGGTGCTCATCAAACTATGAGCAACATAAATCACTCGGAAGGCAATTAAAATATTTCTATTTAATACACAACACTTCACTCCCTCACTCAAGCATGGATCACAGGGGCAACATAACAGAGGGGAGAAAATTGAATGGATCTGTGATACTAAGACTATCGACAACCAGGTAGCTTGTAGCAAGCTGATTGATAAGAGCAAACTGATATGTGTGTGTGTGCAAAGACTCACTAACACATACTTAACCAGGTATCAAATCAACATAACTACTTTACCACTCTCTGTTTAATGCTGCAAACCACCAACTACTGCTCAGTAAATTCAATACGGAGGAGGTGAACACTTGGATACGTAGCAAGGTACCCCCAAAAATAGGAGACACATGTGTCAGCATTAAGAGGCATACAACAAACAAGTAGCTGTCAAAAACTTTAACATGGTGCCAATAGGCAATCATTTACAAGTAACCAATCAGTACTCGATTTAGAACAGACCACAACAGAGAGGTGTAAATATGTAGGGAGCCCAAAACCTTGATGGCCTAGTAGGCATAACTCACTGGGAAATTTAGCAGCTCCAAGTACAAAACATTGCTGCTATAAACAAGTTTTCATGGTGCTAATAGTACACAAAGTAGTTTCTGGAGAGGGACATTAGTGTACACAGGCTACCAAACTCTAGAGTAGAATGCAGAAAAATGGGGTGTGTTTCACAGACTAGGTTGGTACCACACACACAATACCCCTGGCACCTGGGGATGAAATTAATAGCTCTAGTGAATAGTAACGCCTAGAAAAATGTCATTATGTCTCATTTACTATATTTCCAATGACTAAGCAATCTCTAGAAACATTCCACAATGACAACAATGAGAGTCTCTCTCACGCAAACACATCCAAGCTCACCTCTTTCTCCTTGTCGGTGCCAAGGCTTGTAGACCCTTGTGTCTTGGTCGGTTCAAAAGTTACAGACCTTCTCTTTGAACTATCGTCCGCCATTTCTGGCAGTAACTCTACAGGTAGTCTAGGCAAGCCTGTAAACGAATCTATGTCTGCTGTATCAAAGTCAGTCGGTATTATGTCACCTTCTTCTGAAAATACTGACAGAACTGGAGCACTAAATGCGTGCTTATCAAGCAAATCAAGCGTGGATGGTGAGGACCCTGCCATGACGTCACTGATTTATGTTAGTATAGTTGTGCTTCAAATCAAGTTGACTGTCACTGTAACAAACTAAACAAGCTAGCTAGCTACTGAGGATTCTTCACTTCAAACCGACATTATTTCTATACTACAGTATAATCCTTACGTGCATCACAATTCGGTTACAAATCTGACAACAATATTGGCTTTAGATGGAACGAAGCCAACAAATCACAGCATGTGCATGCCTTGATTGTGACGTAGAAATGAATGTTGACAAACCTCTTTGACGCGTACATGAGGGTCACGTTGTAAAAATTGTAATTGTGTGCGCGGGGCCGGTCAATCGCGCGGCGCGGCCAAAGCTGAACCTCCCCCGCGGCCGCGGGCCTGGACGTACCCCGGCCCCGGACCCGATGAGATGAGCACGTGGCCGTGGCTAAATAAGCTGATGATTCCAGCATGATTCCAGGGATATCCTCACAAAATTCGTAGGCAGCATGTACACTGGCAGAGAGGATGGATTCTGCAATGGATGTTCCAGACTCTCCTGCTCTAGTTCCTGGTTCGAACACTTCACCACAGGACCAGGCTCAACTAATTTCAGAAGTAGAAAGAGTATGTTGTAGTCAATAATGTTTCGCTTATTTTTATTCGGTGTTTCAAATTGAATGCTAATGTTATGTGGATAGTTGTCATTTAAGTATGAACTGCTGGACTATACATAAATTTCACATCATGATAATGTAACCAAGTATAGAGACTAGGAAAAGACTGGGAGTGGACAGCTCTAAACCCATCTATGCCGGCAAAGTGTATATTTTCATGATTTTTTGTGCCTGTTTTTTGGTTGGCAATTCACTAGTGGGTCTGCTTTCATGTTGGTCAGAGTTAATCTGGTACCCAGACCCTTTCTTGTTGGGTAGCCCTTTCTTTCCTTCCCCCCACCCCCCTAAAACCCAACAAGAGGTCAGAGTTTGTCTTCTTATCATTAATATGATAGAAGGAAGTAGCCTCCATTCCCAGGCTACATTAGATGAGTTCTAGTTCACAGAAGCTAGAGCACCATGTCCCTTCATACAGTTTTATATAGCAGCAATGTCGTACCTTTATTTTGCCATGTACTAACAATGGTACTACCTGGTTAATTGAACAAAATCTTTGAAGGTCTATAAAAGGAATGACTGGAGGACTGGTGTCATGGGGTTTACTGTTTGTATTGAAGGGAATTGAGTATAAAGTTGTAGTATGTTGTGGGTACGTAGGGGGAATTGTATCAATTTTTTTCTTGGAAAAATTGCAAGGGGTTGTTGGTCATTGTTTCATGGCAACCAAGAATGAGAACTTGTAGACTATCAGTTATTAATTAATATGCCACTTTTAATTGATGGTAATGATAGGAACTTTGCAATTGTAGTTAAGTGTCTGGTAGTAGTAGCTTCACATTACAAGCATAGACCACATCAAAGTTGTGATCTTCTGTTCCCTTCTTGTTCTACTCTGATTGGCTATAATTTTTGCTCCCATAAGCACATGCATGTTTTATTCTGTAGTTATGATAGTCATAATTCTGAATATTTTCTCATGACATGGGTTTAGTCTCTAATTTACAAATTGAAAGCTATAATTAGTGGATTTATTGCTTGTTGTCCATATCTTACAAAATTACCCACACAATTGTTTGATCTTGGTTGTTAGGGAATATATCTCAGAAACTATAAGATATGAAGCGTTGCAATAAACTCCCCCTTGAATAGCCCATGCAGACTAGCCTGTATCAACTATTGAGATAACAAGCTACAAAGAAATACAAGCTAAAAATTTAGGTACAATTCACCATGCATTTAGTTTTACAAGCTCAAATCTCGCTTGCAAGCACTTGAGCTAAGAAATAAAGTGATGAGATTGTTTTCGAAGTGCCACGCTTGAAAGTTCGATTTTTCAAGCATGACATCATCGTTTTTATAGTTCTAGCCTAGTAATTAGAAAGTCTATCCATATAATTATAGCTCTCTAAAATAGGTCAGGGAGTACAGAGTTCAAATTCAGGTCAATTCTGGCAAACGGTTCAAGAGTTGTGTGAAAAAAAGAGCAGTGATTACCACCTACCTAAAAATTTCTGAAGTAAAAGAACTCAGTGTTAAAGGAGCCTTGTGCTTGCACCAGAGACGGGTACAAATGACTGTGCACTCTTGGAAACTTGAAGTTTTAGTACACACGAATAGGTTTTTGCGTATTTAATGCCTTACTATGGTTGAGCACCCTTAATTTAGTCATCATTATCATTAAGTTTCTCATAAGGGGAGTTGTAAGTCCTATGAAGTGGTCTTAGAATGCGTTAAAAGCTTGTGTTTACGTTTTGGGGGTATGTTTGAATTCATTCAGGTTACTACAGTATGAGTGTGATTGTGATTTGAAAATATAAACTATATTATAGAGTGTGAGTGCATTTGACAAGTGTGCTGCATCGCAACCACAGGCTGAACCAATTCTCTTAATTGCTACTCATTGCCTTGAGTGGTGTACTTACACTTTAGCAGCTGTAATGGAACAGCAGTGTGTGTAGTTTATTGGCATGTACAATTTGTAATGTGACATGATTTTCCATTAAGAATATGTTCACATAAACACGTTGAATTCTAGTTTGGACCCTCCCTACGAACATACTGTCTTTGTTTATAACTCAAGTCTACAGTTATATGTGCTTTAGATGTCAATGTATCATGATGAGTGTATACTAGCTGTTTCAGTGGCCCTAACTGTCTAATCTGCACTGAATTTCAAGCTCAAGTTCTTGAAAGAGCTTGTTGTGATTATTACCTTTATTATGTACTACACTCATGCAGCTACATGTGTTGTGTTTTTCTTGCTTGTACTGTTTTTGAGTCTGCAATTAAACCAAACATTAGACGGATCATTGTAGATTGACAGATTAATGTATACATAATTATGAAAGGAGATGTTTTGATGATAGATAAACAAATTGTTGGAAACACACCTTATTGTTGGAAAGTTTATCCGTTGTCTAGCTTGAGGCATGAAATATCTTGTGCTCCATTCTTTTGAGATTCTTAATGAAAGGATGCATGACTATGCAATTGAACATTGCTGGTGCTGAAGTGAAGCCCCACCTTCTCCTCCAGTGTCTTTCCCAGCCCCCTCCTTCCCATAGTGTAGGCTTCTCTCTCTCTTTACTGCTGACTAATGTGCAACACTCATGGGTTTATTCAAGTGTCAGGAAGAGTAGATTATGGTTCTTCCTGGTACAATAGCACAGTGTATTTAATTCACATCCCTCTTCCTTTTTGTAGTGGTGATTATGTTGTGTTTGTTTCCTTTTGGTTCAAATAGTTGCTGTTGGTTCTCTCTCCTGGAGCCAGGACTTTAGCTACATGTTTTGTAGTATCAACTTGCTTACCATCATGCACCCTCACTGTTAGTCTAACAATAACTGAACCCCTTTCTGGGTTCAATGCCATACAACACACATGCACACGTGCACACACAGTGACACACACACACACACACACACACACACACACACACACACACACACATTAAAGTTGCAACTAATTTGTTGGAAGTTACACTTACTTTTTCAAAGCAATGGCGTGTTTCTAAGTAAACAATAGACTAGAATATTCTCTCTACTCTGTAGTACTCTCCCCCCTAGTACTACAAAATGATTAAAATGCGTATAAACTACTTGAACTACTACCGGTTACTTAGTAACCTCCACACAAACACACACAAACACACAAATTATAGTTGCATGACTCTTAAGTGGGGGGCACTCAATGCATGGTCGAGTGCTGCACATTTAAGGGCATGCAACTATTTTTTTTGCCATTGACCCCCTGTGACCCCAACTACTCCACTGTCACCTCCACCTAGCCAGCAACTTGCAATTAGTCTATAAAAACTTTGGTTGCTAGGCAATAACACACACACACACACACACACACACACACACACACACACACACACACACACACACACACACACACAATCAGGCCATCTATCAGCTTTACCAAGATCCTGACCCATCTAAAAAGACTCAAGCTGATCAGTGGCTTCAAACTCTCCAGGCATCTTCTCCTGCTTGGAACATTTCATGGGTCTTACTTCAACATCAGGTTAGCTTGGTTGTTGTGTGTATGCCTTGTAGGCAAGCTACAGGTATTCATCCTAGCTGTGTGCCATGTGGCCTTGTTTGCATGTCTAGAAAATCTATTATGCATAGCTCATTTTTAATCTTGAGCGTACGTTTGACCTGTTATGCAGCGTGGCTGTATAGTTACCACCAATTCAATTGTTTTGTTTAGAGTCTGGAAGTACAGAACTATGGAGCTCTTATGCTGCACAACAAAATCACTAAATTTTGGTGAGAATCTTATCTTTGTATTATCGGGTAATTTTCATAGTTCAAGCATTTTCATATGACACTGCATTTACAAAGATTAAAATCTGCAAAAATTTTAAACATGAATTTTTTAAATGTGACAACCCATTAAGAAATTTTCATCGTAGTTACAAACATTAAATATCTAGACATTTTATTTACAAAATATTTTCAACACAAAAATTTCCCAATCTATGGTATAATTATATCTATTATACTTTCAGGCCGGAGCTACCTAAAGAACAATATGATATTCTCAAACTTGAACTCTTCAAAGCAATTGCCCAATTTTCCTCTGGACCTAAATTAGTGCTGATTCAGCTCTGTCGATGCTTAGTGGGTGTGGCTTTTAACACTATGCCTGACTTGTGGCCCAATGCTGTAGTGAGCTCTATACACACTCTGAGACAAACAACACAGTCCACAAGGGTAAGAAATATGTGTTCCCTATCATTGTGTATGCGAATACCCTCTTGTTTTTTCTTGTATATTAAATTAAGCTTATCATAGCACATGTTGAGGATTGTGATTGTGGTAGTCATTTTGTCCGTCTGTCCCTTCAAATCTTAAGAAAGTCAGCTCAAGCAACAAAATTAAGAGTATTTAAAATCTCAATGATCTTGTAGAATTATATTTTTTGCTGTCCAAAATGCAATGGTTGCTAATTTTTTTTTAACTTTGTGCTTCTTTGAGTGCTTAGCTTCAAGGCGGGGCCTATTGGTCTAGTGTGTGTTTTCTGCATGCAATTAAACCACTACACATAGGCTGCACAGTGGCTTACTTAACTTGTACAATATGCCTTTCAAAGTAGTGTATTTTAGCATGGAGATGTTGCTCACTCTTGACAATTGAGGATCTTGCAATTTTGTATCAGGTAAGGGTCATCGACTTTAAAAGCTCCATAACACAAACTCAAACTAAAACTGGATAGCTAAAGTGGCCACACCTCCATGTCAATGACATTGTTTTTAAGCACATGTGCTAAGTAACCTGATTCTGCTACTAAATGTTGCAGTATATGTATACTCTGTCTGAGCTGAGTTGGCACTCACTTTTGTGCGAATAACTCACGAACAGAAAATGCAAATTGGACAGGACTTGGACGAATCTGCTCAGCTCTCCAACCCGGACAAAATATTAAAAAGCGCTTTGCTGCTCTTCTTGGAACTTGGAGAAACAAAACTCGCCATACAAAGCTACGCGAGCCGTTTAGCGTTCTTTCTAATTAACGCTCGCTCTCACCTTTAAATCATGTGACATTTACTTTGAGCATCCGTAGAGCTCACGTGCACTTTGTTTATCACGCTGCGCATTCTTCGCATTCAACACATGGACGGTCACCCGGATGGCCAACTCAGCTCAGACAGAGTATAGTTCTATTTTATTGTAATAGCACAACAGATGTTTTACTGTACCATATAGCGGGAAAGTTTGACTTTCACAGGTGCCTCTTGTCAACATTTTTACATTTTAACTTTTGCAGATGAGCTGCTGACCCCTATGCATATATATGTTACAGAGAATTTTGCCGATAATACTTTTGCGAATGGATTGTGATCCAAGATAACCGCGAAAGTTAAACCCCACAAAACTTTCCTGCTATACAGTTACTAGATCAATATGGATATTACTTCAAATCACATAACTATATAAGTTTGATACACCCATCTAGTTGTTAGTGCCTTCACTGTACGTATATCTCCACCATCTCAAGGGCAATGTTCTCCTCATAGCCTGCATTGTCAGCACATAGCCTTAACTCTATATCTTCTCTGGTTGGCACTGGAAGGTTGTTGCAGAAGTAGAGTGGATGGTTGCAACAAGTGCTCACAGCTCCACAGCCCTCTCCATCCCAGACTGGATCCTCTTCGTAAAACCGAGGTAGTCCTTTCCTCCTTCGAGTTCCTGTTTCACAAAAGTACTCCTGCCCAACATATGGTGGGATCAACCCATTGTAAGGACGATCTGGCTGTGTACATGGACACGTCCATCGTTCATTTGCTCTCTCATCGCTTGCAACTGCAAATGTCCAGATGTGTTTTCTTGGGGACTTTCCATGAGTGATGCTCACACCATCAACATACTGTTCGTCAATAGTCCTTTTGTTGATAGTGTATTGTGTAAAACTGTCTGGTGAACCGATTTGATAACCGATGATTTTTCCACAAACTTTCGAGTATTCCACGCCATACACTGAGAAAATGGTTGATACACATCCTGAGAGATGAGGTAAGCCACATGAGCGTCTTGGTGAATCAAAGTATCTATAACCCAGAGGACACTGTTGGTTAGGGTCTGTCATGTTTAAGTTACCCACTTTCATCCAGCCTTCTTTGTTGCCACAGCATTCTCTTGTCATGTCACAGTACTGCTGTACAGGGCTGCTTCCTTGGCTCTCAAGCCAGTAGAGTCCAGATGGACTGCTTTCTGGTTGGTGTTTGCAGCTTCGATAGGGCCTTTCAAAGGATCCATCTTGTTTTTTACCTTGAGAACTGTCAGCTGATTCGTTCTTTTGTACTTCAACTAAATAATTTGCTAGTAATTCCAATTCAGAACGAACTATCTCCCGAACAGTACTTCTAATGATACCTTGCAGGTCATCCTTTGTGATACACTGGTTAGTGTAGTCTGGCTGGCCAGGCTCTTCGCATACACAGCTTTTTTCATCCAGTCCACTACTACTGAGTGTGTCCAATCCACTGCTACTCCCTCCACTGAGTGTGTCCAGTCCACTGCTACTCCCTCCACTGAGTGTGTCCAGTCCACTGCTACTCCCTCCACTGAGTGTGTCCTGTCCACTGCTACTGAGTGTGTCCAGTCCACTGCTACTAAGTGTGTCCAGTCCACTGCTACTCCCTCCACTGAGTGTGTCCAGTCCACTGCTATTGAGTGTGTCCAGTCCACTGCTACTCCCTCCACTGAGTGTGTCCTGTCCACTGCTACTGAGTGTGTCCAGTCCACTGCTACTGAGTGTGTCCAGTCCACTGCTACTAAGTGTGTCCAGTCCACTGCTACTCCCTCCACTGAGTGTGTCCTGTCCACTGCTATTGAGTGTGTCCAGTCCACTGCTACTAAGTCCACTGAGTGTGTCCTGTCCACTGCTACTAAGTGTGTCCAGTCCACTGCTACTCCCTCCACTGAGTGTGTCCTGTCCACTGCTACTGAGTGTGTCCAGTCCACTGCTACTCCCTCCACTGAGTGTGTCCTGTCCACTGCTACTAAGTGTGTCCAGTCCACTGCTACTAAGTGTGTCCAGTCCACTGCTACTGAGTGTGTCCAGTCCACTGCTACTAAGTGTGTCCAGTCCACTGCTACTGAGTGTGTCCAGTCCACTGCTACTCCCTCCACTGAGTGTGTCCAGTCCACTGCTACTCCCTCCACTGAGTGTGTCCAGTTCATAGTTTGTCTCTCCACTCTTACTTTCTTCACGGATTGCATCATCATTCTTCTCACCTTGGCTAATTTCCCCACCACCTTGGACTATCATCATGACCGTGGCCAGTAAAAGACAATGTACCTTCATTCTTGCTAGCTGAATTTGCTGCATTCCAAAAGTAGATGTACTGTATTTGTGAATGACTGATATTATCATTGTGTATTGTTTACATAATGTGGAAGCATTGTGAGCTACATTTGCTTGAATGGCTTTTCAAGTAAATTCTAAATTAGCTATTCATGCTCTATGTTTACATTTAAGTCTACTTAGATCTTGTTTGATCTATATTGTCTTTGTACCTTCTTTCGCCTTTTCTTGACAATTTCCTTTTGTTTGCCTTCCTGCTTATGTTTTCCAATGAGTGTACAAAATTGCAAGGGCTATAAATGCAAACCATAGTATAGTTCTACTCATGATAAAACCACCAAGCACAGTCAGCAATACACATAATTATTACTGGAGTGTAAAAGGGTTGATGTTTGTGAAAATTTGCAAATGGCTGTCATGTAAAGTCCTCACTTGTGAGTTAAATTTATTCACTTTAATACATACAGAATGCCAACTTTGTTGCTGCTATAGTTCAATTACTAACAATTCTTCCGGAAGAGGTAAACGGTTAAGTATCTATTATCTGATGTATGTTGATACAATACACATGATATTATCTCTGCAGTTTGATCGTACTTCCAACAACTCATCAGCAATGAAAAGAGGTGTTCTAAGAAGAGAAATAAGCCAAGGACTTCAAAGTGGTATGCACATAGACCTGTATTTATGTTTGAATGTATGAAAGATAGGCTTTGAGTGCATGGTAGCTAGTGATATCACTCCAACAGTGTAGCTACTGTGCTAGTGTGGCTTTAGATGTAAGTGCTACCAGTTTTAGTTTAGACCCGCTACAGCTTACAGAGCTAGGTCAACAGACATGCTCTACCGTCGTGTCTAGCCCATGTCATCAATGTGATAAATCAGACCAGGGTCTCTTGGTCCTTTCTTTCTGTGAGTGAAAGGTCAGAGGAGAGAGCCTGGGAATGAGGCTATGTTGGGCATGCATTGAGATGACTTGTTGTCTTTGTAATGGTAAAGAGATATTGTATTTTTTTCTTGTTTTTTGTGGAAACAGTGTTGATGATAATTCAAGAAGTGTTAACAACAGCTCAAGACAATGCATTGAAGATTGATGTGAGTCGTTTATGTATGTGAATAATTGTAGGTGTATTCCTGCTTGCTTCATGCTGAAAATAGTTATGCTAGAAATTAGTTAAAGTTATTTTTGGCTAAATTTATTATGAGCATGTTTCAACATAATGGAATGGTCACACCCTCAAGCTACCTTCCGGAGTATATACTCACATCTGAATACTCTTGCACACTTGTACAGGCGATGAAGTGTTGCTGTAGCTGGGTGCAGTTTGGCCTTCCTCTCCCTGAAATCACATCACTGGTAGATTTAATATTTCAGTGTCTTCTTGATCCAGCCTTGTTGGAGGTGGCTACTGAGACACTCACAGAGATGCTATCTCATGATGATGCTTTTAAGTGAGTTGTGTGTGTGTGTGTGTGTGTGTGTGTGTGTGTGTGTGTGTGTGTGTGATGTCCATTTGACCCCTCATATTTTTCATATGTACACACTGCTCTTCAGGTATCCCTCTTCTATGATGAATTTCTTACAAAGGATGTTACAACTTAGAGACTTTGTGAGAACAAAACTAGAAGAAAATGACAAGGTGACTGGAATAAGTCCTATTGGAGTTGTAACTACATACTATATGGGGGAAATCTGATTGTTCTTTGTACAATAAAGTAAAGAAGGCGTTAAAGAAAATATTTCTAATGCTTTAAGACTCGTATGACTGTTACACTCCTGACCCCTACACTTGCAGGAGGAGTGTCTCTGTCTGAGTAAGCTGGTGACGGAGACCGCCATGAGTAACCTCAGTGCTCTTATCTCCCTCTCCAGTGACACCAGTGAGGGGAGCTGCGATGACTCTCTGGATTTAGTACAACTGATTTTAGTATGTGTGCACACACTGAGCTTTTGTCGATGTTGGGTGATGTAAAATTTTAGTATGATGCTGTATATTGGTAAAATATTAATTTTTAGTGTCACATTGAAAAGCTGTATTGTCTGTTTATTTTGCAGGAGTTCACCTGTGTACCAGGATGCTATCCAGTAGATGAACAATGTTCACTGGTCACGTTAAGATTTTGGGAGTATTTTCTAGTAAGATTCCCTCATGTTGTGCATGACTGTATAATTATGAGTGTTTGTTGATATTAGGATGAAATTGCATCGTCTGAACCAGAACAGTGCAAGTTTCTGCTAGAGTTTTACAACTCTGCAATAACTTCTCTAATTGAGGTACTACTGAATTAAAGTAGATCTCCACACTGTGCTTTACCTGTTACTATATCTCTTGAAAGTGTGTAACAGAGTTTTAGCTCTCAAGAAGATTTCTTGTTATCTATGTTTTTGACATGATGGTACTGTAGCCTTGTACCCAGGCTCTCCCCTTTAACCTTTCATTACTGTTAGTGTAAAGTTAAAGGAGAAAGCCCGGGTACAAGGCTTGATATTGCTACAATACTTCATCCACCATATACTGCTCACACCCAGGTGTTTCCAGACAAGTGCCAGTACCCTGTAGAGACAGAGTGGACAGAGAGCTGGACTGAAGGTAGAGACATTGTTATATAGTCTCCCTGTATGTGTGTAAAATGTACAGTCAGTGACCTTAGAATTGTTGTCTTTTTTGTATGGCTGTCTGTGCAGATGATCAAGATGATTTTATCAAGTACAGAGAAGATTTATGTGATTTAGCTGTGGGTATAAATTAATAACAATATTTATACATGACTTAATAATTTACCTTACATATCCAAATCCTCTTCAGGAATCACTGCAGAGAACTATGCACATTGAGTACCTCCAACATCTCTCCACCCTTATGACCTCCCTGTTGAGGGGATCACAACCACCAACATGGCAGGTATGTAAACTAGTATACTCAACAATTGAATTACCTATGCAGTTTTACATCTACTTTCTTCTCTGTCTAGTCAGTGGAAGCAGTTCTGTTTCTCCTTCAAGGTGTAGCCTCTAATGCAACTGAACAAAGCTCCCCAGCTCTTCGGAATATTCTCTCCCTCTTTCCTAACATGCCCCCTCATCCCACCCTCATTAAGACTGCACTCAAATTATTAGGTACACTAATGATAGGGTCCTAGAGTGTAATTGACCTAATGCCTCCTTTGATGGTCTGAAGAATTAGGTCAAAGTGCCTAAATACTTTGCATGATTTTAAGGTTATGACGAGTAAGAAACAAAACATAACCTGTTTGTCTATACTTTGTGTTAGTACTGTATAGTAGTAGTGGTACTGTGTGTTTTATGTAGCCTTGATCCCAGGTCCCTCCCTTAGCTTTTTTTTGTACTATCTGAGATGGGTGGGAAGCTTGGAAACAAGGCTATATTATTCTTATTATATGTAAATTCAGGTTGTCTCTCCAACTGGTTTAAACTCAATGTTGATCTCTTACAAGCTCTCCTGCCGATGATCTTAAGAGCTCTCAGTGAGCCTGATCTTGCTCCCAGTGCTGCTCTTGCCTTCAAAGACGTGTGTGCTGAATGTCACGAAATGTTGGGTTCTGTGGCTGTACAACTTGTACCTGCGTGTAAGGTATGTGAGTGCCATCCATAGAGTCAGCTTGTGCAAGTGTACATCACACGGCTTATGTCATCATTCTCAGTTTGATTGTCTTATTACCACTGTGTTTAAGATACTGGTAATGATCATCAAAAATTTTTAATATTTAAGAGCTAAGAGAAGGCTAGAAATGACTTACCTTAGTTTATTTTTGAGCGTATGGAACAGATGGAACAACCTGACACGTACCATACATTTTATTCTTTATTCGTACCTTGTGCACTCAAAGCATACAGTCATGATAGTATTTTATTCGTCTATAACTACCTTGTAGTGAGGACTATGTTGTGTCAGGTATCCCTCTGTCCTTCCCCCTCCATAGGCAGGTCTCTCCAATCCTCAGCTAGAGTCTCGAGATTGTGTTCGTCTTGTTGCGGCCATAGGGAGTGTCCTCTCATCCATGCCACTCAGTGATCTGATTGGTCCACTGGAATCCCTCGTCAGCTCTCGTGTTGAGATCATCCAGGCTCTGGCCTTGGAGGAAGCTAGTGAGGAGAACAAGCCTCAGGTGGAGAAGGAGCTGGCTGTGCTGTCTGCACTCTGTCACCATATATACCCCACACTTCAGGAAGGAGAACAGCATCCTGTAAGAAGGATATCTTGACTAGATTTTTGCATCATATTCCCTTTTGCACAGTTCATAGTTTCTACTTCCAAATGTCCAAATACTGCATGTTTGTGTTTTCCTGTCTTGTCAATGTTTAGTAGTTAATCTTTGACCTCTAGAACAAGCTCTAAGGCTTGTTTTCTTTCCATCTAGGTTGTTATGTTGTTGGATCAACTCTTTCCCTCAGTACAGTCCTTGGTTACTAAGTGGTGCACTGACCAAGAGGTTGTTGAGGTGAGTTACATCATGGGCATCACTGAAGTGCTTTTTAAATCTTATCCTTCTTTTGTTGTACAGAGTATTTGTAGTTGTATAAACAGAGCTGTGAAGACAGTACATGAGCAGTATGCCCCTCTCTTGGAGAGAACAGTGGAACTCATTGTCAAGTGTTTTGCAGCTTATCACCATGCAAAATTGTTAAATTCAGCTGCTGAAGTAAGTATTACTTTGCCTAATAATTCGCAAAACAATTTTCTTATCAATTGAAGCTGACAACTATAGTTAGTTCATAGCAGCTATGATAATGATATAGTGTATGTCAATATATATATTTTTTTCTTCCAGATTGTGGAGACATTTGGTAAGGAAGCATCATGTTCCACTCTCATCTCTGCTTTGTTACAGCAACTGCACTCCTCTACCTTACAGGTTTTTCAAACAGGTAACATCTGTAGATATAGCTAATTCTATCACACCACATGATTTATAGTCTTGTGTTTGAATTACAAGCATCATTTGATGATTATTTCTTGGCCTACTATCCATGCATGTATTTACACACTTGACCTCTATGTTCAGCAATGTGTGACCACCCAGACACTGTCCAAGCCTACCTGGGTCTAATGTCAGCAGTAAGTTAGTGTAATACTGCTAGTCTGTTCAGTCCTTTAACTCCATAACTATACCTTTAGGCTTTGAAGAATTGTCCATTGATTTTACTTGGGATGGACCAAAGTGCCAATAATCTCTTTGATATTGGTAAGTGATGAAAATTCTATAATGTTTGTATTAATTAAGTGATTAAATTTCTTGGCATTGTCCTGTACAACAGTTTCATCACATTATTATGATACTATTGATTGTGTTCATTTGTTATTTTGTTCTGGATTTCATGATAGGGCTAGCAGCTCTGGAGTTGCCAGAGAGTCCCACGGTGAAGGCGGCAGCAAGTTTCTTTGTCACTTTTATAAGTCTAACAAGCAATGTGGAGTCTGTTCAGGAGGTGCTCCGACAGAATGGGCTCACTTTGATGCAGTGCATATTGAAGGCTATAGCCTGGGCAGCACCTAGATCTTATCTGGGATCTTTCACTGATATTTTAGCAGCATTAAGTATTCACTGTTTACCTTTGTGTTCACAGTGGTTGGAGGTGAGTATATAGGTTCAAGAAACCATATCAGGAACATTCAGGGAAATGTGTTTCTTGTCTCCACTATAGGAACTGTTGTCACAAGATGGATTTCCTTCCAGCCATGTGACTTCAATAGAAAAACAAAGTTTTAAATCAGCAGTCCTGAGGTTAGTTTCTACACTGTACAGCTTGTAAAAGACTGCAGACTCAGGATGTAGTGTATTTTCATTGATCACAGGAGCAGCACCAGAGCTTTTAAGTTGAGTGAGACATTTTTTTAGTAACCTACTTTTGGTAATTTTGCTAGCATTGGTCTCAGCCTTTCTTTGCTATAAGGTAGGCTAGGTATAAGCAGATGGAGGTGCCTAGGTGCCTTCTGTTGTCTGCTCTCTGCAAGACAATATTTGTAGAGGGAGTTTTGGATCAAGTTTTAGATTTGCTACATTGCCACCTGGCAACGTTTATCCATACTAAAATTTGTACCTTGACCCCTTGACCCTTGTACACTCACACATGCTCTCTCTCTCTCTCTCTCTCTCTCTCTCTCTCTCTCTCTCTCTCTCTATCTATCTATCTATCTATCTCACATGCACACATCACAGGGGTCAAGGCAACCAGCAGCTCTTAAGTACTAAAGTAAAGGAGTTTGCACTGATGTGTAGAGGATTCCACGGTACTCTTTATGCCATTGAAACATTATAGCTACTTGTAGATGCTCTATTTTCTGTTACTGGGATTAATAATATCAAGTCTTCATATAACCTTATTGTACTTAAAAAGTCATTTGATGCTAGCTGGTCTAACATCACTTTGACTTAGAAGTGTAGTGAACATGAACTGGATGTGGTTGCATTAGTAAGGATTTTGAGTATTGAGGTCAATGTGAAAAGACTATGTTTACGTATTATTGTCCTCTTTTTTGAATAAACTTTCTGGGCTTTGTGTCAAAAAATAACGGGTCATCATTTTTCGTTTTGAGATGTTCACATAATCGTAGTAACTGTGTGGACTGACATCCTGTCCATTGTGTTGCTCATAGTGACCTAAAATTAATGTCCCATCCCTGTGTCAACGTATAAGCATTGTTTTGTTATGAACATGACCAGGCTTGGCTTAAACTATAGCTAACCATGTAGATACTACTACCTAGGAACAAGCAAAAACATCACAAAAAGGCCAAAAAATGGCAAAACACTGCTTAATATTATGCTGACACTCCATGGTGATCACATTTCCCTATTTTTTCCATTGTGTGCTAATCATGCATTGTCCAGTTACTGACTAATTCCAACTAACTTCCTGTCTGTTATAGTTTGGATCAACAATCAACATCCATCTGGGGAGAATCCTTGGGAAATACCCCTTATCTTGATAGTTGCACAACAGCTATATAGCTAGGGACTATTTTAGGGGGATTCGTTTGCCACAAAAGTAGGTGGATTTGTTAATATTTAAAAGGGGTTGTTTTTGAATCATAATTACTAATATCAGCAGTAGGGTATATTGATAATGGCTGTTGATATCAACTTAGCATACAGAACAAACACACTCAGAACCAATGGCCTTACTCATAATGAAATTCGTCATGTTTCCAAATATCTTTCTGTAAATGGAGTTTTGTGGACAAGAGAGAGCTTAAGTGGTCTAATATTAGGAGTGATGGCCGCTACGATCAAGTTAGAACCAGCCTGAAAGTAAGTATAGATGAAAGAATGGATCCTAATCCCCAGTACAATGAGCACATTTCAAGACAAACATATCGTCGGCATCACAGAGCTGAAATTCAGGAAGGATGGCAAGTAGGCCACATTGTCGCACGTGCCAATGGTGGAGCTGACAGTCCCTGGAATTATGTCCTGATGAATGGCAGCTAGGTACAACATCAGGCTACGCAACCTTCATGATGGCATAATATTTGCTCATGTCACATTGGAACAACTACAAGCAGCTGTTCGTTCATCTCGTTGTCAGGAAGGGTGCAGTTTGACCTTCAAGGAAGCTTGTGGTAAGCGTGACAGTGCTTTGAACGACTACAGAGAGTTGGCTCTTTTTCAAGAAGGATGGAGTCAGTTTCAAGGTGGCTATGATCATAGGCAACATGATGGGCAGGATGTCATTCACACATGGTTGTGGGATGAAAACTATTGTAAGCAGCTAGTTAGAGAATGGAGGAGGCATTTCGATTAATTCTTAGCAGTTTTATCTGACTGAGACTATACAGTAGGTCGCATAATTGTTTGCTTTTTGTAGTTAAATGATATATAATTATGATAACAAAATCAGATATTACGTGTTTTGTAAACTTGAAGTGTAGCAATATTATAGCAATTGGCGCGGAAATGACTGATAAACTTGTCAATCTGCAAGTCTTTTCCAGGGATATTGCAATACATTTTACTCATAGCAAAAAACCTTCACTGTTTTTTTGTTGTGTAGGGCTAGGGAAGGAAAAGGATACCTAATTGTTTGTCTAGTTGTATCTATGACTGCGTAATAATTTTGACATTAAATAATTTTATTCTTGTGTCATTTAAGGTTGATAAACTTTCACTATTCTTTGAAGCACTGCGCACTATGTTTATTTTTAATGTAACGTTTTTCACAGTTCACTTGATTTTCCCTAAACAACCAACACTATATAAATGCTAATAGTCATCCGATCTGTTAGTTTCTCGATAATTTCTCTTTAGGAAAAAAATTCAATGGATGAGCTAGCTTTAACTGAGATCAATCAGCACCTTGGCAGTGGCTATGATGTCTGTGGAAAATATGCAGATGCAGTAAGCATCAAGAAAAAAATATTTGATATGGAACGAGTTCCAAAGAAAGATATTCGGCGGCTTGGAAATAGAAAAGCACATTATTTTTCATTTGTTGGAGAAAGTGTTGAAGAATACCAACAAAAGCTCTCTGCAAAGGCTGGCATCAAAGGCTCTTACGCTCTTTTTTCAGCATCTGTTGAAGCATCCTTCGACGCTAGTTGTCTGTCCATAGAAGAGAGTAGCTATGTATCCATCCAATATTGCATGTGTTACGAAACATGGAAATTGCAGACGACGTCTACTGAGTACATGTACCCCGACGTGCTCGAAGATTTCGAATTGAAAGATGGAAAGTGGTTGATAGAGCACTATGGTGCTGGTGTTGTCATGGGGATGGATGTCGGTGGACGTTGGGTGGACAATCTAACCACAAGCAAACTCTACACCAATTCAAGCATTGAAGTGAAGGCCACAATGGAGGCTGCGTACCAAGCTTTTGTTTCAGCAGGAAGCAGTGCTGAGGTATCTATTGCAGCGGAGAAGCAGAAATCCATTGCAAATCGTAAAGTGTATGCAATTGGAGGTGATCCCACTTTTGCTCCAAAAAACTTGGAGGAATGGCAATTGTCAGTTGAAAAAAATCCGACCTTCATTGATTTCACCTCAGACGGTCTTGTCATGCTTTGGGATCTATTTCCAGAGTACAAAGATAAGCTTCAGAAGGGCTTTGAGGAATATCACAGAGAACACAAGCTCCGTATCCTAAAGAAGAATATCATGGATGCTTTTTTTGTAGCAAGCCAAAAATATGCAAGCGATGAGGGATCTGGAGCGGACCAAGATTTAAGTTTGTACAAACGAATGACCTCCGATAGTGTGCCTGTATACTATGTGGGGGTGAATGGAAACAGCAATGTTGGTTTAGTGCTTGAAGATTCAGATTGTGTAACGGGCTCAACTTTGAAACGTTACGGTGCCTTTGTTGATCCTGTTCGCTGGCAACAAGTTTGGAATGATAGAGGATCGCTCAAACCTTACGATTACAACTGTTGGATGCCAGTTGGTCCACCTGATTACGTTGCTCTAGGAGTCTTTTGCCGGTTTGGAGTGAGTGATCAGAATCCACCAAGTGAAGAAGAAGCAAAAGGTCTTGTAGTGGTGCACCGATCATTGGTTGAACCCTGTCACTTCGAGACTGCTGAGGTGTGGAAAGATAAAGGAAGCCATGCCTGGTATGATCTCACTCTTGGACGGCTTCCTCATGAAGCTCTATGGCCGTCACTCACCACTGATCCTGATGCCGGAGAACTCCCTCCAAAATATACGCTGAAGAAACAGTACCTACGAGATAGCAAGAATACGTGATGCAATTCTAAGTCTGCCAGTGCAAAATAGTTTAGAACTCTATAGATTTTTGTATAATAAAAATTATTATAGGTTTTGTGTGGACTATAATAATAGTATCAAGGAGCTAGTGTGCTGTTCATATTAAATATAGTCATGCATTGATTTTACTATAATGTTTTGCTGACTAGTTTTACTGCAAACACCATTAAATTATATTGAAAGCAAAACATAGCTTATTAGTTTTAATAGTAACTAGTGTTTTGAAACAGAGAAATGAAAAAATACCACAATCAGTTATTATACTACAAAAAACGCTTCATAGAACGGAAATAGCATAATATTATGCACATGACATGAAATCGAAAATGAAACTGCATGGTGCAACAATAACTTGGACAATTAACAGAAACAATTGAACATATTATACAACAGTTAATTATGTTATGCAGGTAAGAGTTCGACTTGAGTCTCATCAATATTAAGCTGTGATGGCTCTTGAGCAAATGTGTGCTCATCTTCATGATCATCAAAGCTTATTCTTCTCTCCACAGTTCTATAAGGACCCATACTAAAAGCGTTCAACTTCTTCCACAGCTTACAGAAGAGGAGCAACAACAATACACACACTATGATGCTAGCAACAAGAGAGATCAAGCCAATAGCCAAAGAAATATAAGTTACATTCTTGTCTGCTCCCCCTTGATCAAAGTTCTTAGTTGTGTTCTCCATTGAAGAGGTTGTGGGAGCATTTGTGTTAGGATGAAAGGTAGCAGTCGTTGTACCTCCGTGTGTGGTCATTGTGGTATGTCCTGTGGATAGAGTACTTTCTGCTGATGTAGTTTCTTGGTGTGTTGTGGTCTCGGGGAGAAAAGTGCTGGTGGCATCTGAGGGCATTGTAGTTTCAGTATTAGATGTGGCAGCTGTTGAAACACTGGTGCCAGACTTTGCAGTTGTTTCAAGGTGAGTTGTGACTTCAGAAAAAGTAGTTGTTTCAGTAGGAGCTTGAGGAGTGCTACCAGATGACATTTCTTCGTCATAAAGAGTACAGTCCTGTGGGTTTTGAGAGTCAGGTTGTATTTCAAGTCTATGAGCTGAAGCATTGAAGTTTATGCTACTAAGACAGGAACTGATCACATCTCCGGAATCAGCCGTGTTACCACTGAAAGTAGTATTGATATCAATTTCAATCGAGCCTCCTTGTACATAGAACACCCCTCCTTTGTGAGTAGCATGATTTTCAGTGAATGTCCCAGTCTTGATTTCAACATTACTATCACTTTGAACATTTACAACTCCTCCATTATTGGCAGAATTCCTTTGAAAGTTGCAGTTTCTTAAGGTGTAGTTTGTTTGATATTCATTGGTGTACATAACTCCACCATTTCCTTCATTGGCACTATTTCCAACGAAGAAGCTTTCTTCGATAATAAGACTCGAATTTTTCAAGTTGAAAACTCCACCATTGGCTCTAGCCGCACCATTATCACTGAACACACAACCGACTGCTTCAACAACTCCATTTCCAAAGCAACCAACTCCTCCACCATCTGATGTTCCAATTGCTTCGTTTAAGGAGAATGTACTGTTGAAAATAGACACATTAATGTCATAGAGTCCACTCACACTTAAAACTCCACAACTTATGGCGCTGTTGTTGTTAAATGAGCTTCCATTGAAATAAACATTGGTATAATTTGCTTCGGTGTATATTGCTCCACCACTTCCACCAGCTGCTGAATTACTGAAGAAATCACTTTTAACAGCCTTTATATTGTGACGGGTGTATATGGCTCCTCCGTTGCCTACATTTGGGAAGTTATCAGGACTTGCAGCTGCTGTATTGTTATTGAAGATGCTATCTGTCAACAGAACATTCCTACTGTATGTTGCTCCACCATTCCTTGCAGAGTTGCCGTGAAAAGTGCTGTTTGAGATTTCGATATCACCTAAGCTAAAAATAGCCCCTCCTAAGTTATTGTAGTCTCCCGGTCCAACATTCTTTGTGAAATTGCTGTTGATGACCATCACTTTTCCTTCACTATAGATAGCTCCTCCCTGACTGGCATTGTTTGCCCAAAAGAGACAATTACTTACAGTCACATTACCAACAGAATAGATCGCTCCTCCCCGAGAGTAAAAGTTGTTATTAGGATACTGAGCCAGGGCACGATTGTTGAAAAAACGGGCACCATTAACAGTAATGGTTCCAAGAGCATCGTAATTACTGATGCTCCCTCCATCATTGTAATATGCACGTGTGACTGACCCAGCAGGGTAGTAGGGCCTAGGGTCATTGTAACCACTTGTGAAATTACTGGCATCCACTTCAAGGGTAGAGAGAAAATTCACACGTATGTGAGCAACGTTGCCAAAAAACATTGTTTTGACAAAAATAGCATTTGTATACTCTATAGTAATGCTTGTAGTTCCTCGATGGGCCCCGTGTGATAATCTTGATGCAGTCATAACAAAGGATTGTATTTGACTTAACATATTTCCAACACAATCATAGAATTGCAAGTTGCTGATGTTCACATTGGTTATATTGCTCAATGTGAAAGCAGGTCCAGGTGAGCTTCTGTAATTGCATCCAATTCGAGCACTTGGTTCCCCTATCATTGTGAAGTTGGTCATTGAGGAGGCTGTGACCGGTCTTTGCATGACGTAGTATCCAGATGTGAAGACTAACGTGGTTGAAGGTGAGATGACTGTGGGGCTACTTCCATTCCATGTGTAACAGGGGTCTCCTGAAACGTTACTGAACCCACAAGCAGCACTGGGAGATGACCTGATGTAGATGGTATAACTAGTTCCGAGTCCATATCTGCAAAGGAGAACACTGATCAGCAGTAGACACCATAAAAGCCTGATTTTCATGATTGGCAACTGAGTCAGTCTCAGTGTGCACTAAAAAAGTGGGAGTTGCTCGGGCTCACGTGACTTTGGTAACCTTTAACCCAACAAAATTTTGGCGCTGCAGTAGTTTAGCGCGTGAAAAACACTAAAAAGAGGGAGTGGCACAAAGAGGTCAGTTGTCTCGTCAAACTGTTTAACAGTGGCAGAGAATTCCTTTGAAAGTTGCAGTTGTTGTATGCATGAAATGAGTAAGGAGTCAGAATTGGAGGAATTGTCTCAGAAGCTCTTGAAAACATTTGACAAGAAGAAAAACGAGAAGAATGAGACAAAGGAATCTGAAGCCCTCTCACTCCTAGCTGAGCACCCTAGTCCAGGTAGGATTTGTGATGATCAAGGGACCACCCTTTTACACCATGCATGCTACAATGGATGGTATGAAGTTGTCAGTACACTCATTGTTTCATATGGCTGTAATTGTGCAGTAAAAGACAACGAAGGCTCCACTGCTCTTCATCACGTCAGTCATTGTGTAGCAAGCACAAACGAAAAAAGTTATACAACAAGCAATGATGGTTGGCAACTGTGTAAAAAAAATGATGGAAGTACCCCATTACACTCTGCTTGTTTAAAAGGCCATTTTGATGAAGCCAAGTTTCTCATTATTGAACAAAATTGTGATCCATCAAGTACAAAGAATGATGGGTCAACCCCATTACACTCTGCCTGTCAAAATGGACATCTAAATGTAGCAAAGTTTCTCATCATTGAACAGAATTGTGACCCATCATGTAAAAGAAATGATGGGTCAACTCCATTACATTCTACCTGTCAAAATGGACATCTAGATATCGCTAAGTTTCTCATCATTGAACAAAATTGTGATCCATCAAGTAAAACTAATAGTAGGTCAACTCCATTACACTTCGCTTGCCACAACGGACATCTGGACATAGCCAAGTTTCTCATTCTTGAACAAAATTGTGATCCATCATGTAAAGATGATGACGGATGGACCCCATTACACTATGCCTGCCAAAATGGACATCTAAATGTAGCAAAGTTTCTCATCATTGAACAGAATTGTGACCCATCATGTAAAAGGAATGATGGGTCAACTCCATTACATTCTACCTGTCAAAATGGACATCTAGATATCGCTAATTTTCTGATCATTGAACAAAGTTGTGATCCATCGTGTAAAAGGAACGATGGGTTTACTCCATTACACTTTGCTTGCTACAACGGACATCTAGACATAGCCAAGTTTCTCATTCTTGAACAAAATTGTGATCCATCATGTAAAGATGATGACGGATGGACCCCATTATACTATGCCTGCCTAAATGGACATCTAAATGTAGCAAAGTTTCTCATCATTGAACAGAATTGTGATTCATTATGTAAAAGGAATGATGGGTCAACTCCATTACATTCTACCTGTCAAAATGGACATCTAGATATCACTAAGTTTCTCATCATTGAACAAAATTGTGATCTATCAAGTAAAAGAAATGATGGGTCAACTCCATTACACTTCGCCTGCTACAACGGACAATTAGACATAGCCAAGTTTCTCATTCTTGAACAAAATTGTGATCCATCATGTAAAAAGGATGACGGATGGACCCCATTATACTATGCCTGCCTAAATGGACATCTAAATGTAGCAAAGTTTCTCATCATTGAACAGAATTGTGACCCATCTAGTAAAACTAATAGTAGGTCAACTCCATTACACTTTGCTTGCCACAACGGACATTTAGGCATAGCCAAGTTTCTCATTATTGAACAAAATTGTGATCCATCATGTAAAGATAATGTTGGTGTGACTCCTTTACACCTTGCTTGTGAAAAAGGGGATCTAGATGTTACCAAGTTTCTCATTATTAAACAAAAATGTGATCTATCAAGTAAAAGCAATAATGGATGGACCCCATTGCACTTTGCTTGTAACAAAGGACATGTTAATGTGGTACAATATCTTGTACTTACATTTGAATCTGTTTTCTTTCAATTCAAATCTAAAACTAAGTACTTCTTGCAGCTATGTTCATCCCAGACTGATATAAGCACTTTTCTCTCCATCTTTAACGATATCACTGATAAAGTCTTTAGTGGTAATAGTTCAAATCTCTTTCTCAGGTCTCCTCTGAAGGTGTTTGTTGTTGGGAATCAATCTGCTGGGAAAAGCACACTGATTGCTTCCCTAACTCACAAGTTATCTTCCAGTAGAGAATTATTCAGCTCTACAATTATTGATCGTTTCAGGAAAGTATCTGGCGTAGAACCTCATGCAGACTGCTGGTATTGTTGTAAAGAGTGTAGAGACACTGAGAACAAGGAGGAAGGTGACTTTTTATGATCTTGCAGGACAATTTGAGTATTACTCCAGCCACATTGCCCTGCTTGAGAAACTAGTGTACAAACAGAAATGTATGGTTCTTTGTGTGGTTGATCTGAGCAAACAGGAGGAGGAAATTTCACTTGAGTTGGGCTACTGGATGACTTTACTATCAACTGTTTACAACAACGCTGGAGTAAGCAGTCCTGAAGTTTTATTAGTTGGAACTCATGCTGATATAGTAGATACTCAAGGGAATAAGTCATCTGCCACACAAAAGTTAGTTGACATCCAGAGAAAATGTCTGCTGGTACAAACCATTCCCAATAAATTTACGAATGCTGTTTGTTTGAACTGTACTCAACTTAGTTCAAATGGTCTAAATGCTTTAACTAAAGCAATTGATGATAACTGTCACATTGCTCAAATGCATGTTGATTTTCAAGTCCATTCCACTTACTGGATAGTCAAACAGTTTGAAAATCTGACATCTGGTAATCAACCAGCTTACAGAGTTCGAGATCTCTACCATTGTATTCAAGCAGAACAAAACCAGAAACTTCGAGACATAAACCTTCCTCCAACAGATAAGGATCATTTGTCACACCATCTTACTACACTGAGTCAACTTAGTCACATTCTTTACCTCAAAAATGCTAAAGACATTGATAAAGGATGGGTGATTACTAAACCAGATGTTCTCTTAGCTCAAGTGAATGGTACAATATTTGCTCCAGCAAAATTCAAACAACATCACAATATCTCAAACAGCACTGGAGTTGTTCCACTTTCCAAAATCAAACAAGTATTTCCCAAGTATCATCCCAGTATGATTGTTGGATTCCTTCTACACTTTGAGTTTTGTCACTTGTTAAGTCTCCATGAGCTAGCCCTTATAAACAAGAAACAGAGCAAACCTGGTACAACACATGATACCTACTACTTCTTCCCTGCTCTTGTGAGTGATGAGAAACCAGTAGAGGCTCGGCTGGCAGTTGATCAACTAGCATACACATGTGGTTGGTACCTTACTTGTGTTGAAGACCATCATTTTTTCACTCCGAGATTTCTGCACATGCTGCTGATTCGATTAGCCTTTTCATTTGCTCTTAGTCCTGACGAAACTAACCCAACTGTCGTTGCTGAAAGACAATGTACTGTTTGGAAGTCTGGCATCCAATGGCAGACTGCTGATGGAGTGGAAGCTTTAGTGGAAGTAGTGAAACAGAACAAGACTGTTGTAGCTCTTGTTGGGTGTCTACCAGGAAAAGAAATGGCTTGCGTTCATCTTCGATCAAAACTCATTCAGACCATTTTGAAAGTTAAGAAAGAGTATGTCCGAGTCATCAATACAGAAGAATATTTCATTCTTCCCTTGAATAATGGCATTGCTAGATACGCCAATGGCGATTACTCACTGAATGACATATCCAAAGTTTCTGTAACTGAGCTAGAAAGTACAGTGGCAGAAAACAAAGATGTGATCAGATTGAAAGAGGGGTTTAAACACACAATGATAACCACTGATCAACTATTGTACTTTGAGCCATTCATCTTGATGAACAGCAATTCCATAGCTACACTGTTTGAAAGCAATGATAGAGTTGTTTCAAATTCCTTTCTCGAATCCTTAGAAGATGACTTTCAAGACAAAGTCACTCAATTGGAAACTGTACTGCAATCTTCAATGTTCAGTGGTTCTCAGCAAGACACCGTGCACAAGACAAAGAGATCTCGAGGCCATGATTGTCATGAAGTGTTCATGAACTGGATGAGAAACACCCCAGTTAAAAAAAGAACATACAAACACTTGAGAGATCTCTTTTACAAGTACAGTGTATTCTGTGTTCAATCATAAGCTATTAATTTGTTGTTGGCTAAGCTATATTTCCCACAGTGCACAGTGCATGTACACCCGAATATTGTATATCTACAATTATAGACAACTTCTATATGCACTTACTGTAATATGTTTTTAGACAAAATTTAATGGACGACATGATAATGATAAGGCTACTACCAGTATGATCATTCAAAAATCTCCTAAAGCTTCAAACTACCATGAGGTTAAGAGGGAGAAAGGTAAGCCAAAGATGTTGTAATACAATGTAGCCAGGAGAAAACAAAATCTAGCAGTGTTGCTAGGCATAAGATAATTATGAATAATTAATGATTGTATACAAACTACTATTCAGTTGTAGGAATTCACCGGGATTACTCTGCATCCCAAAATGAAGAGGTTCTACACTCTGACTGGACAACCCCATCAAGATCTGGAGCTACACTGTCAGTGAGCAATTGCAAGCCAGAGGAAACAATTCACCTTCATAAAGGTATGACTATCGACCTATAGATGCATGAGTATCATAGTAATGATGTTACCATGACAACACAGGTGGCAGGCCCACACTACCTCAGTTACTGCTCCTAAGGCCAAAGGGAATCAAAGTTGTTGAGACAGTAGCTCCAGACTGGAAGCATCTAGCCAATGCCCTTGGTTTCAATGAGCCCAAGATCAGAACAATTGACATGGACACAATATTAGACAAAAAGATGCTTGTATACAGATGTTCACTGACTGGTTGGAGGGAGGTCATAACCTCCGAGAACCAATCACTTGGGCCACTCTCATTGAGTGTCTAATAGAAGCAGGACTAGTGGACCTCGCTGAGGAGCTGGGAGAGACACTACAATGATGGTATGTATGTCCACATTATCAGATGTCCATTGATCCATGCACTCAGTCAGTACAAGGTTACAATCTATGATATTAATTCATTGTTGTGCAGGTGTCCACATTCTAGGCAAATCGTATATACAGTTGCTAGGTATAGCTGATACTTTAGAACACAATTTAGTAGTCACGATCATGATAAGTTGTTATGTAACTTTGTAGATCTAGACTATAGCTGAAGTTTATTCATTCCATCTGGTGGCAATTACTAACAAGAAAAATTGATCTTATACATTTTTATGAGAAGATATTATTATATTGTATATATAGGTAAATATTCATTATACCAATTGTCAATGTCATCTAATTAAGTTCATCAGACAACATCTGCAGCCCTCAAATTCTGTGCTACTGTTCTAACTGAGCATCTCACTCATACACGTTTTAAGCTCAGAACAAGTTATTTTTCAATAATATTTGAAATATCATAAAATCCATCCCATACCAAGATCTTCACCTAGTTACCAACTACAGCACTATCTCTTGATGTTATCCAAACTCACGGAAACTTTACATTAACTGAAAATTATTGCCTTTATTTGTCTGAACTGAACTAACATGTTACTAATTTTTCTAAAGTTTAAAGAAAAGGTCATGTCTTACCTAATGCTATAATATAGTTCTTCTCAAAATAATGCAAAATGCAGACTCTAAGCAGCCATCAGACATCATGCATCTGTATGTATATAGACTTTGTAAAGGCCTTTAAGTCAGTCCCTCACTGTAAACTTCTCTTTAAGCTTCATCTTATTGGTAGTTCTATCACCTACACCTCATTCAATGCATGACTACGATTCATCCTCCATGCCAGTCCTCTGTGGTGTTGCACAGGGTAGTGTTCTTGGTCGTCTTCTGTTTAATGTTCAAGTATATAATATCAATGCATGACCTACCATTGTGCTCTCCCTCAAGTGACATGTGCACTTATCTGTTTGCTGATGACACAATGCTATTAAGTGCATTAAATCATTACACTGCCATCATGTACTTCAAAGCATATTAATTTTTGCTATAGTTAGGATCAAATCTCCAGAGTTTGCATCAAGATGATATACTGTCCATGCAGGTCAGATTGCTACCTAATTTAAGAGTCTTAGCAAATGATAGTCATATTTCTCACGCAGATCTATAGATACATCCTTCACTTTCCCAGTTGAGCTTGCCAACAAGCAGAAAGATCTATGCCTTAAGTTTTAATCAGACGCACAGTTTTTCCTCACACGCCTGCCTGGCACCCTTACCTGCTCTGAGACATCCAACGTCTTGAGTGAATTCAAAGAAGAGCAACCCAGTTCATATCCTGCAAAGACTCACCTTCCTAAATCTTTTCCCCTATATAGATGAACTGGTTTGAACTAGTACTGCAGGATATTATACTCTTTGTCATGCAAGTATGTGGCAAGATCCTCGAGCCTGAAAAATTTTAATGTTTTTGATCATATATGTCATTCACATCAGGCAACACACAGTCATCAATCCTCCTCTGGGAAGCTAGTTCACAATTCTACTATAGGCTTGACTGTCTTCAACACGGCGCCACTACGAATCTCTGGAACTCCCTCCCATCCATTGATCTATCACTCTAGCTCTCTCCAGCAATAATCAAGAGTAACATTATCAATTAACTGACGTTATACTTTCTGGAAGCATTTAATCCTGATCTACGCGTACCCTGTTTGTTTCATTCACTACCTCAGTGCCCAACAAATGTACTATATAACAAGTTATATAATAACAACTGTACCAAAACTCATCAATAATAATTATTTATTAAATGTCCATTTTTGTTTTAATCTGTTCATATATCATTGTTCATTGCAACAGCATCACTGCGGAACTCTCTATGATCTTTGAGTCCTGATATGCGCACGCGCAGTCGTTCGTACGTACGTAGGCGCGCGCTAGCTATCTAGTAGTGACGACCTTTGCCAAAGTTAATACGTTCTTGGTGCAGCTGTCCGGTCCCAGGGGAGGTCTCTGTTAGTGTATCTCACACATAGGTTCATGATGAACAATCTCAAGCAAGCAAAATATAGTTAGTTGGACATACATGTATAATTGCAGCAGCTGTGAGCTTCATATAAATGTTCTACGGCCTATTCCTGGTTTGGTTCTGTGCCAAAGTTTGTTCTGTATCTTTCTCGCAGACTTTCCTCTGCTCCCTTCATCCTCCTCCACCTCCGCACCCAGTGACAGCAGTGCCACGACACCACTCCCAGCAGCTGGCACCAAGAGTGGCCCCACTGGTGACAGCCTCTTCACTCCTGGCACTGCCTCTCTCAATGGCAGCTCCTTCATCACTCCAGGTGAGAAAGTAGCCTTATACCAAGAGAGAGACTTGGTATTTAAGTGAAACTGTCAGGTTGGGTGGGAACTGCATGCACCTGAGCTGTTTTGTTATAATTAGCTATTATTTATTAAAATACCACTGACTAGTTAGCTATTTAATCGGCAGTATTTCTGTCCTACTAACAATGTATATATTAGCAGATGTCATGAGTTGGTCAGTACTCAATGAATAGCTACCTTGCATGGTATACCCTTTGATTGTCAGTATTGTTGTTTGTACTATCGTCAGGTTCTCTAGCCCGGTCATCGTCATGTGGGACTCACTCCAGTGTCTCCTTCTCTGGACCTCGTTCAGCTGGCTCCCATTGCACCACCCCTGGCTCTGAGCTGAGATCAAACAGACTAGACCACTCCTCCTCAGTCATCATCTGTAAGTCACAACTATGGAGAGATGTCTATATTTTGAAATGTTTCCTCTAACTTTCTTCACGCTATAATCTAATATGCATCATGTCTCTACAGCTATTGTTGAGGGCCGTGGACTAGCTAAAGGTGAAATAGGGATGGCAAGCATTAACCTAAAACAACCTGTACTCATGTTGTCTCAAGTAAGAATCCGTCACAGTTTAGAATGTGTTGCTGTTATAACGTTGGCATGTATGCTGATATGGTCATTCAGTTTCCAGACAGCCAGAGTTATGTGAAGGTCATGACCAAGCTCATGATAGTGAGACCGGTTGAGGTACATACACCGTTATTTCACAATTCTGCATCTATTTCATTGACTCTCCTCTTCTACTGCAGATCCTGATGCCCAACACTGTGTGTGACAGTGGGACAAAGACAAAGCTCTATCAGTTGATCCATGACCAATTCTCAGAGACCACACTCACTACAGTGCAAAGGAAATACTTCAATGAAACAAAAGGTACACTACTAGTAGTATTTTCATTAACCATCCCCTCTGCCTTGCCTTTTGAATTGTATGGAATGAAACCTAGTATTACTCCAAACTTTTCTTGTTTTATGTATGTCTATGCTCAACTGTGTGGGTAGCCTATTCCCATTCACTTGAGCCTTTGTATGTATTCAAGTTTACTTCAACACCATTTACAAATTTCGTTTGGATAGTTGTAGGCCATCCCTTACCTTTACTTATCCCATACCTTAAGTATTTTGAACCCCCAAAAAGCAAGTATACTTCTGTACTCAGGTAAAAATGAATAGATTTTAGTAACTCAATATATCTCATTGTAGGTCTTGAGTACATCAAGCAACTCTGTGCTGCTGAGTTCAATAGTGTAGAGTTGGATGTAGCAGCAAAGTAAGCCATAGTTATGAATTATAAAACTGTACTACCTGCTCCCTCACTTGTATCTCTTCGCCTTAGGTACTATGCTCTGGCTGCTACCTCAGCTCTGCTAAAGTATGTGGAGTTCATTCAGAATATTGTTTATGCTCCAAATTCACTACGCATCATCTTCAAGGGATCTGAACAGACAGCAATGATTGGTCAGTTTCAAAAACCCTACTAAATCTTGGACATAATTATATTACCATTTTATTATAGTGGGTGTACTTGTAAAATTCATATGGTTAGCAATTACGATGACTTACTCTACAATGTACCACAGTGTAGGAGTATATATGTGAAATAAAATTTTGAAAGAGATCTACATGTTCATAAGCCACAAAATACTAACAATAATAGTACTGTTTATTGTCACATGTTTCCTTTCCTTAGATGTGATAACAGTGAAAAACCTTGAGCTGTTGTCCAACGCCAGAGACCCCTCTTCCGACCACTCCCTCTTTGGACTGCTCAACTACACCAAGACTCCATGTGGAGGTGAGGGTACACTGGTACTAGAGATAGTAGTTGGTGTTGAAACTTTTGTATTAATTTTAGCACGCCTTCTAAGATCTAACATTTTGGAGCCACCAACAAGTAAGTGAATGTGTTGTCACTGTGTTGACAAGTGTTGCTGTGATGTTTTGCAATTTGTTGTATTGGTGTGTAGGTGTGGAAACAATTCGTTTGAGGCAGGACTGTGTGCAAGGTAATAATAAAATTTGTGATTGTAACCCTACACACCCTCTCATATGCTCTCTCTCTCTCTTTCTCTCTCTCATATGCGCTCTCTTATATGCTCTCTCTCTCTCTCTCTCTCTCTCTCTCTCTCTCTCTCTNTCGAGGCCATGATTGTCATGAAGTGTTCATGAACTGGATGAGAAACACCCCAGTTAAAAGAAGAACATACAAACATTTGAGAGATCTCTTTAGCAAGTACAGTATATTCTGTGGAAGAAACCCTTTGGTAAGTTTGTAATGATAAATTCAATCATTTTTAATGTAGTCTAAGCAATATAATTGCTGCTATTTCTAACAGTGCATGTACATACACCAATATTGTCTATATGGACAACATCTACATGCACTTACTTTAATATGTTTAGACAACTGGACGACATGATAGTGATAAGGCTACTACCAGTATGACCATTCAACAATCTCCTAAAGCTCCAAATTACCATGAATTTAAGAAGGAGAAAGGTAAGCCAAATATATTGTAGTACAATGTATATAGCCGGGAGAAAGCTAAATCTAGCAATGTTGCAACCTTTATTCAGTTTTAGGAATTCACCGCGATGACTTTGCATCCCAAAATGAAGAAGTTCTACACACTGCCTGGACAACCCCATCAAGATCTAGAGCTACACTGTCAGTGAGCAATTGCAAGCCAGAGGAAACACTTCACCTTCATAAAGGTATGACTGTCGGACCTATAGATGCATGAGTATCATAGTAATAATGGTGCCATGACAACACAGGTGGCAGGCCCACACTGCCTCAGTTACTGCTCCTAAGGCCAAAGGGAATCAAAGTTGTTGAGACAGTAGCTCCAGACTGGATTCATCTAGCCAATGCCCTTGGTTTTAATGAGCCCAAGATCAGAACAATTGAAATGGGAACATTCCATCAACCTCAAGATGCTTGTATACAGATGTTCACTGACTGGTTGGAGGGAGGTCATGACCTCCGAGAACCAATCACCTGGGCCACTCTCATTGAGTGTCTAATAGAAGCAGGACTAGTGGACCTCGCTGAGGAGCTGCGGGAGACACTACAATGATGGTATGTATGTCCACATTATCAGATGTCCATTGATCCATGCACTCAGTCAGTACAAGGTTACAATCTATGATATTCATTGTTGTGCAGGTATCCACATTCCAGGCAAATCATATACATACAGATGCTAGGTAGTTGATACTTTAGAACACAATTTAGTAGTACAAGTTGTTATGTAACTTTGTAGATCTATAGACTAGCTGAAGTTTATTCATTCAATCTGGTGGCAATTACTATTATTGCAAACAAGAAGAATTGATCTAATACATTATTGTCAAGATATATACTGTATAAGTAAATGTTATTACAATGTCATCTAAGTTAGAACAGTAGCCCAAAATTTGAAGACTGATGTTGTCTCCTCCATGCAGGGGATTTTGTAGGGTCAAGTAAAGTGAGTGTTTCCTACTGAGACCTNAACTACTACATAATTTTGCCATTTGAAAGTTGTTTTTTTGTGCTGATTACAACGGTACAACTTTTCATTACCTTGGATAAAACTATATCCAATGCATGAAGGCACACACACGTACATCTAGAAATTTCTCCAACGCAAATATTAATCAAACTACAGTATACTACATACCTTCTTGGTATAGATCTCAACAGCTTTCTTCAGTTTATTGATCTCGTCAAAGCGCTGTCTCAATTGTCAGTTAGTGTTATAAATAACAATATTGTTATAGTGCACTGTCACACTCACGTGTAGTCCGACAGTACACAACGGAGAACTACAGAAGAACAAACAAGGCCAACAGACTACTAGCAGCAATTGAGTTATGGTTAGATATCATATAAGTTTATGTGAAACCAGCCAGCATGTATTACGTACCTTATTATCACTGTTTCTGAATCAGTTAATAATAATAATTACCGTATAGCGGGAAATTTTCGTGAGGGAAAAATTTCGTTCTTTTCGTTCCAGACAGCATGAAAACGAAAATTTTGCCCACGAAAATCTGAAATTTTTAAAACGTGGCCGCGGGTAATATCAATCCACGTGGCTGTGCATAGTGCAGGATTTCGTGGGCGTGGTCACGTCATGGGTCCAGAACGAAAATAAGACCACGAAAACTTGTTTTCAAGGCCCGAAACGAAATTTTAACCGCACGAAAATTTCCCGCTATACGGTATTATTATTATTAGCACTGATTCAGAACTGAAATATTTTGGTCTAACAATCATTATGCAGGACAAATTTTAACTTTAACACCATATGAGAATGCAATGCCATGCATTGACAACAACAATACTGATTTCAGTGCTTGTCAGTGATCCATACTACTAGTAGTAGTTTTCTGCTGTAAGTAATCACTCTTCAAGTGCATCAAATAAGACCTGAAGTAAATTGATATTCAGCAACTGCTTAACTAGCTGTCAAACAAATCAAATCTAAGAAAAATTTGTTACCTAAGTGATTCTTGATCTAGTAGAGAATTCCTTGCCACTTGAACAAGTCGATTGCCAAGAGTGTGGACCGCTTTTGACCTCTGAGATAACTCAGGATCTTGCTGACTAGAGGTGCTCACTTCTTTTAGTTTCGTTGCCACTTTCTTTGCCTCCTGCAACACTGACTGAGGAATGGAAGACACTTCAGCCAGACAGAGACCTGACAAAATAACATTCTGTTTACAGACATTTAGCTGCACGAGTACTAATGCAAACACCAACGTTATTGCTATACGTAGAATTTTGATTATTTTTTTTTGCTGTTGGCACTGAATCATGGCATAGTGTCAAATGCTTATTAGATTCTACAATGCAGATTATCACTGTGCAATTCTAATACCATAATGACGTTCTTCAGTCCTTCCCTTAGACAGTACATGTGTGTGCTTCACAGACTGATGCTCTCCCTCAGTACAGTACTGCAAAGACAATGATAATTATTGCTAAGAGTACAAATATTTGGCAAAAATAATACTTTTAATACAATCCAGTACCATGCATACGCTTACTTTGATTTGAAAGTGATAGCTGTAGGTTGACAATAATTACGATGTGATATTGTGTATGTGTGTGCATGTGTGGCAGTATTAGTGTGCATTCATTCTATTGCACGTGGATGAGTTAACTAAAGTTACCGGGATACAAAATAGAGATAATTAGTGCTATCAATACTCATGACGCCATGGCTAGCTCTAAACTACAACAAGCACTACAGTAGAACTTCAGTTATCCAAATACCAGTCCGGAAAATTGAAGAAATTAATACTTGTTCTTGCATCACTAGTAGTACCTAGCAATGATCATTTTTCTGACAATTTAGCATGTCATAACCTAGCCTCGACCCCAGGCTCCCCTTTGACCTTTCACTTGTGGAAACTCCCACTTTCACTCCCCTTCTCCTTTCTGTGAGTGAAAGGTCAAAGGGGAGCTTGGGGACGAGGCTAGTTATACAACCCTGGTATTATTGTTTTTTAATCACTCTGATTTGGGCAAACATTCAGAAACATCAAGCTTGAAATGAGCGTGGAGTCTGTACAGATTTGTTCTAAACTAAAAGCTCAGTTCAGATAATATCCAACCACCACATTACATAATATAGTTACATAATAGTTTAACTATTATCAAAAAGCACTCACTTTTCCACATTATGGTAGAGAGTCTCCATGTTGATTAGCTCCAGGAAATGAGTGGCAAAGAAGGTGAAGGCTTGTGTAGCAATGAGGTGCTCACAAATGGCATAGCACAGTCCCACTCCTTCCTCACAGCTTGTCCCTCTCCCAAGCTCATCAATGATGATCAGAGAGGTTGGGTCACAGTTCTGAAGGATGTAGTGGATCTCCCTCATCTGTCACAGTGTGTGTGTGTGTGTGTGTGTGTGTGTTGGTGCTTAACTCATAGTATAGAACTGCGAAATTTTCACCAAACTGGTTTTATCCAGAGGAAAGGATACACAGAATGTAAAATAACCTATGGTGGGTTTAGCCTATACCTTACCTCAATCATGAATGTGGAAGCATTAGTCTCAATGTCATCATCCGAGCCTATCCTTGAGAAAACCTGATTGGCCACTCTAAAGCAGGCATAGTCAGCAGGGACACTGCAGCCCATCTGAGCCATGATCTGGAGGAGGGCTACCTGACGAAGGTGGGTGGATTTACCACTCTAGGGGAAATTAATAAAATAATTATTAGTATTATTGCATGTGCCAATATACATTGAATCGATGGAAAAAATTAGCAATCATTTTATTTAAAACTTTATAAAAGAATATAGAACATAGTAGTATCGTCCATAATACAATCAATGGGCTTACCATGTTTGGTCCAGTTATAACGATGAAGTTGCTCCCAGCAGAAGCATACTAGAAATTACAGGACATTGCTTGATAGTTAAAAAAACATATTGCATTGTTGGTTTTGCTTACAGTGTTATTGGGAACAGGAGGGTCATATGACATCTTGTCGAGAATGGGGTGTCTGCCTTGTTTAATAGCCAGGGTGTCGGTCAACTCAGGACGGACTAGAGGAGGAATAAAGTAGAGATAATGACTACATTACATGGAGACTGTCAGTTAGGATGAACTACATTGACAACACACACACACACACACACACACACACACACACACACACACTAGCCAACAGAAATCATTATACCATGCTCAACCTCACCATAGTTGGAGACAGTACAGGTGTGAGCAAATGAGTGGAGCATATCCAACATGGCCACACACTCAGTCAGACGATACAAGCAGCCTATGTGCTGTCTAATATCAGTGAGTAGCTCCTTCAATACACTGCAATGATATATCATCATAAAATTATAATATTCTTAATCAATTGCGTCTGTATACGATACAGCTAACTTACGTGTGTGTCATTCTGTATATTTCACTCAGTGAATCATTAGCACGACCTATATAGTACGTCAGTGTGACAGTAACTAAGTGTGTCATAATTTTTTCCACAAAAATATATGACTACTCACTGTTGAGTCTTATGAGGTCGGCAGTGGTGAAGTTGATGTAGTTCCTCTGTTTGCTGACCTTGACGAACTCTCTTGGCAGCTGCTCCACACTGATCTCCTCACCTCCATCCACACCAGAGGAGGAGGAGGTCTTCTTAGAGCCACTTCCGCCAATGTACAGCTGGAGGTAGAACCCTCTCGTTGTGTTGTAGATGCTACGCACTTGGAGGTTGTATTTGGTGCAGATTTGCTCAGTGAGGGCTGGGGAATGTAAGTTATGAATGCATCAATGTGAATCCCAGAGAGGGAGTTGATCACACACCTGATATGTCATCTATCACTTCAGTGTAGAGTCTCCTAGTAACATCAAGCATACCTACATGACGAAAAATAACTTTTAAAAAAATATGATTCAAAACTATTAACTCTTCTGATCAAACAAAAGCATACCAAGGATAGAAAAGTGTACATCAGTATTGGTGATGTTAACAGTCATGTTCTAACCACTTAGTCCTGATTTGATACAAAAGCACTTCTGTGTTCTCATGTTAAGAGCTCCCTTCTGGTAGTGAGTGTCATCGTGGACACAGGAGGAAATCTTGGACATGATGATATCAAACCGAGGGTCATCCAACACCTACAGTCAAGCTACCAACAATCAAGCTCAATTCAATCTTATAGCGGTTGCAAGGTGTACACCATCAAAACTAGAACCAGCTTTTTGGAACTGATACTATAAAATCATTATTTTCCTACATGCAGCTTATAGGAAGTCACCCCCTATTTCCCTCTATTGCTTGCACACAATGTACTGTATGAGTATACAACCACTCTGCATGTGTATATGAAACTCAGACCTGGTGAAAAGCCTTCAGCAGAGTGCACTGGGCCCCCTCCAAAGCCTGTCTCAGTGGTACCACCAACTCCAATGTGTGCTTTAGGTAGATGACCTAACAAGAGAAGAAACATGTCCAACACATGTTGAATAACAATAGGAGAATTACATGCCAGTGAGTTCTAGTAGTTAATGGTAAGAGCTTCAACTAAAATTCAAAAGACCTGGGTTCGAACACAGGACTTTTTTCAATAAACTTTTATGTGTTGAAACACACCCCATGCAAGAACCCACAATAGCATTCAGTGATACTTACATAGGTAATGGTGCTTTCTGCTGTCTTTTGTGTGTCCCTCTTGGGGATCTGAACACAGAGAGAAATGAGATGGTCCACATCCAAGAACCTCTTCAAGACTGGGAGGATCATAACATCAATCATAGTGAGACCATGGATCCACATACTTAATGTGAACTTTCAAATAGCACAATTACAGTGAGACAGCTAACCTGATTCCACACTGAAGAACATTTCCTGCATTTAAAGAGTGCACACAACCATCGCAGGATGAAAGATAATGCGTGTAGTAGTATGATGAAATCGAAACATACCTCATGATCAGTTAGTTCTTTGAGAAAAGAGAGAGAGAGAGAGAGAGAGAGAGAGAGAGAGAGAGAGAGAGGGAGCATATAAGAGAGCGCATATGAGAGAGAGAAAGAGAGAGAGAGAGCATATGAGAGGGTGTGTAGGGTTACAATCACAAATTTTATTATTACCTTGCACACAGTCCTGCCTCAAACGAATTGTTTCCACACCTACACACCAATACAACAAATTGCAAAACATCACAGCAACACTTGTCAACACAGTGACAACACATTCACTTACTTGTTGGTGGCTCCAAAATGTTAGATCTTAGAAGGCGTGCTAAAATTAATACAAAAGTTTCAACACCAACTACTATCTCTAGTACCAGTGTACCCTCACCTCCACATGGAGTCTTGGTGTAGTTGAGCAGTCCAAAGAGGGAGTGGTCGGAAGAGGGGTCTCTGGCGTTGGACAACAGCTCAAGGTTTTTCACTGTTATCACATCTAAGGAAAGGAAACATGTGACAATAAACAGTACTATTATTGTTAGTATTTTGTGGCTTATGAACATGTAGATCTCTTTCAAAATTTTATTTCACATATATACTCCTACACTGTGGTACATTGTAGAGTAAGTCATCGTAATTGCTAACCATATGAATTTTACAAGTACACCCACTATAATAAAATGGTAATATAATTATGTCCAAGATTTAGTAGGGTTTTTGAAACTGACCAATCATTGCTGTCTGTTCAGATCCCTTGAAGATGATGCGTAGTGAATTTGGAGCATAAACAATATTCTGAATGAACTCCACATACTTTAGCAGAGCTGAGGTAGCAGCCAGAGCATAGTACCTAAGGCGAAGAGATACAAGTGAGGGAGCAGGTAGTACAGTTTTATAATTCATAACTATGGCTTACTTTGCTGCTACATCCAACTCTACACTATTGAACTCAGCAGCACAGAGTTGCTTGATGTACTCAAGACCTACAATGAGATATATTGAGTTACTAAAATCTATTCATTTTTACCTGAGTACAGAAGTATACTTGCTTTTTGGGGGTTCAAAATACTTAAGGTATGGGATAAGTAAAGGTAAGGGATGGCCTACAACTATCCAAACGAAATTTGTAAATGGTGTTGAAGTAAACTTGAATACATACAAAGGCTCAAGTGAATGGGAATAGGCTACCCACACAGTTGAGCATAGACATACATAAAACAAGAAAAGTTTGGAGTAATACTAGGTTTCATTCCATACAATTCAAAAGGCAAGGCAGAGGGGATGGTTAATGAAAATACTACTAGTAGTGTACCTTTTGTTTCATTGAAGTATTTCCTTTGCACTGTAGTGAGTGTGGTCTCTGAGAATTGGTCATGGATCAACTGATAGAGCTTTGTCTTTGTCCCACTGTCACACACAGTGTTGGGCATCAGGATCTGCAGTAGAAGAGGAGAGTCAATGAAATAGATGCAGAATTGTGAAATAACGGTGTATGTACCTCAACCGGTCTCACTATCATGAGCTTGGTCATGACCTTCACATAACTCTGGCTGTCTGGAAACTGAATGACCATATCAGCATACATGCCAACGTTATAACAGCAACACATTCTAAACTGTGACGGATTCTTACTTGAGACAACATGAGTACAGGTTGTTTTAGGTTAATGCTTGCCATCCCTATTTCACCTTTAGCTAGTCCACGGCCCTCAACAATAGCTGTAGAGACATGATGCATATTAGATTATAGCGTGAAGAAAGTTAGAGGAAACATTTCAAAATATAGACATCTCTCCATAGTTGTGACTTACAGATGATGACTGAGGAGGAGTGGTCTAGTCTGTTTGATCTCAGCTCAGAGCCAGGGGTGGTGCAATGGGAGCCAGCTGAACGAGGTCCAGAGAAGGAGACACTGGAGTGAGTCCCACATGACGATGACCGGGCTAGAGAACCTGACGATAGTACAAACAACAATACTGACAATCAAAGGGTATACCATGCAAGGTAGCTATTCATTGAGTACTGACCAACTCATGACATCTGCTAATATATACATTGTTAGTAGGACAGAAATACTGCCGATTAAATAGCTAACTAGTCAGTGGTATTTTAATAAATAATAGCTAATTATAACAAAACAGCTCAGGTGCATGCAGTTCCCACCCAACCTGACAGTTTCACTTAAATACCAAGTCTCTCTCTTGGTATAAGGCTACTTTCTCACCTGGAGTGATGAAGGAGCTGCCATTGAGAGAGGCAGTGCCAGGAGTGAAGAGGCTGTCACCAGTGGGGCCACTCTTGGTGCCAGCTGCTGGGAGTGGTGTCGTGGCACTGCTGTCACTGGGTGCGGAGGTGGAGGAGGATGAAGGGAGCAGAGGAAAGTCTGCGAGAAAGATACAGAACAAACTTTGGCACAGAACCAAACCAGGAATAGGCCGTAGAACATTTATATGAAGCTCACAGCTGCTGCAATTATACATGTATGTCCAACTAACTATATTTTGCTTGCTTGAGATTGTTCATCATGAACCTATGTGTGAGATACACTAACAGAGACCTCCCCTGGGACCGGACAGCTGCACCAAGAACGTATTAACTTTGGCAAAGGTCGTCACTACTAGATAGCTAGCGCGCGCCTACGTACGTACGAACGACTGCGCGTGCGCATATCAGGACTCAAAGATCATAGAGAGTTCCGCAGTGATGCTGTTGCAATGAACAATGATATATGAACAGATTAAAACAAAAATGGACATTTAATAAATAATTATTATTGNCATATGAGAGGGTGTGTGTAGGGTTACAATCACAAACTACCTTGCACACAGTCCTGCCTCAAACGAATTGTTTCCACACCTACACACCAATATAACAAATTGCAAAACATCACAGCAACACTCGTCAACACTGTGACAACACATTCACTTACTTGTTGGTGGCTCCAAAATGTTAGATCTTAGAAGGCGTGCTGAAATTAATACAAAAGTTTCAACACCAACTACTATCTCTAGTACCAGTGTACCCTCACCTCCACATGGAGTCTTGGTGTAGTTGAGCAGTCCAAAGAGGGAGTGGTCGGAAGAGGGGTCTCTGGCGTTGGACAACAGCTCAAGGTTTTTCACTGTTGTCACATCTAAGGAAAGGAAACATGTGACAATGAATAGTACTATTATTGTTAGTATTTTGTGGCTTATAAACATGTAGATCTCGTTCAAAATTTTATTTCACATATATATATTCCTACACTGTGGTACATTGTTGAGTAAGTCATCGTAATTGCTAACCATATGAATTTTACAAGTACACCCACTATAATAAAATGGTACTATAATTATGTCCAAGATTTAGTACTGTTTTTGAAACTGACCAATCATTGCCGTCTGTTCAGATCCTTTGAAAATGACGCGCAGTGAATTTGGAGCATAAACAATATTCTGAATGAACTCCACGTACTTTAGCAGAGCTGAGGTAGCAGCCAGAGCATAGTACCTAGGGTTAAGAAATATACAAGTGAGAGAGCAGGTAGTACAGTTTCATAATTCAACTGTGGCTTACTTTGCTGCTACATCCAACTCTACACTATTGAACTCGGCAGCACAGAGTTGCTTGATGTACTCAAGACCTACAATAAGATACATTGAGTTACTATTTTTTTTTATTTTTTTTTTTTATATGTAAACTCTTTAATGCACAATAGAGTGAGCATTAGGACATTTGGCAAGTAGCAACTAAATGCTAATATAAAGCCAGTCCGGCAAAAGGAAAATAGACAAAAGAGAAAGCAACTACAGCAACTATACATAGAGACAGAAATAAAAACAAGCAACTGCCAGAAACAAGGCTTAAATGGTAAACAATGTTAAAGATTTCAGTCTAGATTTAAAAGATAACCCAGATGGAGCTGAGACAACATGACAAGGTAGACTGTTCCAGATACAGGTGCTGCTGACGAAAAAGGAAGATTGATGTGCAGAAGTCTTGGCAAAGGGAGTGGCCAATGAAAAGGAGTGATTGAGTCTAGTGCTTGTGTTGGGATTGAGTGAATAGACAGTTGGTGGGATGATTGAACAGCCCTTGAGAATTCTGGCACATACTAATGCTTTCTGCTTCCACCTCCTCTCACGAAGAGAGTTTAACATTAAGGGGTGGGAGACATTGGAGTGAGGTAGGAAGTGAAAGCACCTAGAGCTCGACCACTGCTTGAGGATCACTTTGGTGGCAAACTTCTGCACTGCCTCCAGCTTGTCAATCAGGAACCTCGGGCTCGGATCCCAGACACAGCTACAGTAGTCAAGGGTAGGTAGGACAAGGCAGCGGTAGAGATGTGCAAGAGTCCTAGAGTTAGCTTCATGAAAGGTGTGATGGATAATACCAAGTTGTTGCCTGGCTTTAGAACAGGTGTTGGAAACATGAGCAGACCACTTGAGGTCACTAGTGATAGTGACACCAAGGTAGCAGACAGAGTCAACAATAGGCAGGACAACATTGTCCACACTTACAACAACGGCAGGGCGAGAACGCTTGCGGGAGAGGAGGAGGAGCTTGGATTTGCTTGCATTCAGAGACAGACCAGAACCAGAAATCCAGTCAGCAATTGAGTTAACGTCACTTTGAAGAGCATCAATGTCAGATGGAGAGGAGATGGGCCTGTAGAGGACAATGTCATCTGCATACAAGATCAACGAGGTACCCTGTGACAATGGCACCATAGTAAGTGGGTTGAGGTAGATGGAGAACAATAAGGGTCCCAAGATAGATCCCTGTGGCACACCAGAGGTAGCAGCCTGAGTCACAGAGGAGTGACCATCAATAACAACCCTCAGGGACCTATTCGAGAGATAGTTATGGAACCATTTTAAGAGTTGGCCAGAGACACCAATTCTATTGAGGGAAGACAGTAGCTGACAATGTGGTACCCTGTCAAAGGCCTTTGATAAATCAAAGAAAACTGCAGCCACTGAAGAACCTCTGTCTAGACAGGTGGACCAGTCATGAGTAGCAGTGAGCAGAGCCTCTTGAGTAGAGCTGCCAGGGCGGAAACCAAATTGGCGGAATGAGAGCAGGCAATTGGATAGTAGATAGTTGAGAAGGCGGTTGTGAACAACCCGTTCCAGGATCTTTGATGGTATAGATAGCAGGGAGATAGGCCTGTAATTGCCCACACATCGAGGATCACCCTTACCCTTAAACACAGGTGTGATGTTGGCCAGCTTCCAGTCACTTGGGACCACACCTGCAGACAGTGATAGGTTGAAGATGTTAGTCAGTGATGAAGTGATGACATGAGCCGTGTTTCTAAGCATATGACTAGATAGGCCATCAGGATCAGATGCGGTCTTGATCTTCAGAGAGCCAAGAAGCCTAGAGACTTCATCAGTGGAGCAAGTGACTGATGACAAACCATCCTCACAATCATCAGAGTGATGAGGGCAATCATTGCAACAGGTGGATGGAGAGAAAGTGTCAGCAAACTGGGTGGCAAGGAGATTAGCCTTGCTGGTGGCCGACGCAGCTGTGACACTGCCATTATTGAGGGTAGCAGGAATTCTTTGCCTGTTGGGGGATAGAGAGTGGTAAAGAGCCCAAAATTGCTTGGGAGAGCGAATCATCGAAGATAGTTTGGAGAGGAACACATACTTGGCTCTTCTAACAGCTCCCACACACCTGTTGCGCAGGGACTTAAAATTGAGTGAATTGGCAACAGACTTGTTAGCTTTATACTTAGTGAAGGCAATGTCACGTTTACGGAATAGTCTAAAAATGTCAGAGGATAACCAGGGAAGAGACTTTTTCACTCTACAAAGTCTTGTCGGGATATGGCGAGAGAGAGTGTCAAGGAAGTGAGTCTTCCAACCAGTCCATAATGAGTCGACATCATCAATAGCATTGGGAAAATTGTCCAGATCACTACAGATAGCGTCCCAGTCAGTGCGATTGTAGTTCCAGATCCTACGAGAAACCGGCTTCCTTGAAATCTATATATTCATTTTTACCTGAGCGCAGGAGTATACTTGCTTTTTGGGGGGTCAAAATACTTAAGGTATGATGGCATTGGGATAAGTAAAGGTAAGGGATGGTCTACAACTAATGAACATACACATACAAGAAAAGCTTGGAATAATACTAGGTTACAATTCAAAAGGCAAGGCAGAGGGAATGGTTGATGAAAACTACTACTAGTAGTGTACCTTTTGTTTCATTGAAGTATTTCCTTTGCACTGTAGTGAGTGTGGTCTCTGAGAATTGGTCATGGATCAACTGATAGAGCTTTGTCTTTGTCCCACTGTCACACACAGTGTTGGGCATCAGGATCTGCAGTAAAAGAGGAGAGTCAATGAAATAGATGTAGAATTGTGAAATAACGGTGTATGTACCTCAACTGGCCTCACTATCATGAGCTTTGTCATGACCTTCACATAACTCTGGCTGTCTGGAAACTGAATGACCATATCAGCATACATGCCAACATTATAACAGCAACACAGTCTATACTGTGACGGATTCTTACTTGAGACAACATGAGTACAGGTTGTTTTAGGTTAATGCTTGCCATCCCTATTTCACCTTTAGCTAGTCCACGGCCCTCAACAATAGCTGTAGAGACATGACGCATATTAGATTGTAGTGCGAAGAAAATTAGAGGAAACATTTCAAAATATAGACATCTCTTGTTGTGACTTACAGATGATGACTGAGGAGGAGTGGTCTAGTCTGTTTGATCTCAGCTCAGAGCCAGGGGTGGTGCAACGGGAGCCAGCTGAACGAGGCCCAGAGAAGGAGACGCTGGAGCGAGTCCCACATGACGATGACCGGGCTAGAGAACCTGACGATAGTACAAACAACAAGTTGTTGCACGGTATACCCTTTGATTGTTAGTATTATACTGACAATCAAAGGGTATACCGTGCAAGGTAGCTATTCATTGAGTACTGACCAACTCATGACGTCTGCTAATCTATACATTGTTAGTAGGACATAAGTAGACTGGCACTGCCATTTAAATAGCTAACTTGTGGTATTTTAATAATAGCTAAACAGCTCAGGTGCATGCAGTTCCAACCCAACCTGACAGTTTTACTTAAATACCAAGTCTCTCTCTTGGCACAAGGCTACTTTCTAACCTGGAGTGATGAAGGAGCTGCCATTGAGAGAGGCAGTGCCAGGAGTGAAGAGGCTGTCACCAGTGGGGCCACTCTTGGTGCCAGCTGCTGGGAGTGGTGTGGTGGCACTGCTATCACTGGGTGCTGAGGTGGAGGAGGATGAGGGGAGCAGAGGAAAGTCTGCGAGAAAGATACAGAACAAACTCAGTTTGGCGCTGAAGCAAACCAGGAATAGGCCGTAGAATATTTATATGAAGCTCACAGCTGCTGCAGTTATACAAGTATGTCCAACTAACTATATTTTGCTTGCTTGAGATTGTTCATTATAAAGCTACTGCTGATAGATGAGATACAGCATAGATACAGAGAGGCCCTTGTTGAGATCGAGACAGCTGTACCGAGAGTATTAATTTTGGCAAAGGTCGTCACTCTAAACAGCTAGCGCGCGCGCGCGCCTATAGCCTGCCTGGCGCGTGGCCTACGTGCGCGTACGACTGCGCGTGCGCATATCAGGACTCAAAGATGGTGGAGAGTTCCGCAGTGGTTCTGCTGCAATTTATAGCTATGAACAACGATATGTGAACAGAACAAAACAAACAAACCGGACATTTGATAAATAATTATCGATGAGTTTTGATAAAGTTGTTACAACTTGTTAGTACATCTGTTGCATGGGCAGAGGTAGATAAACAGGGTACCCAGATCAGGATCAAAATGCAGGCTCCCAGAAAGTATAACGTCAGATGATTATTCTTGATTGTTGCTGGAGAGAGAGTGATAGATCAGTGGATGCATGGGAGGGAGCTCCAGAGCCTTACAATGTGGATGAAGGAGATTCGTATATATAGTGGTGCCAGACAGCCTAGTTTAGTAGTAGAATTGTGACCCAGCTAAGCTACTTCCCAGAGGAGGATTGATGACTGTGTGTTGCCTGATGTGAATGACATATGATCATAAACATCTACTTGCATGACAAAGAGCATAGTATCCTGCAGTTCAAATCAGTATCATCAAGGGTAAAGGATTTAGGTGCGGAGTCTTTGCAGGATATCGATATGAACTTGGTTGCTCTTCTTTGAATTCACTCAAGACGTTGGATGTCTTATAGCAGGTGAAGGTTCCAGAGCTGTGAACAATAGGAGAAGTGAGACCTGATAAGATGAGGCAGGTGTGTGAGGAGACTAATTGAGATTCTGCACCTGATTAAACTTATAAGGCATAAAATGCATGCTTTAATAATTGCATTAATTGTAGTGATCTGTCCATGTGAGAGACATAACTATACCTATAGATCTTTATTGTTGGCAAGCTCAACTGGGAAGGTGAAAGATGTATCTAGATCTGCATGAGAATAGTTGGAATCAAGTCTCCATGTAGAGTTTGCACTGAGATGATACACTGTCCAGGTCAGATTAAAGTACATGATGGCAGTGTAATGATTTAATGCGCTTAAGTAGCAATGTGTCGTCGGCAGACAGATAAGTGTCCCTTGAGGGAGAGCACAATGGTAGGTCATGCATTGATAAACTTAATTGAACATTAAACAGAAGAGGACTGAAACACTATACCTTGCGGAACACCAGAGAGGACTAGTATGGAGGATGAATCGTGGTCATTGTATGAGGTGTATGTGATAGGACTACAGAACCATCATTCCATTGACCAAAGCTACTATAAGTAGGCTTTGACCAATTATGCTCCAATTTTTGCCTATTATTCTATTCTTTTATGCTCAGGGTCTTGCCTATTGTTCCTCATTATTTGCGTTGTAAATGTTACAAAACTATAAGGATAGAAACAAAGATTCATTAGTATCATTACTTTGAATCATATAACAGCAGTTTGCACATAGTTTCTCAGAGCATGTTTCTGTCTAAAATTAGAGAAAAGTATGTCTGCTGGCATGCAGCAGATGTGGGCTGTAAAAATAATGTACATTCATTGACCCACTTAGACAGTTTGGCAGATTTCTTTTACGCCAAGCAATCTTTAATATCATGCATTTCTGAAGAAACATCTGCATTGGTTTTTGATCAGACTATGTTCTCAGAGGAAACCACACTCCAGCCACACCTTGAACTGCAAAAATAAGACGTGACTTTTTCTTTAGGAAACGTTACAAGAATTATAATTAGTAGCATGTTAGTTCAGTTCAAACGAATAAAAACAATAATTTTTCAGTACATGCATAGTTTTCATGACTTTGGATAATATCAAAAGATGGCGCTGTAGTTGGTAACTATAGGTGAAGATTTCAGTATTGGACAAATTTTATGATGTTTCAACTATTAAGCTAGTGGAAAAAAACCTTGTTCTGAGCTTAGGTTAAAAATGTGAGTGAGATGCTCAGTTAGAACAGTAGCACAGAATTTGAGTGCTGATGTTGTCTCAACCATGCAGTCGATTTTAGAATTTGACACTACAGGGCCACCGCAAGAGGTCTCAGTAGGAAACACTCACTTTACTTGACCCTACAAAATCCCCTGCATGCATGGTGGCCGGAGACAACATCAATCAGTCCTCAAATTCTGTGCTACTGTTCTAACTTAGATGACATTAATTGTAATAATATTTACCTACATTATAATTCTGCTCAATAAATTATGTACAAGGTTAATTCTTCTTGCAATTGTTTGCAATAGTAATTACCACCAGATTGAATGAATAAACTTGAGCTAGTCTAGATCTACAAAGTTACATAACAACTTGTACTACTTGTACTACTAAATTGTGTTCTAAAGTATCAACTACCTAGCATCTGTATATACGATTTGCCTANCACAATCAGGTTAACTGATATTATCAAGAGTATATTGAATTTTTCCCACCTACCCAGTGTAACATAAACCGCACAATATAGAAATTTGAGATTTAAAATAAAGGATGCATGGAGATAAACTACACCCTATATTTGTACTAGTAGATGAATACTGATGTACACTAGGAACAGCCCTGATGATATGATACCAACTCACTTTGTCCACTCACTAGCACACACTGAATCAGTACCACGAAGAGACAGGCCTTTGTACTACTGAATAGAGACATTGTATCTTCAGTAGCCATGCACAAATACTAGCCTATTTCTATCGTCAAATTACACTATAAATATTCACACAGTATAATACAGAGGCACATCAGCTAGTTTAAAGCACTCGGTCTCCAGTCAATGAATGTAACCCTGGTGACTAGCTATTATACATATGGAACTCTCTTACTACCTTATTTGTAATGATTATGACAGTACAGTTAATCATGCACGCAAATTCCCATGGAAAATTAATCACTATAGACATCTTCACACAAAATTAAATTCTTCATGTACGTGTCTCGGCTCAAAGTGAATAGCTACATGACTTATAGATAGAGCACATACACTTACCATGATGCAGATAGAATCAATATGAATCAGTTAAATATTCTTTCAAAATGTATGCACGGTCTCACATGTCAACAAGTCACACAAAGCTAGAGAAGCAAACTAAGGAACTGGACTGTACAACATCAACAACTAAAGGAACCATCTGTATGCACGTACTATTAGCAGCAAATAAAAGAATACAACTTGAACTTTTAGCGGCAAATAAAGGAACTGGACTGTACAACATCAACAACTGAAGGAACCATCTGTATACACGTACAACATCAAACTATTAGCAGCAAATACAAAAGAATTAATACATGCAACATCAAACTATTAGGAACAAATAAAGGTACATGCAGATGGTTCCTTTCTTTGTTGATGTTGTACAGTCCAGTTCCTTTACTTGCTGCTAATGTATTCATCACGAGCAGTTTCAATAAAAGCATATACTCTAAAACTAAAAGCACTATAGATTTACTTCGATCTCGGTTTTATGTACTCAAGCTCAGCCACTCAAGAGATCAAGTGAATCAAGTGTGTTATGATGGACGGGAAGCTTCTATCTCTCTTCGTAATTCTCTCCTTGGCTGCTATGGCAGCTGCCTACTCACTGCCTGGAAGAGGAGAGGCCGATAAGGAGGAACTGACTGACNAAGGCGAAAAGCGCCTCCTCCATATGGCCGCCATTAATTTCTACACTCATGCATAATTCATTAGCTTCTAGAAATTTTGAATTGACGACCCTTTCCACACACAAAAGTGTGCGCTATTTGGAGTTCAAATGCCAGACAGCAGCACCTGGATGTCATGTGCTTCCCAGATCTGTTTCCCACTGGTGAGTTTGGGGAGTACCACCCCCGACAGTAAGTTCACTTTTTGCTTAAAACGTTTTTTTTTGATTTGAAAACAATTTTCAGCACAAAAAAAACACTTTGGTCAAATCTTACTTTTATCAACACATGGAACATTATTCTGGTGTAAATAACATTGTTGGTGAAAAACAAACTTTTCTCATGGTAGAGATAAAGAATTAAGTTTTTTTGTGTGACTATGGACTTAGAAAATTTTCTAAGACCAAAAAGTTCAGTTTTTGCTTAAAACGTTTTTTTGATTTGGAAACAATTTTTAGCACAAAGAAACACTTTGGTGAAATTTTACCTTTACCAACTCATGGAACATTCTTTTTTTGTAAATAACATTGATAGTGAAAAACAAAGTTTTCGCATGGTGGAGATAAAGAACTTATTTTTTTTTGTGTGATTTTAGAGCTAGAAAATTTTCTAAGATTAAAAAGTATTAGTCTAAAAAAATTTTCTAAGTCCATAGTCGCACACAAAAACTAAGTTCTTTATCTCTATTGTGAGAAAACTTTGTTTTTCACCATCAATGTTATTTACGCCAAGAAAATGTTTCAAGTGTTGATAAAAGTTAAATTTCACCAAAGTGTTTCTTTTTACCCTAAAAATTGTTTTCAAGTCAAAATAAACAGTTTGAGCAAAAAGTGAACTTTTTAGTCATAGAAAATTTTCAAAGTCCATAGTCACACAAAAACCTGTTTCTATCTCTACTGTGCGAAAACTTTGTTTCATGACTTGAAAAAAGTAAAATTTCACCAAAGTGTTTCTTTTCATCTGAAAATTGTTTTTATATCAAAATATACTTTTTTGTGTAAATTGTATTTTTGGTCTTAAAAAATTTTCTAAGTCATTAGTCACACAAAAAAACTAAGTTCTTCATCTCTACCACGCTAAAACTTTATTTTTCACCATCAATCTTATTTTCACCAAGAGAATGATCCATGTGTTGATAAAAGTAAAATTTCACCAGGGTTTCTTTTGTGCTGAAAAATGTTTTCAAATCAAAATAAACGTTTTAAGCAAAAACTTGAACTTTTTGATCTTAGAAAATTTTCTAGCTCTAAAATCACACAAAAAAATAAGTTCTTTATCTCCACCATGCGAAAACTTTGTTTTTCACTATCAATGTTATTTACAAAAAAAGAATGTTCCATGAGTTGGTAAAGGTAAAATTTCACCAAAGTGTTTCTTTTGTGCTGAAAATTGTTTTCAAGTTAAAATAAAAGTTTTTTGCAAAAATTGTACTATTTGGTCTTAGAAACTTCTTAAAGTCAATAGTTACACAAAAAAACTAAGTTTTTTATGTCTACTGTGAGAAAACCTTGTTTTCACAATGAATGTTATTTACACCAAGAAAATGTTTCATGACTTGAAAAAAGTAAAATTTCACCAAAGTGGTACGTTTCATCTGAAAATTGTTTTCATATCAAAATATACTTTTTTAGAGTAAAGTGTACTTTTTGTCTAAAAAAATTTTCTAAGTCCATAGTCAGACGAAAAAACTAAGTTCTTTATCTCTACCGTGAGAAAACTTTGTTTTTCACCTTCTATTTTATTTACACCAAGAGAATAATCCATGTGCTGATAAAAGTAAAATTTCACCAAAGTGTCTTTTTTTTTGCTGAAAATTGTTTTTAAGTTAAAATAATAGTTTTTGCAAAAAGTGTGCTTTTTGGTCTTAGAAACTTTTAAAGTCAATAGTCACACAAAAAAACTATGTTCTTTATCTCTATCGTGAGAAAACCTTGTTTTTCACAATGAATCTTACTTACACCAAGAGAATGTTTAATGACTTGAAAAATTTAAAATTTCACCAAAGTGTTTCTTTTCATCTGAAAATTATTTTCATATCAAAATATACGTTTTTTGCTAAAAAAGTCCATAGTGCTGAAAATTTTTTTCAATTAAAAAAAAACTTTTTTTGCAAAAAGTGTACTTTTTGGTCTTAGAAACTTTTCTAAGTCCATAGTCACATAAAAAACTAAGTTCTTTATCTCTATCGTTAGAAAACTTTTTTTTTACAATCAATACTATTTACACCAGGAAAATGTTCCATGTTTTGATAAAGTAAATTTTCACCAAAGTGTTTCTTTTGTGCTGAAAAAATTGTTTTAGAGATGAAATAAACTTTTTTTGCAAAAAGTGTAATTTTTTGTCTATGAAACTTTTAAAGTCAATAGTTACACAAAAAAACTGAGTTCTTTATCTCTACAGTGAGAAAACCTTGTTTTTCACAATGAATGTTTCATGACTTGAAAAAAGTAAAGTTTCACTAAAGTGTTTCTTTTCATCTGAAAATTATTTTCATATCAAATTATACTTTTTTTGTGAAAAGTGTACTTTTTGGTCTAAAAAAATTTTCTAAGTCCATACTCAGACAAAAAAACTAAACTTACCAGATGTTTTTATTTAAGCACGCAGAGGGCCTGGGAAACGAGGGTAGACGCATGGTAGACAAGTGATTTTGCGCGTGGGCAGGACTGCTTAGACTGCCCACGTATTTTGCATATGACATCATCAGTTTGTGAATAATTTTGTGAGCCAATGCTGCGCGCTAGCGCTTTGGCCTGGAGCTAGACTACAAGCGCAGCCAATCTGAGCTTGAAGGCCAGATGACAGAAGTCAACAGATCAAGACCAGACAAAACAGCCAAGTAAACATAAATTTGGGCTTAGTTTGACCTTAGATATGAGTGATATGTCCAGACATCGGTTCTTTTTGCTCAAACTTTCTTGCTGCTTTGAGACATTTTGGCAGGCATTGCCTAGCGCAGTGCTGTGCTACTCTGCCAAAAAACGCTGCTCTTTTGTCTTGCTTCGCGGGCTTGTGCACAAGAAAAAATCTTCAAATCTTGCTTGCGGTTAGGCCGCCTACGCTACAAGTTTTCTGATGTCATTCACGTGATTTCGTTCACCAGGCCTTCTGCGTGCTAAAAAATTACGAAAATGGTAATGATCGTCAACTTAATAAATTAATACTAGCATGCAGCACGCAGAAGGCCTGGGAACGAGGCTATAAACAACCCTAAACTTTGTATACAAATTGAAACTGGTATTCTTTGCTCATCTGTAAACTTAAGTTGTCACATGACCTCAAATATTTGAATAATGGCGAAGTTAATTAGTGAAAAAATTCATCCTCTGAGGGCACGTGGTTGCCATGGAGATATGAGGTTCATATTGGGTATATATGTTAATTAGGTTAATAACTAATTAATTATTCATGCGGATCAATTCTAATGATGCATGCACAAAATACGATGGCAAAAAAAACGGTGTGTTCTGGGAAAAATTTTGTCGGCCAATCATGCCAGCTTGTGGCTTCCCACTAGCACTCTCTACGAGAGCGCTGAGGAAAGTTTTTGTGAGTTTAGCCTTTAAGCCTTGTCACAAAAAAAATCTACTCAAACAAAATAAACCTTCAGTGTTGTTCGGATGCTCTCACTGCAGCAGCTGCTGTTTGTTTATTTCAAATATCTTTAACGGCTCAAAAGATATAGCTTGTTTAGTGCTAACATGTCAATCATCCAGAATCCCTATCATTGGATAGTTGAAGAGAGCAATTCTATAGACTTTATAGCAGTCCAAGCTTAAGTCTCATGCTTGCTTAGAGTCCAGCATATCTTCAACATAATATAAATTTCATGCTTTTCTATAGGCTTCACCCGAACTTCCTGCTTGCGAAGAAATTTGAGTGTGTGTGTAAGGACTGCTTATAGTAGAGATGTCAGACCGAAAGTAAATGTTGTGGGTGTGGCAAAATGTATACTAATTTTTTCAATTGCGAGTGCGGCCGGGACCATGTAAGTAGCTGCACAGAAATTAGTTTCCATTGGCTGTATAGAGTGGCTGTAAGTGACCTTATTAAAACTGGAAGTATTTTCGAAGTAATACTAGAAATAGTTATTCTTTGCCACACAGGACTTGAGTGAATGACAGTGATGTACCTGCAACTGCTTAATAAAATGTGAAGGACTTTTGAATGTAGTTAAGGGAAAGTAATAATAGTGCTGAATTTTCATTTTGCTATATTAGTATTTTTGTGTACTGTGCTCTTCTAATTTTGTTCAAGATTGGATGAAAACTTCATTATTTTTATGATTAACTTTGAAAAATTGTGGTTATACAAGTATAGACATTTATTACCATCTTAACTTGACTCAAAAAGTTTGTGGACTTATGCCCTTTATTATTTACAGGAATATCGTTTTCCCTGGCTCTGTATAGCTGGTATAATGGCGGCAGCAAGTGTTGCATACACTGTCAGGTGGTTTGAATGTGTAGTTGGGAACTTGTTGCTGTAGTGTGGTCCTCTAGAAAAGAAAATGTCTTCTCTATTCCAGAAAGAAGCAAACCTAGGCCCTTCTTGTACTAGTGCTGGAATTTCAAAGAAGAATCTGACTGAACAATTGCTCTCCATCCTGGAACTTCCATATTATGTGCCTATGATGGCACTGAAAACACAAAAGGCCAAGTCTGCATAGTTGATGTGGATCATCAAGCCATATTAACTGCTAGTCAAAGATTAGTAAGTGACTTACACACTAGAAAACAAGAAATCATTGATCAAGTTCATAAATTACAAACAGCAGATCTAAACTTGAAATCAATCTCTCACGAAAAAGTTAGAAAGGGAGGAGGAAAATGTATACAAACAACTGAAATGAAGAGATTTTAATATAGAAAATCAGAAACAACAAATATCTTCATTATTTGATGCACTTTTGGATGAAAAGGAATAGTGTAAGTGATAATGCGAAGAGAAACTGTGTGCTAGCTCCCTTATAACTGTTACAATAGCATTTAACTTCAAAATTCAGTTTTTATAGTTAGCATCAAAGCTTTTCGTTCTATGTGACAGAACTCATCAGGATGACTTATAAAACTGAAAAAAATGCAGATAACAGCTAAATATATAGAGGATTTACAGACAGAAAACACAAAAGCAAGCAAGCCTGTATAAAAAGAAACATGTGTTTATAACAATAGGAGCATTAAAAAACAAAACAAAAAGGGCTGTCTGATCAACGTTGACCAGACAGCCCTAAAAACCTCCCGATAGTCGAGGTAGATCTATACGAAACAGTGACACTAAACTCACTACCAATGTTCGAAACAAACAATTTCTTCAAGTTGATGCCACAAAAGACAGGGTTTTTACAAGTCTTGAAAAAAACATGTGAGTAATCACCACCACTTCTTCTAGCATGGCCTGGCTTAACCATAAGATATCTGTTACGAGAAGTGTAAGAGACCTGAGCAAACACATCATCCAGAAACCACTTAGGGTAGCCACGATTTCTCAACCTGTTATAAAACTTGTTTCTGATTTTGAAAAAGTCACTAAGTTTAGAGCTGAGTCTGACATATCTGATCAATTCAGCTTTGATAAAACTCCTTTTTGAATGACTTGGATGGTAGGAGGAAAAAGGAATGTATAGATATCTATTGAGAGGCTTCTGGAATGGCTTGGTTAACAACTTCTGGGGATTATCCTTGTCCTTGAAAATGACCATGTCCAGAAAATCAATACTATCGGAAGAAATGCTCCAAGTTAACTTGATAGTAGAAGACAGACTATTGAATTTGTGCAAGAAAGCGAGTAAATCAGCCAATGAACGACTCCAGATAAAAAATATATCATCAATGAATCTCTTGTAAAAACCAAGACCATCAGTGCCCAGTAGTGAACTCTCCAAATGAGCCATGTAAATAACTGCTGCTGACACAGCTAATGGAGTGCCCATAGCCATACCCCATTTCTGGTGGTACAGATGACCTTCTGCTTCAAAAAAATTGTTGGTTAAGACAAAACGAGTGAGTTCCGTAATCAAGGCTGTAAATGAACAACCATTTGACCTGCAAAACAAATCCACAGCGACAATACAATCATCAATAGGAATGTTTGTGTACAGAGAAGTAACATCTGCTGTAACCAGGTAACATGTAGACGAAACTGTCATATTACTCAATTGTCTAATCAAATCAGAAGAGTCTTTGAGATAAGATGATCACCAGCCTCAAACCTTATCCTTGAGGAGCCAGACAAAGTCAACTCATACAGATGGTATGAGTTTGTAATGTTTACAAGAACTGGTGATTGAGTAGCATTAACATAGTCTCTAATATTGTAGGTTCTTCATTCAACACGATTGTGTAAATTGCTGACAGACCATGTTGCAAATCGCAAATTTTGAGATAGTGACTCTCCTGTTTGGGGAATGTGTGTTACAAAAGACACCTTTGTTATGTTTCTAGAGCAGTTGAAGTTCATAAAAGGGTAGAAAGAGTGAAATCCTCCCCAATTCAAAAATGACCTAGAATGCAAGAGAGTGGCTTCTCTAGCGAGGATATCAAAGTCACCAAAGTCTGCAAGTAAAGAATAGACATAACTTATTGTTACCAGTATAATATTGAGTTTGACTCACAACAAATGATACGTACTGATACCCTTCAGTAGTACATAATTTTGGTATCTCACCTGTTACTGTTTCACTCTGACTGAACTGAAGTAGACATAAAAGGAGAAGAGATGATTTTAATGAGCTACTTGACTCTTTATTATGCTAAGAGCAGCCACAAATCTAGTAGTATGATTCACTATAGTCTGCTAGCTAAAGTAATTAACCACACACATGCACATTCACTTCCTCTTGTATTCGTCAATTGTATCCATTGATTATCTCAGCGTGTTTTTGCACTTGTGCAGTTGACAAGAAATCTTAATTTTTGTCTTCTAGCTATACCTACCAGTGGTTTAAGGACAATAGCATAATCTCTAGTCAAACACAATCAACTCTCTCTTTCTCTTCTCCCCAACTCTCTGATGCTGGACTGTACAGATGTAGAGTCAATTTTAGTTATGACAGCCTAAGTCAAGATATCATGAATGGGAGTAACACTCAGGATCTGACTCTTAGGAGTAAGAATGACTACATGTATAGTAAAAATTCAGAAAATAATCCATTATCATCTCATTATGTTTCAGTTCCCCCTGCTACTGCTATTACTGTAATTGCCTCTCCTAATGGCTCTCAATTCGCTGGCTCCTCTCTCACTCTGACCTGTTTCATTGAGTTGAGTGAAGCAGTTGAGGGCATTCCAGTGACTGTAAACATAGTGTGGAGTGGACCATCTGGGACACAGTTCACTGCCACTACCTCTACTGCTACCATAGTGACTGCTACAACCTACACCAGTACAGCCATGCTCTCCTCAATTGAGATCAGTGACTCTGGAAACTACACCTGTACAGCTACTGTTAGTTCATCATCTCAGTATTACACTGATAGTGATGGAGTCTCAGGAATTTACAGTCTTATTGTTGGTATGTCTTTGCACGTTAACTTATAACTGACAACAGTTATTTTGACTGATGTGATGTATCAAACAAATGATATTATAGCCTCTCTCTCAGTCTCAATCACTCCTCTTGGAACTGATGTTGCTGGTGAAGAGTACAATCTGTCTTGTGTGGCGATCCTAGTCAACCTAGCAACCATCCCGTCTTTCTCCTGGACTGGTCCTCCCAATGATAGTTCTCTTCCCAGTGATACCAGGATGGTGTCTGATGTGATGTCAATAGGCTCTACCCACACTAGCACCCTAAGCTTTAATCCACTACGATCATCTCACGAAGGGAGCTACACATGTACAGTAACAGTGGAGACTGTGATAGAACTGGAATCCATTCAAGTCAATGTGGAGGGTAAGTCTTGCATGCTCAGTGTTGATCGTGTCGCACACACTTCCTACCCTCTTCTCCAGCACCTGTCATCACTGCCATGGTCAGTGGCAGTAATGAAACTTTAGGAGAGAGCTACTCCCTCACCTGCACTGTCACTGGGGCTGACCGAATCAACCCCACCATAACCTACCAGTGGTTCAAGGACAATACTGTGATCTCAGATGAAACAGAATCAACTCTCTCCTTCTCTTCTCTCAGTCTCTCTGATGCTGGACAGTACAGATGTGATATCACAGTTAACTCTACATATCTGACACAGTCAATTGCTAACATGAGCAACATTGCCGATGTGAAACTTAGAAGTGAATATATCTGAGTGTGCATGGCATTATACCTGTTTATGGTGTTACAATTGTTATCAACAATCATGCATGGTATCTTATTTTCATTTTCATGTAGTTCCCCTTCCTAGTGCTGTGGTTGTCACCTCCTCTCCTGGTGATGAAGGTGGTACAAGTGGCTCCTCTATCACTCTGACCTGTTCCATTGAGTTGAGTGAATCAGTGGACATTCCAGTGAGTGTGAACACAATGTTAAATGGACCATCTGGGATGCAGTTCAACTCCATTGCTAAGAAGACTAACACTGGTTGTACTGAGGCATGCACCTACACAAGCTCAGCCAGCTTCAGTTCATCAGTGTCCACTGATTCTGGAGAGTTCACTTGTACAGTCACTGTCTCTTCAACAGTTCCATTTGTAGAGACCAGCCCCGAGGCCACAGGGAGGAAGAGGGTTGAAGGTAATATCTCATAAATGAATGAAACACATGAAGCTAATATTTACATGTTATGATTCTCTTCCCTAGATGTCCTCCAGAGGATTCAACTGAAGATGAGGCGGACTGAGGATTGCATTGCCTGGAACGTAAGTTTAGACTCAAATTTTAATTCTACAGTCACTGCATGTTCTATGCAAGCCTGCTTCTAGCTATTTTTTTGCCTTTGATTTTATACCATGTCAGTAATACTTGCTAATCTTAATTGTACATGGGGGGAAAAATCTTGATATCTACAGTTTGACTCAAACCCATGCCCTTTGAATTGTAGTCAAATGCTTTCACCACTGCATGAGCTATACTATTAACTGATAGTCATTGTAATCGAGATGCCTGCGATGATCAAGATTTCTTTCAACCTGTAGGTCAATAAGGCAAATGAGATTCGTTCCTACATCTTTGGTGAGCTGCAACAAGCCATTTCTTCAAGGTGCCATTATGAGCTGCCCAAAGAGAACCTCTTCAATGGAGTGTTCAGTTGCCTTGGCTCCCATGAGGAGACCACCTACAGGAGCACCATCATTGGCACAGAGACAACCACCGCCACACAGCTGGAGGAGTGCCTCCAGGACTGGGTGACCTCTGACCCCACTCTCACCATCCAGTGGTATGCTGTGAAACTGGACCCAAAGTGCCCAGTCAACGTTTCCTCCCTGGGAGACCCAGAGTGTTGAAGGGAGAGGGGTTGAATAAAATATGCATAAAACAGTCCAAATGTTGACTTTTTATAGTATGCCTAGCTTCAAAGCTTACTATAGTGTTTAGAAAACTTAAATACACAAGTCTTAGAATCACATTAATGGTAGTTTACATACATTATTTTGATGGAAAGATGTTTGTGGTTAGACATCCCGTAAACATTTAAGTATTGGTTCATATGACGTCAGTATTTCTATGCCGATTGCCAAATTGCCAAATTACCGAATTTAATGTACCTCAATAATATTATTTCCATCACATTGTTTGTATCATGGAAATAATATTAGTGGCTATTTATTTTATTAGTGTAGTGGCTGGTACATACACATGCACATTATGGTTTATATAATTATAGTCATGCCATGCATAATTATTATTGTCTATTTGTAGCTGTTGAATAGACTCATTCCCAATGAGGCTAGCTGTTGAAAGTAGTTTGTTTTCTCTTAAAACAATGTTTGTTTTGTCAGTTTCTATGAGTATAGTTTAATGTCAGCTAACATTCTACGTAACTTGAATTGTTTATCAGAAGTGTTATAGCACTTACACTACATTGCAGAGATCATGCACAGTTGTAGATCAGTGCTTGTACGTGTAAATTCATGTTCATAGCTATAATCTACAGTTTTGGTGTGTTTTTCAACTTCAAACAATTATGGAAGTAGTATTCAACCATCAGCCTTTACTTTTCTCAGTGCTACTTAGTTGCCTGCTGTTTCAACTGAATGTTTGCAGAGGACAAGGTAAATGGTTAATGTTTATTGATTGACAGTCATTCAGGCTTTTATAACTGTCACCATTTTCTGATTCACATACAGTGTTCATGTTGGGAGATGTGTCCTATTCTCATGGTGACACTGTCCTACTCAGTGATATTGGAGACACCCAGGCTGATCCTCCTGGGAATGGTCTAATTTGTAGGACTACACAGACTGACTGTTGTGGAAGTACTGCTGGCTCTGTACGTAGAGGAGACTTCTTTTATCCTGATGAAACATCCATGGTCCCTAATAGAGCTACAGCTGTGATGGCTGGTAGTGATGGTCTTCTCAGAGGAAGAGGAGCTCAGTCTATTGTTCTCCAAGGATTCTCTGGACCCTCTACTACTCTTCCACCCTCTGGAGCCTATCGCTGTGTGATTCCTGATTCTAGTAATAACCCTCGTGATGATTTCACTATTAATATTTATAGTGGTGCTGGTAAGTTTATCATGGCTCTCAAAGTCCTCTATATAGCTTCCAATGTAGTTCATCAGGATGAAATCCCTTTCTCTTCCCCACCACATGTAGGCATACAATGTGGCGGTACAGTCTGTATTGATGGTGCTACCTGTACTAGCTCTACCTCTGATACTTGTACCTGTCCAACTTACTTTACTGGAAATGGAAGGTTTGGTTCTGGAGGGACTGGCTGTACACCAGCTGTAGGTGAGATCATTTTGCCATGATTGAATTGCTTATGTCAATTTCTGATCAATATCCCTACAATAATATGGTTCGCTAGCAGCACGCAGAAGGCTGGGGATGAGGCTAGCGGATCATATTATTGTGGCTGATGATTCGCTACAATCTTGCTTAATTGACTATAGCGTACAAAAATATTTAATTGGCAGTGTTTTGTGACTATATACAGTAACCATTGATATCTCCATCACTCCCTCTGGATCTCCAACTGAAAGACAGGCATACTCTTTGACTTGTTCAGCTTCTGTTGAAGGAACTCCTGACCCTCCATCATTGCCAGTGGCTGGGACCAGATGGCATGAGAGTCACCTCCTCTGACTCACTGACCATCACTAACCCATCTCCCACCTCCACTAGACTACAGTTTGATCCACTGCAATCATCACATGGAGGGAGCTATTCATGTAAAGCGACGGTGGGAACTGTGATAGAAATGAGATCTATTCAAGTCAATGTGCACAGTAAGTCTTGACATGCTCAGTACAATACCAGTCAAATTGAACGTAACTGTTACACTGCTCTATATTTATCTTATCAGTACCACCAGCTTTTCTCACCATCACACTATCTCCTGAGGGGGGCCAGTACGTTGTTGAAGATTCCCTAACAATGACTTGTGCCATTGAATTGAATGAGGCAGTGGATACACCTATGATTGTTAGTACCTCGTGGACCAAGAATGGCTCTCCACTGGTGTCAGATGACAGTGGTCGTGTCATGATTGTAGAATCTGATACTACTAGAGTGATAGTGTTCACCTCACTCTGTGGCAGTGATCAAGGGATGTACACTTGTACAGTCAATGTTGCCTCAGCTGACATGATCATGGCTACTGTATCAAGAGAGCAAAGTTTCTCGAGTAGGTGTTGGACTAAAATTGTATACAATAATATTTTACAGTAATACATGCATTCTTCATTAAATTTTGTGCACGCAGTTCCCATTCAGCTGATATTTCGTGGTGTCTCTTACCCCAACAACAGTGTACTACCACTGAATGATGTTGGAGAATCCTCCACTGGCAGTGCTATATCCTGTGTTACTGAACTAACTCGATGTTGCATCAACACAGATCGCTGGCACTATCCCAATGGATCACGTGTGTATAATAATGCTGATTTCTCCACAGTTAGTCCACAAAATGGTACTGTATGGTTTAATCGTTTGAGCAATACTCAGTCTCCAACTGGATCATTCTGCTGTACACTACCTGATAACAGTGCTGATATACCGGACGGTCCTGTAACAATCCACACATTGTGTGTTAGTCTAGGTAAAAGATAGTATTGATAGTGATTCATACTTTAACTGCTGGTCTCTCTCTTGTCTCAGTGACAGTCAGTGTCTCCATCACCCCCTCTTCAGTCAGTCCTGCTGTTGGTAGTCAACACACACTGACCTGTGCTGATAATCTCAATGGAGCTAGCCTAGTTAACCCCACTGTAACCTACCAGTGGTTGAAGGACAAAACTGTGATCTCTAATCAAACACAATCAACTCTTTCCTTCTCTTCTCTCAGTCTCTCTGATGCTGGACAGTACAGATGTAATGTCACTGTTAGTTCATCCTTTCTAAGTCAAGATATCATGTACTATGGGAGTAACACTCAAGATCTGACTCTTGAAAGTAAGCAGATAATTCTACAGTCCATATTCAATTTGATTATCATCTGATAACCCTCTGACCTCTAGTCCCCCCTCCTACTGCTGTGAAACTAACTGCCTCTCCTGCTGGTACCATCTTCACTGGCTCCTCTCCCACTCTGACCTGTTTTATTGAGTTGAGCATATTAGTGGGCACACGAGTGACTGTAAACACAGTGTGGAGTGGACCATCTGGGACACAGTTCACTGCTACTACCTCTACTGCTACCATGGTGACTGCTACAACCTACACCAGTACAGCCATGCTCTCTTCAGTTGAGATCAGCGACTCTGGAAACTACACCTGTACAGCTACTGGTAGTTCATCATCTCAATATCTCACTGATAGTAATCCAAGACTAGGAACTTATAGGCTCACTGTTGGTATGATGTTATCAGCAATAATTGTAAGACATCATTCAAAATTTATTCCCTTTTCATTAGCCCTCAGGCCCTCTCGAGCTCCCTCCTCTCCTACCATTGTGACTGCCACCTCTGACCCCACATCCATCAACGTCACTTGGAGCCAACCACATGGAGAGGTTGTGGAGAGATATGAGATAACATACTCCTTCCAGGGACCATGTTCTGACACCATAGACAATGCACATTCTTGATGGTTTCTTCCAGCCAAGGATGAGTTACATCTTTGAAGTGATTGCCATCAATATAGGAGGATTATTTTTTAGTCCAGCTGCCTCTGTATCCGTGGAAATACCAACACCTGAAGGTAAGTATTGCTGTCATTGACTACTAAAAATGAAACCTGCATAACTTGTACAGTTTATGACTGTAGCATCGATTGGTTGTATGTGATGTCATTCAGGTGTTGGTTTTCATCTCAATGGTACACACTATGGTAACAACAGTATTGTGACACTGGATGAGATTGGTGAAAATTGTACTGCTCTGTTCTGTCTTACTAACAATACTGTCTGTTGTAGAAGATCAGACACTCCAGGAGATCATGGCGTTGGAGAATGGTTCTTCCCCAATGGAACTTCAGTCAACAATGCTGCCTCTGGTGATTCCATTTACAGAGGTAGAGGTCCCAGCTATGTTCATCTTCAACGTAGTAACAATGCTGTAGCAACTGGAGTCTTCCACTGTGAGATACCTGATGCAAGTGGAACTAACCAAAAACTCTATGTTGGAGTGTACCCTGTGACCTCTGGCTCTCCCTCCATCACTGGCCTAGTCTATGATCGATCCAGCCTCACTCTGACCTGTACACCTCTACTGGTGGTCCTGCTACCACTGTCTCTTGGACCAAGAATGGCCAACCAGTGGAGATTGATGGAATTACCTACCATCAGAGTCAGAGGGTTGTGGATGCCAGCACAGCTACTTATGAGAACACTCTGACAAGTAACAATGCTTCTAACTTAGAAGGCAACTTTACATGCAGTGTCAGAAACACAAGAGGAAGTGAAGACCAAACTACACTTCTAGCCGGTATACATGCATGCATGCAGATTCTAATTCATTTTCTATAATTATTATGTATATATAGGCTCATGCAATGTGTTTCATATGTTTTCCATGGATGCAGGTATAATAGTCCAAAATGATCAGTTTATTGTTGGAATGTCAGCGGAACTTACCTGTACTAGTGATATATCAGTGGATCGAATCGAGTGGCTGGACAGTGAGAGATTTGTTGTAGCCACAGCAACATCAACAAACCACCTTGAATTAACATTCAACCTAGTCAATGACAGTATCCACAGTTCAGTGTATACCTGCCAAGTCACTAAAGATGGATCAATAAACGAAGACAGTACCAGAATCACTGTCATTGGTAAGAATACTGTGATAAAACTAACAATTATTGTTGTATGTATTACTTATTGCATGGGCTTGAGTGCCACACGGATCTTTTGGCACAGTAGTAACATAGTGCCCGAGGGTTGTACGTCACTACTGTGCCAATAAATTCGTGTGGCACGAGAGAAGCCCATGCAATAAGCAATTTGTTGCATGAAGAAAGGTTGAATTGTGTACTACAATGGCTAGCGAACTAATTTCTGTCTAGATGATCCACCAAAGAACACAGAGAAAGTTTGCCATCTCAAGAACCTTGAAACGATAACATATTAACCTTCCGACTCAAATTGACAAGTTTTCGGGTAACATGGAAAGTTTTCTGGCAAAAAAGAATTAAGTTTTCTGACAACATAGAAAGTTTTCTGGCAACAAAGAAACATTTTTCGGGCACAACTACTAGCTGCACGCTCTTTCTCTCACTGGTTTTTCAACAAATGAATCCAAATTGATGTCACGTTACTATAGAGCATGCAACCGCCTGTTCCTAGGAAAGTGACGTATTGCGGGCTTGTTTCCTTGTTTCTTAAGTAGCACATGAAAAGAATCAGCTGTTACTATCAACACAATTCCCATGCCATATGGCATATATTGGCATACCAACACCTTTGATATTATGTGGCTTCATGCAACAACACAATGTTGTTTTAGTTTGAGGTGTAAGTTGATCTGTCTAGAATTGTTTTCGGAAAGCTGGAAGCAGGTCAATTTGTGTAACAATTAAAATGATCCTTTCACTGGAATCTGTTCCAAAATCATGCCAGTTATAATGCTATGATAATGACCATTTTCACTAAATTTGTCCAAGTTTGAAGCAATCATAATATAGCTCGAATATCATATATACCTCCTATGATCTTGAAACTTGTTCTGTATGTACAGAATCTTGAGTACTGTGCAATCAGATTAATTTTTTCATAAAGGGGGGGCACAAGGAAAAAGGGAAGAAGTAACCCCTCTTTTTTTAAAAACACAATTTTTGAACAGATATAAGCACTGATTCAGTTTGGTACATAAATTGACTTACCGCCCCCTATGGCTTTCCGAAATCAATGGTCCTAAAAATTTTGACAAGGATATCACCTTAAAAGTTTTATTTTGTTTGTTTTACAGTGCCAAACAATGCCATCACTACTAATGCCAGTTCCTCAGGCTCTGCTGTTGCTGGAGAGTCTTACACTTTGACCTGTACCATCATACAACTGCCTGGTCTGACCAACACCCCTTCTGCTAGCTGGATCTACCCCAATAGCAGTGAGTCCACCACCTCTACCATCACATTTAACCCTTTGAGGACATCACATGCTGGAGAGTACATCTGTAGAGGGAGAGTAACATCACCAGCATCACTGGTTCCCCTTACGAACATGACTGTGTCCACTGTTGAAGTTCAGAGTAAGTTTGCATGGCTTGATTTCTCTACTCTGATAATGCACGATGACATACTGAATGTACCTATGTCTTCATTTCATTGCAGTACCCATTCCAAATTTGACTGTGGAATTCAATGACACTGGTCTATTGTATGCTGGTACCTCTTCAGTAGCTTTGAACTGTACAATGTTACTCAGTGATGATGTTGACACTGATGTCATGATGGAGGTGACCTGGCTCAGTACAACTGACAGTGTTATTTTATCAAACAGCACTGATAGTCGAGTCTCCATCTCTCCATTGTCTCAGTCAGGGAACACATTCACTAGTATCCTCACTCTGGCTCCATTGAGTACACGGGATAACACCACATTCATTTGCAGTGCTGTAGCACGACCTTCTCTTCCAAAGTCAAGTTTTGTGCTTCCAAGTAACAAGACAGACTCCATATTTGAGGTAGTGATACAGCTCCAGCTGATATTCCGAGGTGTCTCCTACCCCAACAACACTGTACTATCACTGAATGATGTTGGAGACTTCTCCACTGACAGTGTACTACAAATTTAAGTTCATGTTGTCAAGGTCCAAATCGTGGAGAATGGTACTATCCTGATGGATCAATAGTACCTAATGCTGCTACTGGTGAAGATTTCTTTAGAGGTAGAAGAGACAATCAAACTATAATATTGAATCGTAGGAACTATGCCCAGTCTCCAAGTGGAACCTTTTGTTGTGAATTACCAGATAGCAGTCATGTGAACCAAACACACTGTGTAACATTAGGTATATAATTACAATTTTGCTAACATTATCAAAAAAATTATTGTCTGCATGCATGATATTATTGCTATTATTTATGCATGTCTTTCTGTACAGTGTCTGTCTCCATCACTCCATCTGGTACCAATACTGCTGGTGATCGATTCAACCTCACATGCAGTGTACAAACAAATGGTATACCATGGTCTTTCTCCTGGACTGGTCCTCCCAATGATAGTCGTCTTCCCAGTGATACCAGGATGGTCTCTGCTCTGATGTCCAGAGGCTCTGATCACACCAACATTCTACGATTTGATCCACTACAATCATCACATGAAGGAAGCTACACATGTACAGTAACAGTGGGGACTGTGACAGAAATGAGATCTATTCAAGTTTGTGTGGAGGGTAAGTCTTGACATGCTCAGTGTTGATCATGTTGCTCACTTCCTACTCTCTTCTCCAGCACCTGTCATCATTGCCATGGTCAGTGGTGGTACTCCATCTGTAGGAGAGAGCTACTCCCTCACCTGCACTGTCACTGGAGCTGACCAACTCAACCCCACCATAACCTACCAGTGGTTTAAGGACAACACTTTGATCTCAGATGAAACGCAATCAAGATTCTTCTTCTCTTCTCTCAGTCTCTCTGATGCTGGACAGTACAGATGTGATATCACTGTTAGCTCTACCTATCTGAGTCAGTCCATTGCTAACATGAGCAACACTCACAATCTCAATCTTAGAAGTAAGTAATATTGAATGTATACTATAGCATTGCCATTTTTGTTTGTTTACTATGTTTATTTGCTTGTCTGTTTTTTTTGTTTCTTTACATGTAAGATCTTTTTTGATATAAATACATTAATACATGCATTATAGCTTTTTCCCCCTTTCAGCTCCCCCTCCTACTGCTGTGGTTGTCACCTGTTCTCCTAGTGATGAAGGTGACTCAAGAGACTCCTCTATCACTCTGACCTGTTCCGTTGAGTTGAGTGAATCAGTGGACATTCCAGTGAGTGTGAACACAATGTTAAGTGGACCATCAGGGATGCATTTCAACTCCATTGCTAAGAAGACTAACACTGGTTGTACTGAGGCATGCACCTACAATAGCTCAGCTAGCTTCAGTTCATCAGTGTCCACTGACTTTGGAGAGTTCACTTGTACAGTCACTGTCTCTTCAACAGCCTCATTTGTAGAGACCAGCCCCGAGGCCAAAGGGAAGAAGAGGGTTAAAGGTAATATCTCATCAACAGATGAAACAAAATATCTGCGATATTATAATTTACATTCAATGATTCTCTTCTCTAGATGTTCTCCAGAGGATTCAACTGAAGATGATGCGAACTGAGGATTGCATTGCCTGGAACGTAAGTTTACATGATATTAATTTTAATTATGCAGTTTTTATTTAACACAATTAGTAAAAATTTTATAAAAATAACTGTAGGAATGGACAGTGCCATAATAAGCAATGAAACAAGCCAAGACTCTAAATTTTGGCACATGCATGACTACTTCATTTTCAGTACCATAGTATACAGGCTCCTTTGTCTCCTGATTGTATATCATGCAGGCAATCTATGTGAGATGGTAGCTTGGTAAGTCTTTGGTACAAAAAAATGAAGTAGTCATGTGCCGAAATTCTGAGTTTTGGCTTGTTTCATTGCTTTTTATGGCACTGCCCATTCCTACACTGTTTTTTTTATAAAAATTTTTACTACTTGTTCATGCACTTTTTTCAACACTAAGGTGACTGACTGATTTTGCAAGAGACTGATCAGTCTCTGCAAAAAGTAGAAGTGCTTGCTACATTGGATGTGCATGCGCATTTGATGCATGCAAACCACGTGGTCAAGTTTGCTATATTTTAAGTGTGACGACCTTTACTAACATCAAGATGGCTCGAAGTAAGAAGGACAAAATTGCATTAGTGTGGCTTCATGCTAAGTGACATCGTACAGTGTTCTGGGGACTTTCATTCGGTTTTCTAACTGCATGCATTAGGAAAAGTCTTTGAGAAAGCTTCTTAGCTGGTTTAAAAGCCTTACCAATTCTTTACTAAACGTTTGTAATCCTAGACATTTTGTATTGTATCAATGAGGGTGGCGGTTCATTCCTACTACAGTACGTATAATGCAGTCACTGTATATATTCTATGCAAACATATTTGTAGCTTCATTCTTACCTCTGATTCCATAGCTTGCCAATAATACTTGCTAATTTAATTGTCCATGGGAATCAAATGGAATAACCTTAAGATCTATAGTTTGACTCAAACCTACACCATTCAAATTGTAGTCAAATGCTTTCACCACTGCATGAGCTATACTAGAACTGATGGACATTGGAACAGAGATACCTACAGTGATCAAGATCTCTTGCCACTTGTAGGTCAACAAGGCAAATGAGATTCGTTCCTACATCTTTGGTGAGCTGCAACAAGCCATCTCTTCAAGGTGCCATTATGAGCTGTACAAAGAGAACCTCTTCAATGGAGTGTTCAGTTGCCTTGGCTCCCATGAGGAGACCACCTACAGGAGCACCATCATTGGCACACAGACAGCCACCGCTACACAGCTGGAACAGTGCCTCCAAGACTGGGTGACCTCTGACCCCACTCTCACCATCCAATGGTATGCAGTGAAACTGGACCCTAAGTGCCCAGTCAGCATTTCCTCTCTGGGAGACCCAGAGTGTGCAGAGGAGGGGGATTGAACAAAAAAAATTGAGATTATTGACTTCTTATAGACTTAAGTGTCCTTTAGCTACTCCATAACTTACAGTTGTGTTGGGAGTTAGTTATCAGTGTTAGAAAACTTAGTATAATTATATATCACCCGGTAGTTTGAACATTATTATGGAAAACATCCCATAAGCATTTAAGTAATAATTATTATTGAGGAGCAGTAGTGTAATTTGGCAATGTTTCTGCATGGCCAGATTGCCAAATCACCCTATTAATTTTAATACCTGTGTCCAATATTTTCATGAAAATGTTTGTTTTGTCTGTTTCTATAAGTATAGTAAGGTCAACTGAAACCCTATGTAGCTAGACTAAGTATTGTTTATTGAAATAAACAACCCTATATAACTCACATTGTATGTTGTCTGTCATGGTTGTTGAATGTATTTTCCTTAAAATGTTTGTTTTGTCTGTTCCTATAAGTATATAACTAATATCAGCCAAAACCCTATTAAATAAACTACATTAGCTATATGCATCACATTGATTGAAGAGTTACGTAACAGTTCCTTTTTTCTTAGTGCTGCTCAGTATTATCAACTAAATGTTTGAGGTGAGTGTATATTAATATCAGAATAATAAAATCATGTGACTAAACTTTCACATGCACATAACTAAGGGTAATATTGTTGTTGGGAGGTGTGTCCTATTATGACGGTGATACTGTCCTCAGTGATATCAGAGACACCCATTATGCCTCTATAGTTAGGGATGCTCTCATTTGTTTATAGGACTACACAGACTGACTGTTGTGGAAATACTAGTACTATTGGCTCTGTACATAGAGGAGACTTATCCTGATGGAATAACCACAGAGAGGTACTGTTATGATGGATGGTCATGATGGACTTTTCAGAGGAAGAGTAGTAGGTAGTTTGTTCTCCAACGATCCTCTGGACCCTCTACTATTCTCCCACCCTCTGGAGCCTATCGCTGTGTGATCCCTGATGCTAGTGGAAACCCATTTATAGTGGGGCAGGTTAGAAATAAAAGCCTGTTCTCCTAGGCTTTTCCCTGTGAATATTGCATGCTGAATAATAGCAAGGAAGGGAGACAGCCAGACTGAGGAGGTTTGAAAAAGTTGATAACTTTTGCTTGACCTTAACTTTTGCAACTAAGGTCCTCCACCTCCCCTGTGCTAGGCCACATGTTCAATACATTTATACATGTGTGTGAAGGACTTTAATTACAACAAGTCAAGCAAAGGTCAATCATGTCGAACCTCCTCTGAGAGAGAGTTTGGTACGCGAAATCACTTGAATGACATAGCGTGTAGAGAAACAATTCAAACTCTCTCTATAGGTAATGTCATTCACATGATTTTATGTACCAGGCTCTCTCCCTTCCTATTTTTCAACGTGTAATATTCACAGGGGGAGAGCCTGGGAGTGAGGCTAGGGCTGGTAAGTTTATCATAGATTCCTCCTCTATAGTTCCACTGTAGTGTGGTGGTACAGTCTGTACCCTGCATTAGCTATACTTGTTCGAGCAACTGGCTACACTAGAAATAGGAGGTTTGGAAATGCATGGTAGTACTCCTTTTTTGCCTCCACTTTCCCTGAACAAAGGTAGAATGAATATGGTAGATCCAGGCGAAAGACTTAGTATAAGCTCCCTAATACAGAAATCTTGGAATTTGGGTTGGGCATATGTGATATGGTTGTGGATGAGAGATTGAATGAAGGGCAGGGCTGAGCCAATCAATAAGGCCCGCTTGGGCTCTAAAGAAGAACATGTATGCATGTTCTATGTCTTTTAGAGGAGAGTGAGAGTTTGCAACTAGCATCACCTCAATTGGAATTCAGTGAAATCTGGAGCAGTCTTCCCCGAAGCCACAACGAAATCCAACTCAGAAATTGGACTTCCTAGGCATCCCAGATCTGTAACACACAAGTTCACACTTAGTGATCTTGCAGGAAGTTCAGATAGGACTGAATGGACAACAGCTTCCTGATGAACTGCTTCCAAGCCTTCTTCTAGTGATTTTGCACCGAAGATGTGAGCCTCTTTTCTATCCCACATATGCTTGTTGCCTCAAGGACTCTCCTAGCAATCGAGTCCTTCAGAATTCAAAGATTGGCTATCAAGGCAGTAAAGTTAGGCTCGTGTTGGGTGATAATTAATAAAATTTAATAATATATATATATCATTAAAGTGTGGAGAGAAATGGAAGGGCACCTTATCAGAAAACCCTTTATGGTGCATAATATGTTTTCAACGTACTTTTTCCAGCGTCAGGATTTCCATCTTAGTAGGGTACCAGAGTTCCACACCATGCAATGAGATTGGGACAACAATAAAGTTGTAGATCGAGGCGATGTAAGGTAATTGGATGTAGGTAACTAAATCTAGAACCAACAGTATTTGCAAAGGTGCACCTGTTAGCAGTCCGATGGATGAAAGAGTTGCACACTGATCTCAGGATACCAAGGTGCTTTGTCTTATCAACCTCTTCACTGGTGGAGCTAACTAGCTGCCATTTTTTGGAACTCCTGTGCGCAATTTGGAAGGCTGCATACATAACACGTGTGTCTGGCCCTTTTGCTAAATAACTCAGCAAGTAAGCATAACTATATTTGTGCCAGTCACAGGTAGAAAAGGAACATTATTCCGTTTTTGATTAATATTAATTAAATGCTTATTAGTTCTAAATGGTTAATTAATTTCTTTTAAATTTTAAGGATAACTTAAGGAATAGTAGTACTACTAGGTGACCAGGTTTTATAGCCTAAGGATACACCATTAGAGAGATATAAAGCTGCAAACTCAAAAAAGTGGGCAAAATTTAGAAGGAATAATGTTCCATTTCTACCTGTGACTGCCACATTTATAAACACAATGATGGTACTATAAGCAGTTACATATTGTCAACAAGGCAGCCTCATTTTTGCTGAAGCAGATGTAAAGTCGAAAAGCAGGCTTTTAGTTATCACAGAAAAGAACCTCTGTTGACAAGAATGTGTGAAACTCTCAACAAGGGGATGCAATGAACAACACTTCACAATGTAAACCTGAAGAAGATTATAATATTATCAAAAATTTATTGGTAAGGGATAACAAAGATATAGGAATGCAATGCTAAGCAATGTTGAGATACACGCCTTCCTCTCAGCGTACTAGGTAGTAGGCTTTCATGCAAGAGCACTTGTCTTTATCCCCTGGTCCAAACACATGGTCTGCTAGCCGCTGAATAATTTACTTGAAAATGAGCGACAATAACTCACCATCCATTTGACAAGTACTTGGTGGTAAAAGAAGCACTCCTAAAGATCCTGAATGAGATCCCATCCATAAGACCCCTACTAGCAACCAGGAGTAACACAGAGAGTGTCCCCGCGACCAGGCAACGTCAATTAACTTCCCCAAGACCAGGAGAGGAAGCAGCAGCAAGAGATGGAGTCCCAACATCAATCACACGAGCAAGACGATCAACCCTCGATCGACCAATGAGCTCAGTACAATTAACGCACCATTTTTGTACACGTTGCACAACAGGTTGGGTGGTTCTAACATGCTGAGAGTCCAAAGCCACATGGCACCAGAGACAGGGATATGGCCAATATATGCAGCCACCTAAGAGCATATGTAAGCAAGCTAAAGTACTGCAAAAGCCTTTATTCAATAATAGAAAAAGTAAATAAATTACTTGATTAATTAGTATATCTAACTATATAAAAGCCGGTGGACTGATGGTATGTACACATGCCTAGTAGGGTAAATCACGAAGCTGCCGGCCAGTATGCATGGCTAAGCCAAGTTTTCGTTAACTTTTCTGGTCACAGTCACCCGTTTTCATGTTCTCCCTCCTTTTGCTCTGTCCAACACCGTCAGTGACCCCACGGCATTATGAGCCCTACAGTCCATCAATACAGAGGCAAACTCAACACAGTTTTGTTCAGACTCCACACTCCTACCCAACCAAGACTCTACAAAGAAGGCAGTACTATTTGATCTTTTTGTCAGCTGCATGGCCACATCCAGGACATTTTGGAGTGCATGTTTTCTGGGACCCAGGACAAAGTTCACAAATTCGGGACTGTCCCAGAGATTCCAGAACAGTTGGAGCGTATGATTTATCCCCATAGACATGCACCCTTTAAACCCCTGTAATGGACTTAGCTATATGTAACAAAAAGTTAATAGTATTATGCGGATTAGCCTAATGCGTATTGAAGCCACATTGAACCTAGCTAGCTACATTGATTGTCTTTTATTATTGCCATTCTTTCAAGGTTAATTACCACCACCTTAGTTTGGTTTCAAGAACTATATCTGGCATATTTTTGTACATAAAAAATTCTCCACTGCAATGATCTGTCAAAAACAGATGACCTTTGACCTACAAACTGCTTGTGGTTGTTTATAAAAGCTGTTTTAGTATTCTAGGGGTAGACACTTGTATGTAGCTACATAGCGGTAATTTTTATTAGCGCTAATTCTTGGGGTCTAGCCGCGCAAAATTGTGGGTGTGGCTTCCGCTTTGTCATTCGGTCCTGAAAACCTTTCGGAGCCTGTGATAAAATATATTGATATGATAAAAATATATCCCCTTTTATGTATCAAAAATTTCAAGTTAATTAGTGGCTGTGGCAACCACACATTTACAAGAGATTTCCAGTCCATTAGTACAATGCAAATATTGATGCAAATAACAGGAAAAAATAAGCATTTGGGCTGGTCGGACACATCCACACACAGTGTTGCTAAGGAAATTTCGACCTTGCAAAAGACACATGTTTACACAAATAGGTAGTACTAATGAATATCTAGCTATTTATCCTGAGCACACCCAAAAAAAAAACGATATTTAGCAGCTTTTGCATGGACTTCTGGTCTTCTGCCTATCTCATCTATTTCTAAATAAACTAGAATGATTGAAGAACCAAGGATGTATACATACTTATTTTTAGCTGCTAAACACTTCTATGTACCATTTTTTGCGCTATTTCTTGGCTGCTTCCTTTTAACACACCCACTGATCTAACCAATCAGGGGCAAATAAATAGAAAAAGAATACGTACTTCGAAAGACTTGCTGTGAGGAAGTTTGTGTTCTAACTCTTGTGGTGATCACAAAGAGAGTTTTTACAAAATGTGGCAGAAGCTCCCTCTTTGAAGTAGATTGTCTGCATGAGTACGCAGTTATTTTTGTATTGAATGCAAGTACAAAATTATTAGTCACACGTGGCAGATTAGAGTGAAATCTTTTGGGATTGTGGTATCTGCTACAGAACTGCCAGCTGGGGTGAAATATAATTGATGACAAGGAGCAGGTATATATTACTGAATGTCAGAATGGTCAACTTAAAGCTGCTTACTTCACCTCAATTTAACTGACTGAAGTCTCTCTATGGACCACCTGGGACACAGTTCACTACCTCCAGCTCAGTTGCTACCATGGTAACTGCTACAACCTACACCAGTACAGCAATAATCAATTTTGTTGCAATTGATGATTCTGGAGAATACACATGCAGTGCTAGTATCACTTCATCATCTCCATTTCTCTCTGGGAGTATTGCAGTTGCTTCAATAAGTACACTTTTAGTAGGTATGCTATGAGTAGTGACACTTATACGCATGTATTTATGCAAAACAGCAAGAGAAACAGATTTGAATTAGTATTCTTGCTCTTTTACAATTAATAATCATAGAATATCCCATAATTAATACTCAACTGTCTGGATCAAGTCAAACTTTAATCTTTGGACAAAGCTACTCCCNATGTCTGTAGGTGACTTGCTCCAAGGATTTTGAACATAAAATTTTGTTGTGATGTGTACATGTCAAAGTGCCTGTGTGATTTTTGTTCTACTAGTATTGTCATTTTCTCATATGCTACAATATATTAACATGACTAAAAAATATTATTTCTACAAAAACATTTATTTACATATTAAATTTTTTAGGCAAAAAAACCTAGTGTTCATTCATCCATTTCATAAACTTTTCCCTGTTTAAGGTCAGTTCACAATATATCTTCTCACATTAGATGATCGGAGATAAGAAATATTTTTGTTGAGGTCTTTGTGTCCTGTCTTGGAACATTGTGTGTACCCTGCACACTCCCTATTGAGGTATTGCTGTCAAACTGTTGACAAATATGGTAAATTGGGCCTACACACTTTCCAATACATATTACATTATTGGGGGTAATATTCCCTGTTCTAGTACGATTCAGATATTCCATTTGAAGCTCATCTGGCTTGTTTGCACCAGGTCTTTCTATTGGATTTACGCATTGTGACCAAAGGAATTGTTGATGAGGAGATAGGAGACAGTGATACTGAACAATTACCATTAATGCCCTTTTCCCAGCTCTGAAATTTAGCAGCAAAAATCTCCATACTTGATCTAATTTAAAATCCTCTCACCATCACCTTCTTTGATATCATCAAACTCAGCATAGATAAGGCAGAGTGTTACCAATTCCTGACAATAGCTAAACACTTTGTCTTGTGACTGACAGCATCCTGGGACAATTAACAATTATTGACAAAATTTACTGCCATAAGTGTTTTTTACTTTTGAGTCTTGTCAGAACATCCTTTCAATTCACTCACAAATGTAGGCAATCATCTTTGTCTTGCAGCTTGAATGTTTTCATCGCTGCTGTAATTATGTAGCCTTTCAAAACTATCTGCATGTATATGTCAGTTTGCACATGCTTAGATCATGAATGCACTTAGTCTGACAAAACATTCAAAAAATAATTGTAGTGCATGTGTGCTATAATATTAAATATTATATCTTACTTTAAGAAAACCTATTGCATGGACATTTTTCTTGGGGTCTGATGGGACATTAGATCTGTTGATCATGCTCTGGATTCATTGGAGTGTTCCTGGATCCTGCATGATATGCACCTGACTTCAATAATTAGTTCCAAATAATGTGCCAACAAGTACATAGCTATGGCTTATGAGTATCATTTTACTATGCGATATTCAAATCCTATGCTGCATAATTAGTGTATCGTAACATGCAGCTACATGAAAAGTCATTGGAAAAAAATCTTGAGTTCTAGCATTATGAGTGCTACGAGTGCATATATCAAGAAAATTAATCATCTACATGCAAGCACATGTACTCTGTTACTAAAAAGCAGCCACATAACTAACTACCACGAACCAGATGTGCAAATATGCTATGCATGATTATACATGATGCACTGGAATATATTCTCAGATTCTATTGAGCAAACATATAAATCATTCAGTACTTGAACCATTCAGCTGGAACTGAGTTCACTGGTAAACACACTGACACAACTAACTTGTAAGCTCAGATTTTTAGCTTGCAATCAATTGAGTTTCTTCTATGTAACTGGCTGAGCCAAGCACATCACATCCAGTCAGAGAGCTCTGTCATCTTTAGCACATCCAATCTAATTGTCTCTCTAGATAATGCAAACTATACATGGAGCATGATTGATGGGTGCAATTAATTTCGAAGTTAAGCGTTCAGAGAAGCACAATCTCATCGTCTTGTGAGATCCTACACAACCATTTTCAAGATTATTTCAATTCACGAATCTGTTTGGATCATGGAGCTGCCATTCTTCATATTATCCCATATCAGACACACAAAATCACTACTGTAATCCTCTGCATGAGCTATACAGGTGCTGAGGCTTAATAAACGTAGTATCTTTGTCTTTAGTTGCTTTTATTGCTATCGGTTTTCATGTCTCGTGAGATCATGCATTATTCATAAACTACTTGGGAATTCAACTTGACAAAAGGCATGTGTGATATATTTGAACTCTCTACTAAGTGCTAAATTGCTACTATTGAGTACTCAACTGAGCACTGAAGGCAACTAAGTTTAGAGGGTGACCACTGTATAAAACCATTATACAAAAAGAAGAGATAGCAAGACTGCACTTTTGGAAGCATATGACCATCCAAAGTTGGATGTATCAATTACCATCCATTATTGGATGTTGCTTACATTCATTTTTTGGATGAATTTTACTACACTATTGGATGTTTTTTATGTTCACATAGGCTCCAACTGTCCCAGAATCTCCGGGACAGTCCCAGATTTGTGAACTTTGTCTCGGGTCCCAGAAAACACTCCAAAATGTCCCGGATGTGGCCATGCAGCAGTAAAAACTGTGCACCACAAAAACAGCTGACCTTACAAGCTACAAACTGTTTGTGGTTGCTGCATTGGAGGGGTCGCTTCAGTCCATACGCTTGCATGTAGCTACGCAGCGGTAAATTTTATTTGCGCTAATTTTTGGGCATGGTTACGATGTGGTCACCAAAAATTGTGTGTGTGGCTTTGGCTTTGTGCTTTGGTCCCAGAAACTTTTTGAAAAAAGTTGGAGCCTATGTGTCCACTTTTTGGATTAATTAAGTTTACCACCACTGTTTGCTGTAATCACTTTTTGGATTAATTTTACCACCCACGATAAGTATTGAAAATTTACACAAGGAGATCAACTGAGTGAGTCTTCTGTCAGAACACAGCTACACTCAACGTGCATTACTGGAGTCCCTCACTCGCACACGGCAGTATATTTTGATGAAATAGCTCTACGGGCATACAATTGCTAAGATAACAGACATCACAAGAGTGGCCACAAAGTCCAATATCTTCAATAATGCAGGTCAGAATAATGATGATGCTCTTCTTTTGCCGCTTTCCAAGCGACCATGCACTAGGAGTGTCTGGAAGAGTTAACTAGTGGCTCGATTACATGGATGTTTGCTGCAATCACTTTTTTTTACAAGGTAAAGAAAGTATCCTAAATTGGATGGTTTATGTCTTAACTTTTGGGACTATTTTATCAGCTACAATCTAACCGCCCAAACAATTTTTTCCTTTGCTTTTTACTTATAGCTGCAGTTTGTTTTCAAGTTTTGTAAATGCAAAATATTAATGTAAACTATGATGCAGAAAAATAATATTGAAAATCAACGTAGATTAAATAAAACTCAGCCTGATGACAATGATACTTTTTGTAAGTCTATTTTAGCTCTCTTGTAATGGCAAGAAAGAGTTTAACATGAAACATAAATTTTTCAGGTTTTATGTAAGCTATTTGTCCTTTGATTCTTTGCAATCCAGCATTAGCTTGCTCATTTACTAGGGAGTTTATCCTACAAATATCACGAGTAGTATACTTGTCAAGTGAGTAGCCACTAGAGTGTCCTCTCCAATATAATGAAATCTCCACAATAAAGCAAGTGTTCCTTAATGTGATGGCTCACGATTGAGAATGTACTGATGTAACTTGCAGCTATTGTCATATATGATAACATTTGGTGAAATCAAGTTAAAAAGATTTCAAATGGGTGCTTTGGTGATTCATGTAACCGCATTGCTTCAAATCCAAAGCAAGTACCATGGAGACAATAGATGGAAAAGATAGATAGATAAGCGTGAAAGTCGGATGTCATGATGAATATTTGTGGCTAGCATCTAGTGGATGGCGTGTGTGCTGATCAGCATAGTAAGCTCATGTACCACGGACAACTGGAAGATCAGGCAAATGGGCTAAGTTCTTGTTTGTTTGGTGGTAGAGAGGGAAACGTTTGGCACCCACCATGAAATGGATTCAAAAGAAGGCTACAAAGCTCGTCAACAAGATCACACACATCTTCTGCAATAGGTTTACTGAATGGCAGCTTGAGAACAAAAAAGGCTAGCACAGGTGATTTATCTTGCAATAGCTTCAACTCACAGTTGAACGGGGCAGAACGAATATCAACTCCAGATACAACCAATCATATTACCTTAGTTGCCTCTTCATCTCCAGCAACTTGCAATAGACCACAAATAGGGGAGTTTAGTGATAGTTCAGAAAAAAGTTCACAGTAGGGCTGGGGGGCTTCTTTGATTTTCTGACTCAATACAATTGATCACTCAAACCAAGGCTATGGTATTNGAGTTCCTCATGATCATGTTGCCCAATTCTTTACACACTTAAACAGCCATTCCATCTTGTTTGCTTTCTTTTTACGATTTGGCCATAATACATTCCATTGTTTTTTCTACCTGTTTGTTCTAATTTTTTCCATAATTTTACAAATCACATTAATTTTGAGTTTGTGTGTATATGCAGTGGCGGATCCAGGGGGGGTTCAAGGGTTCCATGGAACCCCCCTTTCAGCTGAGACCTCGCATTACTGTGCAGATTGGAAAAGGCCAAGATGGAACCCTCCTTTCAATACTGAAAGCAACTCAAAATCACGCTGAATATTAGTCTTTTGTGAAAAATATAGAGTTTCTGTCTCTTTCTTGCCATTTATTTCTTCCATTCAGGCTTTTTTAGCAAAATTTTAGCTGCACAAGCACTAAAAAAAAAAATCAAAAAAAATAAATAAATAAATAAATAAAAATTAAAAATGGCAGAAAGTTCCAGAATTAGAGTAGCTGTCCTTAAAAAAAAAATGGCAGATTGTTCCAGAATTAGAGTAGCTGCCCTTAAGAGCCAATATGCCAGTCTATAGGACCATGGTGTCCCTCTCTCTGTTTGTATCCAAATGGATCAACTTGGACTGAAGCTATTGGATGCACAATGGACTGCTAGATTCTGGATTTTCTGTGTCTTTCTTTTGGATAGCAATAACCCAGTGAAGAAATCTAAGCCCAGGAGTAAGAAGTCTAAGAAAATACCCAACAAGAGAGTGCAACCTGACACACCTGAGAGCCCTGTCAGTGTATTGTCATCTCAGAGAGAAAGAACAGAGCCTGCTGACAAAGTTAAGATTCCAACAAATGCCCACCAGAGTCCATTATCCAAAATTGAAAAGCTAGCGACTCAAAATTCCTCCACTGACTGTTGTGCTATCTCTCTGCAAACACCAAATCTGTCTCTGTGCAAGGATGAGCAACGCGACAACACTCCTGGGGTGAAGTATCAAAAGCTAAACTCAAAAGATAGTGAATGGACACCTGTGGTTAGAAGGAAAAGCAGACCCAGGCTGAAAGAAACCAAGAATTCTAGTGAAAGTGATAGCAGTGATTCAGAAGTAGATATTTCTTGCTCTAGACTGGTACAATATGACACTTGCAATGGAGTACCCGGACTGCTGATCCATCGGAGAGGACCTCCTACCTGGACCCCAATCAAACCAACGATGAGCATATCTCCAGTTGCCTCCAGGACTAGATCGAAAACTCAAACTACATAATCACTTGCATAAATTTGACTATTAGTTTTATCTGTATATTTTGTTCTGGCTGTCAGTTAACTCCGATAGACCATCAGTACACTGTTGTGTACTGTAAAGCATTAATAATAATAATAATAATAATAAAGGGGCGGGGGCTGTTGTGACTGGAAGTGGGCGTGGCTACATAAAAATTTTTACGCGCTCCGCGCGCATTGATTAGAACCCCCTATTCAATTTCCTAGATCCGCCACTGATATGGTAGTTACTTGTACACTATCAGCATGGATATTATAGCTTGTATAATATATATGTATGGATATTATAGCACTATAAACGTTCAGTAATCAGGAGCCGGGCTGGAGCTGTTTCTTAGATTCTAACAAATTTACTGGCTTTTCTCATCTTCTTATAGTGACAACTACATATAAGTGTAACAAAGGATTCACCTCCTAAATATTGAAGACTGAAATGTTACAGAGAGTTCACTGAGCACAACCAGAAATCTTTAGGTATAAAAGCAGGAGGCAACAAATATTTGGATTCCAAATAACACACACTTTTCTATCTGGAAAAGGGTCGTCATTTGAATTTTCAAGTAGCTTATGAATTTATGCATGAGTGTAGAAATGAATGGCGGTTGTACAGAGAAGGCGCTCATAGGCCTTGTATCTAGCCACCCAATGAGAGACATGGAAAACTGATACCAAAAGCATGTGAAGACAAAGATAGAAGAAGAGTTTGGTACTTTAGTGATGGTTTTAGGCCCATGTTTTTGGAAAGAGAATAAGCTAAATAGTAATTTAAGAGGCCTTTTAGTGCCAAACACTCTCAGTTATTGCAGTTATTCGCGTGAATAATTGTATTGCGCTAATGGGCCATTCGTGCCATTCCTATGTACCCAGTACCATACTGGGAATAGCTAGCCTTGGTCAAGTACTTTCAGCCAATCGTCAACAACTTTGATAAGAGCTGAGACTGTGGATTGATTGCTCACAAAACCCCATTGCTTGGAGCACTTAGACTGAGGAAATCCTCTATTCGAAGTTTGACGTGTCTTTCAAGCACTTTCTTATTACAGAAAGGACTGAAATTGGTCTGTAACCTGATGGGAGCAATTTATCAGATCCTTTCAGTATTGGAGTTACTCTGCCATGTTTCCAATCAGTTGGAAAGACACCAGTAGTAGTTGACTACTACTAAGGAGACAGACTGTTTTCCAAAAAGATTTGGTATCTGGTTCTGGTTAAAAAAGGCTTTCTTGCTTTATCTGACTAGTTTGACAGTCTGATTCCTTTTGAGTCTATTTATCGAGTACTAATTTGAACCATTTGTGAACTTGATGAATATCATTAATTTTTTGTGAAGCCTTGAAATATCCCTAACAAAGATGGCTGCCTTTTCTTTACAACTGTAGCACTTACAGTAAAAACTGTAGAACAAGTATATAGGGCTATACCAGTTAGAGGACAGTACATTTGTGGTCACATGCTGTTTAAATTATATTTCATACAAACCTCAGACTGAGGCTCAGAATCAACACTACACTCCTGTTGTCAATGTTGTGTCCAAAAAAATCAACAAAAATACCTCCCCACTCCTCAATTGTGCTCTTGCAACCAACTACCTTTCCAAATTTTCTTCCTATCTTTGAAAGCAATCTGTTCTATTCGTAATTTCGTCTGTGCCATCATCTGCAAACTGAATAATTTGGTTTTTTCACCTAGCTCGACAACTCTTGTTTTCAATGCCGACATCTTTTTCTTTAAATTGACAGTATGCAGATCGAGCACGTGCAGTTGCTCGTGGATCATAATTAATAACGAAATTCACGGCATTGCTCGAAGGTGGCGTGTACTTTGTCCAATCCTGCCTTTACACGGCTAGCGGGTGCGGTTGGATCCAGTTCACGAGCTAAATGTCGTAGTTTACTCTTTGAGTTGTTGAAAGAAGCGTAGTTAAATCGATTTGAAAAACAGCTGTGCTCATCCATTTTCCGGAAACAACAAAAGTAGCTAGACTCTGACAGTCTGATTTGCTGACAACCCCTGATCATGATCTATCTCCAAATTTCCACCAGGTCTGGGGGGTGATAGGCGCATAATTATTGAATATATACTAGGGTGATGCAAAGCATCATGGGGGCGAGCCTGCATGAGTAGCTCTGTGGTCTCAAGGGTAGAGATACGCATGTGCATGTTCTTATGTTGCATCTCATGATTCATGACTGCTGGAGCCTTGAGGTGTTTGAAGACGTAGATTCGGGAGAGCAGTTGAAGAATAAGCAAGACTGAGCAGTCACTCCAATGGTGGCTATATGACTATTACCAGTACTGCTTGGTACCTCGTACACTTGCTGTATATCTGTATATATCTAGCTGTGTATATCTAGGGGACTTTACTTGCAAATTCTTCTCACTCTTGACACTCTAGCTAGGTCGTTAACTGTCAAGTATATAGGCATCTCCAGGGTGCTGGCAGTTGTAGATATGAAGCACTCTCCATCGCATATTTGTGTTGAGTGGCTTCCCTTTGGTGCCGCTGTACTACACCTTGAGAGTCTCCTTTCCAGTTGCTATATATACATCAAGTTGATTCTGTTTATCTATACCTAGATGCCGGGTATACTGAATGTCATGAAAGAAGAGCTCATGAGGCAGCTAATCAGCTAATTGACAATTTCACATTGACACTGACATTCTGACAGAGATATCGTCTTCTTCTCAATCAAGAAATGCTGGAAGTTTTCTCAGTGTTGAAGAGCAATTTGGCCATCACCACTATGGGCGGAGCAAGTGTGCCGAGAGGCTTGGCCTTGCTACTAGCATGGTGTCATAGTTGCTCAATATTAATTTGCTCCTGCATGAGGTGTAGTCTCTCTAGGTCTGCTTCAAGAGACGGTATCTCTCAGGAGTAGTGTCCCCATGGCAGTATCTGCCGCTCAGATGCTTCCACAGCTCTAGACGAGGCTCTCTCAGCCTCAGGAGTGGTCTATAATTTGGTTTCAATTTGAGCTCTGACAGTCCGGCTCCTTATCAGTGAATGGTTTGCGCAGCGTTGTCTCTGCATCAAGTCTCCTTTCTCTTTCGCTCTCTCAAGATCTATGCCTCTCTGAGTCTCCTAAGCAAGCTACAGTCTCTGCCGGCCACGTTTACGTGTATAATTATATAATTTGTGCAATTCCAAATTTCAATATTTTTGTGACGTAATCTGGACTGCATATTACCGTTCGAATAATTTGAATATACGGAAAGTGTCCACCGTGTACAAACAAGCAAACCAACAGAAATTTTACCAGTTACAAAGACCATGTGGGGCTCACTCAGGCTCGCCCCAATTACTGTAGCTGTCTTGCCTAAAAGGAGGGAAAAAAGCCCTTTCGCGCCATATAGCACACAGTGGTGTGCATTATTTAGAATAATAATTATAAATTCTGTCAGTACCATGTACAGTAATTTCTGTGCTACGATCACAAGGGTCTTAGCTACTTCATTCACTGCGCACATGCATAAACCTACCTCTATCACATGATTTAATTGCATTTCTGTTTTAACACGAGTTTAAAGCTGTTGGTCACTAGCTCGAGTTAGAGCTCTTCTACCTACGGAGATGTGGGTCGTATTTGCTTTTGAGGTAAGGGCGTGCTGTAAGGCAATCTTGATAAACAAAAATATTTATACCTATGATGTGCTTTTGGATGGCTTCCAAACAGCTTCAATGTTAGCAGTGGTCAAAGGAAAACATGGTCTCAGGCACGGATATACCATGTCTACAAAATTGTTGAAAGTACTGGGAAAAGGCATCCGTTTAGAGAGGAATCTGCTGGTCGAGCCTGTTTTGAAGGGTTCATGTGTCGTCACCCAAAGCTGACCCTAAGATGAGCTCAATTGTTATCTTGTAGTCGTGTTTGTAATGCCAGTACTTTACTAAGAAATTATAACAGATTTCTATGGTAAACTTGGCTCATTGAATGGGAACTGAAAAGTCATCACACAAATTGGATACCATAACATGTGCACTATCACATTAGCGTAAAACCCATATAATACTGGCTGTGTGTCAGCCTCGAGAAATGCCCTTCCACCATTAATGGTGTACCCATGGAAACAAAATCTCTGAAAGCCTGCTTGCACAAGTTTCACCTGTAATGATAGTGGGTGGTTTAGTTCAGAATTGTTTGTGATGTGGTTTGAAATTCAATCATCCAGACCAGTTTTCTAAATCGTCTATGCCTAAGCATTCATTATAAGCTTAGAGCTAGGGCTAGATTTGTCTTCTTGTGACATTGCAACACTGGACCAAGAAAAATAAGCTCACTTTTTGTTATGTACTTATGAAGCTATAGGGTTAGTGAGGGTAACAGAATTCTCCAAGCTCAAAAGTTGCATCAATTTCAAATACGGAGAAGTGATTGGATTGAGAACAGTACGTTAAAATGTTCTCTAGTTGTAGTCAGAATAGCACATAGTCATTCATGGCAACTACATTCCTTTTTACTTGTTTTCATCATAAGAATGCTATGAATCATTCACCATGCAATTAATGTAGCCATCTTCTTGACTTGTAGGTAGTTCCTAGCTTGTCATCTTCCATGTGGCATTTAAACTGCATACACGTTAGACTACTTCAGCTTTATGTCGCTCCTTATCAAAGCTTTTTGTGGGGACTAAGTAATCTTTATAGGACAGTCACCATGCATACTCACAATGTAATGTTAAAACATTAATAAATAGCTAAGTAGCAAAAGTTTCATAAAAAACTTTTGCTACTTAGGAATGGACAGTACTACTAAAAGTAATGAAAGCACCAAGGTGCATAAGCCTCGGCGCACTCAACTAGCATGCACATGCAACTAAACATGTATGCATGACCTATGACCAGTACGGTCCACTAAGAGGTCTCAGCCTGGGCTAGCAAATTCTTGCCTACTGCACTGAGGATGTACAGTAAGCTGCGGTTAGCCTAGTTATAATATTTAAACCTCTGTTTAGAAATTCATTGATTATACTTTTGATGCTTGTAGTACTTGCAAATTGAATGCTCAACTGTAGCTAGCTATCTGGCTGATGCTAGTCAGCCTGACAGGAATCAAAACACACACTGAACTAACTTACTATGATGCATGGATACTTCTACACAAAGTATTATCTCGCTATATTCAATTTGCAATCAATGAGTTACTTACGTGTCCAAGCAGCTAAGCCAGCCAAACTCAAGTCCTTCTAGGAGTCCATGATTCAAGCTCTACTGTTTCTAGATAACGCACACTATACAGGGCGGGATCAATGGGTGCGGTTTCGAAGCCAAGCGCTCAGAGAAGCACAAAAGCCTCAAATCTCAGAAACTACAGCGTTTTCCAAGATGCTAGACAGAAAAATTCAAGATAACTTCGATTCATGAACGTAAGTACCTTCCGTTTGGACTATAGAGCTGCCGTTCTTCAGATTATCTAGTAACAGACACACACACACACACACACACACACACACACAAAACGACTACCGTAACCCTCTGCACGTGCTACGCACGCGCCGAGGCTTAATAAAAGCACCAAGGGTGCACAAGCCTCGGTGCACCAGTGGTACTGTGCTTTTATTGTAGAAATAATAATGCTTGAGAGAGCCATAGTGGTCTAGCCACTGGCAGTGATATTAAATTCCAGACACATGCCATGCAAAGCTACAAATTTTTATTACATAGCACCTAAATATGTTAGCTAGTGGTGTTACTGGAACACTATAACAACATTAAAAATCATTAAAATTTCAAGTTTAACAAAAAACAAGTAGTAATATTTATTACAACCATAATTACAATAACTCCAAAATAAGTATAATTTGTAATAATATTATGCACTCATACAACATTGACAGCTTCAAGCCTTTTAATTGATTTAATTACTGAATGTTTGAGATACACTTTTTTATATCAATAAAGTAAAGCGATATTATTAGAATATAACAAATTCTATACAAAAAAGATAGTCATTACATAAAACACATGCAGTGGGAATGTTGAAGTTTGTAATGATATTTGTGGTAATGACTTTGCTGTTGAAAAGTGTTTATCTGGTAATGTGGTAGAGAGATGTGATTTAGTTGCTGAGAAGGTGATGAGTGAACAAGATTTGAATGATTACTGTGTTTCTGAAAATAGAAAATCCATACAGTTTCAGTGCATGAGTTTTCTCTGAGGTAATGGTAATTGTGGTTATGACTTTGCTGCTGGAAAGCGTTTAGCTGGTAATGTGAGGTGATTGAGTTGCTGAGGTGGTGATCAGACAATTAAGCTTTAAACGGTGCTGTTTCTAAAAATAGAAGTCCCGGAAACTCCAGTTTTGTAGGAAACTGTTATGAGGAGACTCAGAGCTTCTCAGGTACATGCATTGCTGTATTGAGAAAAAGTTTCCTTCAAGTAACTACCTGAGAAATCATGGCATCAGACTTTGGTAATTCTGGTCGTAAGCGTCCAGCTGAGGAGATCGATGATTATTCAAGCATTGGAGATAGTAAACACGATACCGCTAACGTACATGGAATGTAGAGGAACTTGTCTCCTGTGAAAAAGGGAAAGAAAGCCAATTACTTTGAAGGCCATATGGGTGACAAAACCAGTAAAATGCGGTTTGTTGGATTCAAAGTTGACCAGCGTAAAAAGCTGTTTAAGTTGTCTGAAAGCGGCAAACCAGTCGTGTTGAGAGACTGTCAAATAAAGACTTCTAGACAAGGACATGAGATGGAGATTTTGTTGAAAAATTCCACAAAAATCACTGAATCTGACAAAGAAATCGAGATGTGTGATGAAAAACAAGTCACAGTTCTTGAGGTACACAAGATGCCAGAATATACCAGAGTAATTGTAATTGTAAAGGTGCCAGTGAAACGAAAGTCTATCAAATTGGATGGTGGAAAACAAAGCAAGATGTTATAGTTGCTGGTGTGATTACAGTGAGATTGTGGGAGGAAATAGTTGATTCACTTGATGTTTCTGAAAGTTACAAGCTTTCACAATTCATGGTCTGTGAATTCAATATGAAGAAGAATTTATCATTGAGTAGACAAGGTTCTACTATTGAGAAAATTGACGACATTGCTGAGGTGGAACAAACTGACAAGGTTTTGGAGTCTGAAGTGATGGACTATATCACTGAAGCTGAAATAGTTGCTGTTAAACAATTCGGAATCTTCAGTGCTTGCAAGGCAAGTGGAGCCACTTACACGCCTGTGTTACTTTCTAAACAAATTAACAGTGGGTTATTTTCTTTAGACTATCAGCTAGACCTAGGGATCTGAGGTAATTCATGACAACCCAGACAAATTAAAGGGGTTACGTGGTTGAGGGGGTCTTGAAACAAGCCTCGAACTAAATTGGTTGCTTTTCAATTCAGAAACTGTCAACACGGGATGGAAGACAGATAAAGCTGACTAGCCTCGTTCCCAGGCTCTCACCTTTGATCTTACACTCACGGTAAGGAAGGAGAGAGCCTGGTCGGAAATATCACGTGAATTTTGTCATTGATGACGCGAAGGTAGAGGTGACCTTTGACCTCTGCCGTGATAGTGCCATTTTACGAGCACCTAGCATAAACAACTTGAAAGTAAGTAATTTTACTGTACTTACCTTGCTTATTTTCATGGTTTGGGCAGCTAATTTAAAAGTCAATTTAGTAGCAGCGTTAGTTCAGACTCGCTGCAGCTTGCAGAGGTCAAAGGACGTGTCTACCATAGTCCCACGTCATTCACGTGATATTTCCGACCAGGCTCTCTCCTTCCTTATCGTGAGTGTAAGGTCAAAGGTGAGAGCCTGGGAATGAGGCTAAAAGCTGTACTCTATTGTTTGCCTTCAGAGAATTTCAAAGTCAGGAACTCCTCTACAATGGATTGGTAACCCACTAGCTATACCACAGGTTCCAGGCTGACTGAAAAGATATCGATCTGGCTGTTCCTCTTCTCCAAGAGGTGCAGATAAGAGAAAGATCTGTCTGTGCAGGATCTCCTGACAAAGATCACGTGGTAAGTTGGAGGTGATGATTCAATACCTGAGGGTGAGGGTCTCAAACATCCTGATGATCAGCTGATTGAATCAGGAATGATCCCTGCAAAGCTTCCGAATGTATCTTCCAAATGGGAGAAAGGCATATGGATCGTGATGAGTCCACTGTAGCATCCACTCCAATCAATTTTAGGTCTGGTTTCCAGCAGCTGCTGTAGAATGGAGGGATTTGGCAGTTTAAGGATGAAACAAAAAGGTCTACTGAGAAAGGCCTGAAAGATGCCTCCAGCAGGTTGAGGACGTGACTGCACGCTTGGTCTACTTGAATGTTGTCAATCCCTGGGAGGTGTTCAGCATTAAATTGTCAGGCTCATCCACTCCCAGAGACTCTTGGAGATACTGGCAGGACAAGGTCAGAAAATGAGTACCTCCCTTCTTGTTCAGGTATGCTATTGCCGTTCTATTGTCCATGAAGATCAGAAGGTGGCTGTCATTGAGGTTGTCAGCAAATAACTGTACAGCTAGTAAAGCTGCCTGAAGCTCCAGAATGTTGATTTGAAAATTCTGTTCTTGGTGAATCTACCAGCCTCTAATCTTTTGGTTTGAATTCATGCAAAATGCTCTGCAGCTGCTCAGGAAGCATGGTTAGGACTACCTTTGTAAGGGTTGACCATTATGATGATGAAGGTCTGTCAGCCACCGATTCAGATCCACTTGCAAGTCAGGACTATAGAATTTACGGACAACTGCCCGGAGCTTTTGATCAATCCTTCTAATAAGGCTCTGTAATAAAGGGGAGCTGGCATGACTGCGGGGCATCATAGTAATTACTTCCCGTTGCACCTGATTGGGATAATAGTAATTACTTCCCGTGGCACCTGATTGGGATAATGACTAATGGTGGTGCCACAACTACTAGTTTCAACAGTTTCATGAAGATGAGAAACACAATGGAAAGGCCAAATGGGAGTGAGCAGAACTGGTATGAGTGGCCTTCCAATGTAAACCTGAGGTACTTCTGCAATTCTTCATGGATGAGGAGAGTTGGGTTGATGTTAGTGCACGGATGCTCTTTAGCATCTTTGCTAAGTTCTTCTGGTTAAACTTAAGTTTGTCAATCATAGCAGATCTGCAATTATAAGACTGGAGATTTTGAACTAACTAGTTACTACATAACTATAGGCTGTGACCAGGTCTTCTGTAGTGGCTGATATCTGCTGCTCTTCATACTGTGCTCACAGGTTTGAGAGTGGGGCTGCAGATTTAAACAGTCAGCCCCATGAACCCCACAATTACATAATCTGCCTTGAGAAGTTTGATACTGTCAAGGCCAAGGATTTTTTTTCCCACAAGCCTGTTTTGACAAACAGGATTGAAAATATATGTCCACATAGTCTCGTCACTCCCCAAGTTACCTGGGTATTGTAGCTTCTTACTAGCTCCTGGGCCTGACTGGGACGTTTTCTGCTTATAGGCAGACTGACAAAACAATGTTCTGATGTTTTATCAGATTCAGAGACATTACTGATCTCATAACTTGGGTGCACCCCCCTCTAGCTCACTCCTGAATTTCCACCCCACTCAATGATCATTAGCCTAACTTGATAATCATAGTAAAAGGTATGTACCAATGTACTGTTGGTCTACTGTAATAACTTATGAGAGTTTGGTACAACAATGTAGTCATATACATGTCAAAATTCAGACTGAAATGAAAATGTGTATAATGTCATAGTCTGCACTGGCCTTGCTGGTAAATTGTATCATAGCGCGTATAGTAGGAATGGGCCACATGTCTCAGACCCAATACAAAATGTTTATCATAAAATCTAGCAACACAAAGTTAAGCCCTCAAACTTGCTCAAAGGCTCTCCCCAACATATTACCAACTGTATGCAAGGCCTGAAACTCACAGAAACTTCACTGGACACTCATAGAGAGCGCTAGTGGGAAGCCACAATTGTTTTTTTTTTGTGTGTGCGTATAGACACAATAATTCATTTAGCAAGTCAAAAAAACACGTACAAAAGGTAGGAGAAGTCTATAGAAACAAGCATTTTGTGACGGCACAAATAATAGGTGTTCAGATAGGGTTTAGTTCAGATGCGGCCAAGTCAGCAGCGGGGGTCGGTGTACTTGGCAGCATGTCTGCAGCATGATCGGGCACCCCTGATGGATTGAATGGCGGATTGGAGAAGTGAGAAAGTGAGTCTACTTCGTAACCACGACATGTAGGGTTGGTCTTGTTTCAATGGTAGTAGGGTGGCGAGCCTCTTGTAGAATGTTGTGGCTTGGTTGGCCAATTGTGCAATTTGTGTTCTAACGTACTTATGTACGTATGTACTAACTGACTTACTTGAACACGGTTTCCAAAGAACCAAAAAGTGTTGAGCCAACTTTGACAACACACAGTAAGTCCTTTTCAAGGGAACTGAGTTCCTTGATACTTGTTTTCATCACAAATAAGTCTAAACAAAAACTAGAAAGCTTTGAACTTAGCATATAAATTCATGTACTTCAACGTAGCAATCCAGAGTAGGTAGAGTTCAAAGGTCATTATCTATCCACATGGCATTTAACGCCCATGCGAATTAGTTACAGTAGCATAGAAATGCATGACATTGTAGTAGGTACTCATGAAGGCAAGCTTTTTGTAGGGACTAACCAGCCTTCAATAGTCTCCACACTGTAGTGTTGGAAAAAGTGATTGAACAAGTAGCAAAAATTTCAAAAAATAAGCAGTGTAGGAATGGGCAGTGCGTTAAAAAGTATTGGAACAAAGCATGTCTCAATTTTGGCACATGAATACTGTATTATGTATAAGATTACACACATCAACCATTAATTGAAGTTAATTAAATTTTAGCAATTATTTATCAATGTAAGTTGGTAAAATTATATATTGTTAAGTGGACTTGCTAGTTGGTGTATTGTTTGTTAACCCTTCTGGCTAAGGGTACAGAGGTTACACTGAAGCTGCAGTTCAGAATATGAGGCCACACACAAGTTGAAAGTGAGGTTAGGAGGAACTTAGATAAAAATGGTCAGGCAATTAATTGGTGGTCACAAATAACATGAGAAATACAATAATATTTGGAGAATAATGGAAATAAAGTCATGCATAGGCTTGACCATCTGTTCTTCCTAACCTCACTCAACCTGCATGTGAGCCTACGTGTAGTTACCTACGAAAGCTGCCAGAACATCCATGTGTGATACTGGAACCTAAATACCACATACTCATACTGGACCCCAGAGGTTACAACTGTACAGCTGAAGGGTTCAGGACATTAGGCACACAGGTTAAAATGAGGTTAAGAGGAACGTAGTACAGATGGTCAAGCAACTTATGGTCACAAGTAACATGGGAAGGCCTAGGGATGCAAGCAAACGGGATAAAAAAAAGGAAATTGAGTCACCCACAAGCCTATACTACATGTGCAGCTATATACCTTGCTTCGCATAGTTCCTCTGAACCTTCTGGAAGAACATCTTTGTCAGTTAATTAATGACCTAAATAGTGGCTGATCAAGTCATGCTCTGTCAGTGCACTCGACCCCACACTATCCCTACTAATTATAGGCTCCCTCACCCCTCTTTATTATTTCTCCCATTACATGAATATTTCACTAAAATTTAATTTGGAATGGGCAGTGCTGTAAAAGAATTGAATTAAGACACATGACAACTTCAGTAATAAGTGGGCTAATAATTAACAGGCATGAGAGATAACCTTATACATAGTAAAAATTTTAAAAAATAAGTAGTGTAGGAATGGGCAGTGCGGTAAAAAGTATTGGAACAAGGCAGGTCTCAATTTCGGCACATGACTACTTCATTTTTTTTTTTGATTCCTTCAAATGGATTCTTTAAAACAATGATCTGTACAATAGTATACTAGTCTATAGCTTATTTTATTGGTTCCAATTCCTACTAATCAGTTGGCTAAGCAGTGAAGTAAACTATAACAGAAAGGTAACTTAAACTGACTGCTGGGCAAAAGTTGAGTATAAAAAATGAAGTAGTCATGTGCCGAAATTGAGACCTGCCTTGTTCCAATACTTTTTACCGCACTGCCCATTCCTACACTACTTATTTTTTAAAATTTTTACTACTTGTTCATTCACTTTTTTTAACAATACAGTGTGGAGACTATCAGAGACTGGTAACAACAATATAGTCCCTATAAAAAGCTTGAGTAGCAGCTACAACAATGTCATACTTAATTCTGCTGAAGAGGGCTAATGCGCATGCGCATAATAATGCCACGTGGATAGACAATTAATGACCTTTGAACTCTACCTACAAAGATGGCTGCATTGTAGTACGTGAATTTATACACTAAGTTTCAAAGCTTTCTAGTTTTTGTTTAGGCCTATTTAAGATGAAAATGAGTCTCAAGGAATGTAGTACCCATGAAAAGAACTTACTTTGTGCTGTCAAAGTTGGCTCAACACATTCTGGTTCTCTGGAAATCCTTTTCAAGTAAGTCAGTTACAGTAAGTAAGTACGTACGTACGTACGTTAGCAGAACAAAAATGGCATTATTGTGGCTTCCCACTAGCGCTCTCTACGAGTGCTGAGGAAAGTTTTTGTGAGCTTTAGGCCTTGCATGCAGTTGATATTCTGTCAATGAGAGCCTCTGAGCAAGTATGAAGGTTTAATTTTGTGTGAGTAAATTTTTATGGTGGCCAACATTTTGTATTGTGTCTATGGGACAGTCGGCCCATTCCTACTATACGTACTACCGTACGTATGATAAGAGCACAAAAAATTAAGTAGTCATGCATGATTATACTGAAATTCTGAGACTTGCCTTCTCAACATTTGCAATACTAAGATCGACTTGAGAATAATTGTTTTGGAATTTTGGCTTGTACCACTGCAGTTGCATAATGACCAAAATGAGAATCCAGACAATATGAATTAAGTGAATTTATCATATTTTGTGTTTAATCATGAATACAATGTCATATTATGCAAGTGTATGCACCCTGTGACTCCTAAGCACTATAATACTGTTTTCAGAGACTGATAAGTGTTATGTAGATCTGATACTACTTCAGTCATATCACATGGCTTTGCAAGATTATAATTTGTAGGTGCATGATGTGTATACTGACATGCATGGGAGACATGAAGGGGATTAATTAAGCTCTAGATGAAGAAAGGGAACCCCTTAACCATATTGACCTCTCAAACCCCTTGACTCCATATGAACCCGCATACATGATGAATAACAAACCTATAGAGGACATGCTATCTTAACCCGTGTTGTAGTACAGTATACTTACAACTCTGGCACTGCAGCATGATCATGACTCTGATTCCTACAAGTAGTAAAAATTTCAAAAAAATAAGTAGAGTAGGAATGGGCAGTGCGGTAAAAAGCATTGGAACAAGGCATATCTCAATTTCGGCACATGACTACTGGGTAATTCCATGCCAATTAAATCAACACGAAAAAATGAGCACCCTCACAGAATTCAACAAAACTTGAGGTATACATACCTTACCACAAGTTATTAAACCACACCTAATTTGGGTATCATATGTTGTATGGTTTCTCACTTATAAGCCTCTGAAATTGACCATTTTTCAATGACGTTGACCCATTTATTAGCAAATATCTAATGCTCTGATTGTTTTCAGCTATCGAGGCTGGTACCATTGTACTCGGGATGAAATTTTGGTTCGGATGATACATTTGAAGTGGACAGTCACTCGTTAGCAGGTTAAAGGTCATTTTTTAAAGACTTAATTTAGCATCACTCAAAAATGGCCGCTTTTTTCCCGGTAATTTCACATTTGTGTGATCTCTAAAAATTCTTCTTTATGTTGTAAAAGTTTCGTGGTGCGATCTAAATGGGGTCAGAAGATACAGGCCTATACATACACCTGGCTACATCATTTGCAAATTAAAAATACTGAAATACTACACTCAGGTGTATGTATAGGCCTGTATCTTCCGATCCCATTTAGCTCCCACCACGAAACTTTTACAACATAAAGAAGAACGTACTAATCTTGTGACCATTACATGTTTGAATACTGACACAATGGAAAGGGCTATGGTAGAACCCCAGAAGTTTGATCTGATCAGAAATCGNCACTGCCCATTCCTACACTGCTAATTTTTATGAAATTTTTACTATACTTGTTTGTTCACTTTTTTCAACACTAAGGTGCTCAATTGCAATGGAGTATAAGCTTTCAGAGACTGGTCAGTCTACAAAAAGCATGATCGAGCTACTGCTTTCAAGTACAGTGGATGTGCATGCATGTGCATGTAAACCACGTGGTCTGTTCACGACCTTTACCTACATCAAGATGGCTACATTCAAGTACAGTAGTTTATACCAGAGTTCTAAAATGCCTAGATTTTGTTTGCTAAATAGCTTTTAGGCACCAAACGAGTATAAAAGGACGTAGTTCGGCTGAAGTCAAGTTGCACTGTACAGTTAAAACTGGCTGAATGCCTTTTGTTTGTCTGGAAATCGCGTTCAAGTTTGTCAGTTAGGAAGGAAGAAGAAGAAAACAAAATTGCACTGTTCTGGCTTCCTGCCAGTACTCTCTTCAGAGTGCTCTAGAAAGTTTCTGTGAGTTTTGTTGATGCATGCAGTTAGAAAACTATCCAAGGGAGGCTTTAATCCATGTCTGAAGGCTTAGCTATCATTCTATGAAAGTTTATGAGCATAAACATTTTGTATTGTCTATGGGACAGTCGGCCCATTCCTACTATACGTACGGTTGGCATAACTGTGTCTGAGGAATGTTTCTCTCTTACTACCCTTGTGGATGACCAACTAACAGCACCAAGGTGCACCGTTTAGAAGGTTTAATGAACAATATGTATGCAAATTTGTAGATAATTATATAGATAACTGTAGCTACAGATGATTTTGATTTTTTATGAATTTTATAATTATAGCAAGAGTACTCTTGATAATAGACAATGGAACTGATAATTGTTAAGTGTATCTGGTTAGTATTGTTATAGCCTTTGATTTATTTCTTTTTTAGTAGGTTGATCAGTTGTGACAATATTAATATTATCATTTAACATGTGGACCAACAGTGGCATGCATGACACAGATGGCCTATATTCACATTAGTGAAAACTGATAAGTTGTACATAAATGAATATTGGAAATAAGGATTATTTTCCATGTCCTTGTTTCCTAAATGTCAACTGCATGACAGATGCCAAACCCAACTTAAACTCAATGACGAGGAACTGTGCTGTTTAATGTGGTCCAAAGTCTCTGAAAAAAGTTATCTATGCCAAGTTTCAAAGCTTTCTATTTTTTGTTTAAAATTTAATAAGATGAAAATGACACACACTGCCCTCATATCTTGAAGCAAAATGGTATTATTCCACAAGTTATTAATGCCAGAAAGTAATGTGTCTTCAAATTAAACTGGCTAGTGTTTAGGAGTTTCGTTTTATTAATTATTACGATATTCCATTCACCACTCTCTCAATGTCACGATTGACATCTCTAGAGCCAAATAGGTTTCCCTGAGTGTTTGATGTACCCGAGACTGCTCTTTAATTTCATTTCTTCCATCGATAGAGCACATTTGTGGTGATGGGATCGTAGAGCTTTGTTCAGCATAGAGTGGAACTCTTTGACATACTCTAGCTGGAGAATGCATGTTTGAGGTGTTGTCCAGTGGGTTGTTTCAGATGGCAAGAACATGATACCGCTCTAACACACAGCCAGATAACCCTAAGTAGACAAGTACTTCAAGTTGAGAGCAAATTGTAGCACAAGTGGGTGCCACCTAATTTGTCATTTGTCAGCAAGCTTATAGTATGCCATTTGCTAATCCCAAAAATTGAGTCTTTGAGCAGAATTGTCTGGAAATTTCTTTTATCCATGGGAATTATCTCCTTGACCAGATTTGACATACTTTCTTCATCACTAGATTGGAGTAAGATGGCTTCCTTTTCGATGATCTTCCTTAATCTAGTCTCCAAGTGTTTTAAGTGCTATTTCACAACCTTTAGAGATTGTTGTAGATTCTTCACTCTCAGATTCTTTTCAGCATGAGTAAGGTGAGCCTAATTGGTGTAGCACTTTGCTTGTGTGCCATCAGTTCGGGAACTTCTCGATACAGCTGAATGTATAGTGTGGATCTATAAGCTCGACAAGCCTTACAGTGAATCGGTTGACGCCCACTTCAGACACAAAGAAGATCGCACTCAACTCTCCTAACAGAACATAAATCAGTACCAATGACTGGTGTGTTATCCAGCTGTGCAATGGTGGTCTCGCCTTTTTTATTGAACCTCCTTGCCATTCACAGAGAGGAATAAACTTTTCGTCTGGATTACCTGGACAAAGTGCAGCATGCTGGACACAGGTGATCACATTGGACACGAGAGCAATAGAAGGTATCGTTGAAGGAAATATGGAGAGGAGCTTGCAAGTGTTCGGCACTTGCTTTCCATGAACAGTCACTTTCCATGTGAGGTCATGCTTCAGCTGAACAGATATTATCATCACTGGTATAACTAGTCATTGAAGGTGCTAAAATGACTAATGTTTGTAAGCCTACCATTTGTAGCCTCAACACATTCTTTCATAAAATGGGACAAACACACCAGGATGTATCTACACACTCAATCATATAAGCAAAGTCTGAGCTTTTGCTTGTACTTACTTTTACAAAAGAGTATACAATTCATCATTGTTTGATACTTCTGTTTACAGTAAATAATAAAAGAACAAGCATGATCAGTGATGTCATCTATATTCTTAGTCATAAGAATCTTGTGATTTCAATATGCTGTGCTAACAAACTGGCTCTTAATTAGAGAATTAAACAAAGCTACTAGCACAATTTATGCTGATAACCTAAGATCTTCTAGCTGTTAACAACACAAAGTAGTGGGCAACTTCTTCTTTTCGAAAAATGAAGTGCTGGTTCAGAAATAGTATATATACTGTATTAGGAAAATTCTCACAAGTACAAATTGTCTGTTCAAATGTCAGTATAAATTTTCGGGATTAAAATTATTGTTTCTCTTCTCAAGAAATACAAGTTCTAGTGGGTGCATGTTACAAACATGAGGTAATGAACTGATATCACTTGAGCTATAGTGTTTTGTGCAGAGTGACTCTTCAAGATGTAGTAGAAAGGTATGTAAATTTTTAAGGGATACAGATGTAGTTGTTCAGTTATATTTCCAATTAAATGTTTATCAATAGCAATACACAACACATGCAAGAGAGAGAAAATTAGGTATTAAAATGGCACAACTTAAGATATAAAGTACGCTGCATACCGTAATGCCTGGAATAATGCCCAAACACATTCTACACTAAGACCCGGATGAAGGTAGTTATGTTTATAATATGTCAAACAGCATGCTAACAGGATCTATATAGATAAGATCTGGAAAATTTTTTGTCCAGATTCTGAAATTTTAAAGAGTTTAAAAGCTTAGACCTAAGCCGCTTGATTAGGCCTAGCTTAGATCTAAGCTTCATGATTAGGCCTAACTAAGCAGGTCTAAGCTTAGGCCTAAGCTTCAATGCATGATCATGATTAGGTCTAAGCTTAGGCCTAAGCTTCAAGATTAGGTCTAAACTTAGGCCTAAGCTCGAGTGATTAGGTCTAATCAAAGAGGCTTAGATCTAAGCCTTGAAAAGTGTTTGAAAAATCAGAATCCGGAAAAAAAAATTTCCGGATCTTTATAATATTTGGATTCTGTTTGCTTAGTATCCTCAAATTTACAGCTTCTTTCCTCAGTTTCATTTCTAATAAAAATGGGCATGACTACCAGGTGTGGCCTCGAAGCTTATAGGGCTCAAAGATGCTAAAAAGCCTTAGATCTCTGGAGCTAGTAAGAGTGCTATGAGTGAAGAGTATGTTAAACTCTTGCCTCTGAATGTGTGTGTGTGTGTGTGTGCGTGTTTTGGACAAAATCAATATGAAAACCTTAAGTTTGTCTCACAAACTATATATATAGAATTATAGATGTGTGTGACCTCTTAAACTGATGAGAGTCTAAGTATTAATGTATGCATGCAAATTAGATATGCGAGTCCATTAATTTAATTCACTACATGCCACACATAAGTTTCATGTATCATGTATACGATTAGCCAAAACAATCATTAGTTAAATTTGAGCAATTTTTATCGATGTAAGTTGGTAAAATTATTATCAAGTACACTTGTTTTGACTTGCTAGTTTAGTGTATTGTTGTTTATTAACCCTTCTGGCTAAGGGTACAGAGGTTACACTATGAAGCCGAAGAGTTCAGGATATGAGGCCACACACAAGTTGAAAGTGAGGTTAGGAGGAACTTAAGATACAAACGGTCAAGCAATTAATTGGTGGTCACAAATAACATGAGAAATAAAAAATAATGACATTATTTGGAGAATAATGGAAATCAAGTCATGCTTGGGCTTGACCACCTGTTCTTGCTAACCTCACTCGACCTGTGAGCCTACGTATAGCTACCTACGTAGCTGCCAGAACATCTGTGTGTGATATATACTGGGACCTAAATACCACATACTCATACTGGACCCAAGAGGTTACAACTGTGCAGCTAAAGGGTTCAGGACGTTAGGCACACAAGTTGAAAATGAGGTTAAGAGGAACTTAGTACAGATGGTCAAAGCAGTTTATGGTCACAAAAGCGTGGAAAGGCCTAGGGATACGAGTAAACGGGATAAAAAAATAAAGGAAACTGAGTCAACCCTGAGCCTATGTTACATATGTTCAGGTATATACCTGGGTTCACATTGCTTTGAACCATCAGCTAGGTAGAAAATCTAAAATAGTGGAAGATCAAGTCATGCACTGTCAGCGCACTCGACCCCACACTATCCCCACTAGTTATAGGCTCCCTCACCCCTCTATAATATTTCTCCCGTTACATAAAATTTTAATATTTCAGTGAAGTAATTATAAGGAATGGGCAGTGCTGTAATAGAATTGAATTAAGACACATGACAACTTCAGTAATACGTGGGCTAATTTGGATGAATTGAAGCAAGGATGTTATACATAAGAGCACAAAAAGTAAGTAGTCGTGCATAATCGTACAGAAACTCTGAGATTTGCCTTCTCAACATTTGCATGACTCCGATCGACTTAAGAATAATTGCTTTGGAACTTTGGCCTATACCATGCACTGCAGTTGCATGATGACCAAAATGAGAATCCAGATGATATGAATTAAGTGAATTTATCGTGTTTGTGATTAATCAGGAATACAGCGTCATAATTATTATGCAAGTGCATGCACTCTGTGACTCCTAAGCACTATAATACTGTTTTCAGAGACTGATAAGTACTATGTAGATCTGATGCATGTATACAGGATGAATAACAAACCTATAGAGGATATTATGTTATCTTAACCCTTATTGTAGTACAGTACGTATACAACTGTGGCACTGCATGAGAACCTGATCGTGACTCTGATTCCTAGACATTGTAAAAACCAAACTACTAGCTTCCAGGAATTTGTGATATCATGACATACAGTATGCCAATAAATGTTCCTGCATGTATAATAATTAAGTTGAAAACAATTATATATTAATGATTGAGATCTATAGACTAATTGTATACTACCTGAGCCAATGTTTGATTCCCTATAAAAGAGGGTTTTATAAGCTGCATGCTACAGAGCTTGATCGGACTTAATCATCAATCAGCAACATTAACTGAAGGTACAGCTAATTCTCATCATTGATCATCATTATACTTCACATCTAGATCAAGAAGAATGAAAACCGATATTACAATTGTACTGCTCAGCCTTACTACTTCGCTGTTGGTCAGTGAAGTGTATGGAGCACCAGCTGAAATCACAAGTGAACAACTTGGAAATGTTGTGCAGCAACTCCAACAACTAATGTTCCAAGCTGAAATCAGTGAAATGGACATGAATGGAGGCAAGCTTGCTGAAAATGAACATCATCTTATCCAATCTTCAACTAATACTAAGGTGATGCAACATCCACATAGAGGAGAGCAAGCCTCCATGCAAGTTCGAGGTGTCTCGATTGTCAATTGCAATATAGCTGGAAATATACTTAACGATGCCCTATTGATTCTGAATCGATTTTTTCCTAATCAATTTGGTGTGCGTGTAGACTGCCAAGTTCCCAAGAGACCAGGATGTTGTCAGTGTTAGAGTGGATGTTCCAGCTGATAATCAAATTGTGAATGTTAGTGTTTGTGATGACCAAGGAGGTGAGTAATAATATACAGATGACTTAATTTGAGCCAGTACCCACTCGCAGAGTGTGTATGTATATGTGTATGCCATAGTATTGTCATGATTATCATTTGCATGAGTATAATCGATCCTATAGAGTGCATAATTATGTACATGTTCAATCATGCATACATGCACATTATATACAGGAACTAGACAGCCATGTGTTAATGTGTTAGTGGAGCCAACTAACCCTTGTACTCCAGGCCGCCTGGGACTTATTCCAATCAATATTCCAGTTCCTATTGGTAACAACCAACAAGTTCAAGTCAGGATTGATATTGGTCTCCCAATTAATATCTTTAGCATAACTGTGTCTGAGGAATGTTTTTCTCTTACTACCCTTGTGGATGACCAAACAGCACCAAGGTGCACCTTTTAGAAGGTTTATTGAACAATATGTATGCAACTTTGTAGATAGTTTTATAGATAACTTTAGCTGTAGATGATTTTGATTTTTGATGAATTTTACAACAGTTACTATAGCAAGAGTACTCTTGGTAATAGACAATGGAACTGATTATTGTTAAGTTTTATTTATTTACTATTGTTATAGGCTTTGAGATTGATCAATTGTGACAATAATAATTATTAGTAATGCCATCATTTAACTGTTAAACATGTGGACCAACAGTGATGGCATGCATGACACAGCTGTATGGCTGTATAACTGATAAGTTGTGCATAAATTAATACTGGAACCAAGGATCATTTTCTTGAGAAATATGGGTCATTTTCATCTTTTTTAAACAAAAAATAAACTTGGTATAACTTAGACTATCTTGTTCGGAGACTTAGAACCATGTTAAACAGCATGCACAGTTCCTTGTTGTTGAGTTAAAGTTCCAGGGCTTGGCATCCATCAGTTGAGTCCTAGTAATTTGAAAACAAGCACGTATATACTGCCCTCATATCTCGAAACTCCTATATATAAACACCAGCCAGTTTGATTTGTAGACACATTAATTTCTGGCATAAATAACTTGGGGAATAAAAAAAAAGTTGTTTTGTTTTATTAATTATTACGATACTCACTGAACCACTGTTTATTAACATGTATAATAATTATAGAATGTTACTAACCACTTCAGTCGATGGTTAACAGGCATCTTTAATAGTTGCAATGTGGTCCTGCCCATCTCTTTGTCTTTATTAATAGTGAGGCGAAGGACAACCTACGATGCAAGGGACCAGGTTTATAAAAAAAATTAGAACATACTTACAAGCTGCATGTCCTGGGTTACCTATTATAGTAAAAAATAGTTCCACAAGTATCCAAGATTCCTTCACCTAATAACTAGTTGATGGCTCAATACTTTCTCTATCCTAAACCCAGCCACAAATTAGGTCCTTCCACAACATGTATTAACTACGCCATTGCTAGAAGGTACATGAGTAACTGTTGTTTAGTGCAAACTTCTTACTTGTACTTAATTCTGAGAATATCATCAAGTCTGCTATAAGTTTTGCAAGCTTATTTGGTTTGAAAACAAACATTTCAGCATTATGTATAGCTACAACAAGTTGCTGCTGAGGGTGTATAAAAAGTAGTTTACTGCCTCTTTATAATTCTATCTGCTTGAATTTGGATTGAAATTAGCCTTCAAATTTTTTTGATTGAGACTCAAACTCTTTTCTCGAAGATAGAGACTTGTGAGAAGGGAAGGCTGAAAGAATACTACAAAAAAGACATAATATACACAATCATTAGGTTTTAACCCAGGTAGAATCACTTCATATGTCCCCGGCTGAACTTTCATGGAATTAATGCTAACCATATCAAATCACCCAATATAATAGTTTGCACATTACAAGCTTGATCAGCTGAAAGTAAGTCTAACTCGATCAACTCTTTCATGGTAATAGACCCCATTTTATTTCCTGTGGCATGTATACGTGCACATAAAACCAAATCCAAGCCACAATCCAACACATGCAGGACTAATTTTGGAACAAAACCAAGATCAAATAAGTATGTTTATACTTCCTGTACTAACTTTGTTCTCTGCATGCATTGGGTACATAATTTATTCGTGATAACAAAAAACCAATACAACTAGCTATATATAAAGTTCACCAAAGCCACGAGATCTAAGAATTAAACAAAATACATTTTTAAACAGAAGTTTAGAAGAAAAACACACACTGATATTATACAATTATCATAAAAGGTTCCGAAAACTATATAACCTATAAACATTACTTTTACAATCATTATATATGATACACAGCCTATCATAATTCATTTTCTGTTTTATTGTAGTGACCGATTGGTTAGCAACTAGTGCTACCAAACATAGGTCTTCGAAGATGTTGCTTTTGGTGCTCATCAAACATAGCAACGAAAAAATTACTCCATCCTCCCATTCGATTTCTGATCAGATCAAACTTCTGAGGTTCTACTCTAGCCTTTTCCATTGTGTCAGTATTCAAACACGTAATGGTCACAAGATTAGTACCGGTTTCTCCCTAAAGGGATAACAATAAAGTATTCCTTTTTCATCAAAGTACAAGACACATGTAACCACTTAAGCACATGATTGCACACACACACACACACACACATACACACACACACACACACACACACACACACACGCTAACACACAGTAGTTACATGACCCTCACTTAAGGGCATGAAACTATTCCATACCTTTGCAAACTTTTCAATAAACTCAAGCAAAATTTCAGGTGGAAAGTCTTCTGGGATATTGATATCAACCTCACATCCATTTTCAAAATATCTATTAACAATGAGGGGTAGCATATTAGTCACACTGTACGTATATTAATTATTGCATTACAAGTATTAGTTAATTCACCGTCGTGGGTTTGCCTCTTGCTGCATGACCAATAATCAAACTTCCCCATACCCAGTAATTTACGTAGAGTACGATCATATACGGTGCATTAACTGGTTTGTAGTAAATGTACAGATCAAACCTTTCTTCGTTGTAATACTAAGAATGTTTGAGCAATTTGAGTACAGTTCTGTGTTTTTAAGCAAAGTTTTGGAGTAGATTCTAGAAAATACTTCAGAATATGCTGATTTAACTTTAGAATAAGCTCAAGTTATCTCTACAAAAAAACAAAAGCAAGAGTGGACATTTAGATTTGTCGCTCCAGTTTTAGAGAAAGAGGCCTAGGCCAACAAAATGCTAGTTGCATGGTAGGTATATAGCATTCAGTCGTTGGTAAGCAAGTTGTCACCATTGCTTTGAGTGCAGTGCAGTATACCATAACATATCTATCTATGATACTTGCTGTTAATGACATTGAAGAAATAAATTTAAACTGAACAACATTTGCTGCAACTGTACTCTATTTATTCCTAGCCACGTTCACTACACAGCATAAGATTTAGTTTTTCCTATTGATGTCATAAGGCCTCATACTACAATAATTATTATACATGTAGTAAAAATTTCAAAAAATAAGCAGTGTAGGAATGGGCTATCAAATGCTCCATCCCTTATGATGGCAAGTGTTTCACTGTAGGCTAGCGCCTAGTATAGTATATAGAGGCTCAATCTACTATTGTACAACTGCGTGGGCACAAAAACCAATATTCTTAGGCAATACAGGTGATGTAATGGCTTCGCCCACGCTCACTAATTACTGTTCGACCACTGTTCGACCTCACGTGATTACATGTACCAGGCCCTCCCGATTTTTAGCGTGAAACACTAAAAAGAGGGAGTGGCCTGGGTACGAGGCTAAGGCAGTATAGCTATCCATGCATGGCCACTCAAGCTGTATTATCTGTATTTTACATTCAGCAAAGGGGTAGGAGCATGTTGAAAAGTAGGGGGGCAAGCTTTCAAGGGAGAAAAGACTGCCTTTATAATGTGCCTGGCTCAAACTGGATATGTATAGGCTGAGTTTGAAAGTGGGGCGGCATTGGCCCCCCCTGCCCCCCTTTTCCTACCCCTCTGCATTCTCATAATTTCTTTGTAACTCACTTGTGTAATTTGTTTTCATTATAAGGTTTAAGAGTAGATATGATTTCCTTTGGATCTGAATATTTAGGACCAGGGGTCGGTACAGCACGATCCTGTATAGTTAGGAGATGTTATATAATACAACTAGCAAGAGCACTTCAATGTCTATAGGGCAGGTAGTTGAAGATAAGGCTTAATTAAGTACACATGTGTAGTAAATGTAGTAAACCACATTTCATAGCAAACTAGCAAGTACCACATTCTCTTAAGCTCAAAAACAAATGTAGCCCTTAATTTACAATTTGCTGTGTATACATGCATGCATGCAATTCTACTTGAGTTATTTGTCCTTGTATGTAAAGACAACTATATACTATAATTTCCACTATATCAGTTTGTGTGTTTATAAGACTTAGTACAATAGATTCACCTGAGCATAAGGCTGAGCACTCATATCTGATGCAGTGGGCTGATGATTCAGTCGACCATCAGGAGTTGCAGCACATGCTGCTCCAACAGAAACATAACTCTCAAATGTTCCACAGCCAGGCATTACCTATATCAACACAATCAAATCATTGCCAACGCATAAATTGACTATAAATCATGAGAATCAGTAAAAAAAAACTGGGCAATGATAAACTTGGGAATTGGATGTCTTGGAAGTACCTGAAATAAAAATGGTTTCCCTTGAGCGTTAAAATGTTTTCTTAGCTCATTGTACTTGTCATTAATGGGACCCTTATCGTACAGTACACTGTAAGAAATCCTGTGCATTTCTTTAGCAAGCCACGTCGCAATGTCATTTACCTGAAAGGATAATATTATGATGAGATAATATATTAATATTGGAGTATACGTATAATTATAGTATAGTGGTAGCAAATTAAAAGCTAACTTCTGAATTAGGATCTTTAGCAACTTCTGGTGTCCCAAACTTTGGCAGGGATAATGCATAATCTCAGAGGTCCTTAAATGTTTGTGAAGACATCTGGGTATGAATCACTCCTTCTCCAACCATATCATAGAAGGGTTCAACCATCCTACACATCAACAGAATCAACCCTACACTTGTAATTTATGTTTTACTTAAGATACTAAACATACACTGATACAAGGGGTGGTTATACGACCATACCTGCTGTACTAACACCTGCAACAGGGATCAAAATTTGATCTGTCCAATTTTTAGGCCTTGACTCTTGATCTCACCACTTTGGAAGGCTTTGATCGCTATGACGTACAGGTAGAATTTGACCTTTGACCAAACTAAAACATGCTATCTGCTGTAGCTAATGACCTTAGACCGCTGATCGAAACTGAGGTGAGCAGTTGAGCTATCTCGACCCTTGATGGGGCTAATTATTTACCTTCGACCCCTTTATTGCATCTTGATCCCGTTTGCTAGTGTTAGTACAGCAAGTATGGTAGTGACCAGCCTTTGTAAGTGTGATGCAAGCTATTGAGACAGAAAAAAATTTCACTAGCTCATAACAGCCATTACATATGAAGCTAATAGCATTACACCATAATTATACTTAGTCGGGCTGCTGGTTAGTCAGCCTACTAATGTAGCTTGCTTGCATGGTGGCAAGCTGTCAGCTAGGTAGCATTGAAGTATACATGTTGACTAGCATGGACTATGATCCTGGCATCATTGCTTGTGACAACACCATAAAGTTTACTATCAGTATAAGCTAAATAAGCCTGCTAGAGATACTCTTTCGAAGTTTAGGCTATCAAAAGAGACTGAGTATACGATCAAGTCAAACTGGACCAAAACTTTGCTAAAGCTTTGGAATGGCTGTCTCAGCTATCTCAAGCAACTCAAAAAGCATAGCTTTCATTAGTAAACAGCAAGGTTGGAAGTTGCTTTCACAGTATATTATAGTAAAATAATTATTATATTTTCAATAACTATTAATTTTAATTACCCTTCTCCCCAGTTGTTCATTAGAGCCATTCGTAGCATTTCGAGTGATGTTACATTGTTTTCATCATACACCATTTTCTTAACATTGTAGAGGGAATTCACTGTGTTGGCAAATCCAACAAACATGGGAGTGAGAATGTGAAACCTGCATGATATTATATATGCATAATCATCACAATGATAATAATTACATTCTTTCTGTAATACCTATACAACACATTTATATAGTTTCACTACTTAGGCTAGATCTAGATTAGTGAGCGAGTCCCACATAAATGTCTGAGACATAACATTTGAGATTCTACTTCCTGCTGTGGGATGTCTGTTCCAGGATTCCTATAAGTGCAGTGTGCACAGCTAGCTCCACTTATACTACATGACATCATGTGTTGTACAAAAATTTGTTAGATCAGGAAGCTGGAGCTGGTGCGAGCATGCTAGCTGATGTATGCAGCACAGCACAGATGGCAATAAAAACTAGGCAGAGTAAAGAGAGAGCAGCAGGTAGTATCAATGAAGAAAATCAACAATTGAAAGTAAGCAAAAGAGAGAGAACACCAAGATTGGCTGCGAAACACAATCACCATCTCACTAGCTAACCCCAGAACATAATAATTATTATTAATAATTATAATATTATAGACTTGCTGCAGCATTTGAACTGGTACACATTTATTTATCAATATGATTATAATTATATAACCCACTAAACAGCTGACAATTAATTTGTCCTTTCATTTGCAACGAACAAAGGTATTGAGACACCATTTCATTGTTAACTAATTATCACATTCCCATGTTCAACCACTGTTAACAAGCAAAATACGTAAATGACATCAGCAGTAAAACTTGCAGTGAGAGATGCAGAGATTTTTATTTAGTGTAACCTTTGCAATACAACATAACATGTACAGCATCACTGTTAAATCCTTACCACCGAGCTAGAAATTGCATTTGGTACATGGATCGATGAGATTATATTTCTTAATCATTGCAAGTATAAAGACTAAATCTCCATTATCATTATTTGCAAACTTGATTGATAGTATAATATTATAGAATAACAACCAGAAATTGCTTTGAATGAAAATTTATAATTAGTGAAGCTATACCTGGAGCCACCATTGGTCATATCTTTGCCACTTTCAATACATCCTTCCAGCAGGCAGGAGAGTAAGGGTGATGGACTTATCTTCCATGGGTTTCCATATGCACCCAATACAAGATTGTACAGATTCTTCACCAAGAGTTCTAAGTGCCTCAAGAATATTCTCTACAAAAATCAATGTATGACCTTATATTAAACCAATTATTCTTCTTCTTTATGATCAATCAGTAAACAAAATGCTCAGCTGATAATGCATGATGATTGGTACACCAAGCTTAATTACCTTGAATGCTTCAAAAGTTTTAATGTTTTGAGGAAGAGGAGTACGATAGGAAGAAACACCACCAGCTAAATTGAGAGTTCCAGCATTTTGATAGTCTGCCCCACAGTTGAGGGTATACACTATTGCCTAAATGGACAAACAATAAATACAATTACAAACAGTAGTACATATGTACATGTTAGCAGCCATAGTGATCAGGTCTCTAGTGAGATATAGAAAAGGTGAATTCATACCCTGTGTTGCGTTGTGTAATAATACTTTTGAATGGCAATGCAGCAAAATGCGTCAATGCAATGCAATGCTGATGCAGACGAATTGCGTTGCTGCGTTCTTGTGCGCGAATAATTTTTACATGACGCAACGCAACACAATGGGAAGTTCTGTGAACCTAACAAAAATTAATTATAGGATGTATACATCAATAGGGTGTAGTGGAGGTAGTATAAGAAGCTACTACATGAATTGTGTGCATTTGGGATTTGGTGAATTTGATTGCAAATTGTAATTTAAATCATCAATACTCAGACATACTAAACTTCAATATCAATCACACTTACATAATAATATTATTATTATTATGAAGAACATACATGTAATGGGAATACATATCCAAACTTGAATTCACTCCTTCCAGTAAACATTGGCTCATAGCAGCCATCACAAGAGTAATCACAGGCTACCTGCTTCAAATCATCAGGAACTTGAAGACCTGAGAGCTGAAAGGAACGTTCAAGCACATTGTACAGGCCTGAAACAGTGAATGGATGTCAAGGATAAAACAATGTAAAAGTCATTCATACATTCTCAGTCAATAGTGTTTCTTACCATCAACAAGTTTTTTATCATTGAACAATATAGGATGAGCTCCTCCACTGAGTATGGCTAAAGTAGCAAGCTTCATGACTTTAAGTGGTGTGTTCTCACTAAGACGAAGTGACACACAAGGTGCATTTAGAGGAAGACGGCGACTAGCTTTGAGACACATCCTGGTGACTTTGTTGCATAGGTCTTTGCCTTGGGCATCACAGCCCCCCAGAGTGATCTAATGGTTTGACCAAACAAAATGAATGTTTGTATCCTTACAATAGGGATGTGTATGTGTACATATATATGTATGCAAAATAAATACATTAATATTATTCATTACACAATAATAATTGTAGTAGCAGTGATTTACATTATTAAAATAATCTTAACCTGTTGGATCCATTGGTTCATTGAGTCACCAGTTGGAAAAGGTCCACCTCTTCCAGTGACACAAGTAGATCCATATGTTGTGTGACCAACAGGAATATTGTACCGATTAAGTACCACATGTTCATCAAACTTGATAAAGAAGGCGTCAATTATGTCTTGAGCCTAAGTTTTACACAAGAAAAAAAAGTTTAACAATGCTTTATAATAATATGCATGTATACAGCATCAAACTACCACAACGAGAATATTATTTCTACATGTATTGTTCATTAATTAATACTATAGCACCTTTTCCTTGGTAAGAATGCCATGCTTTTTGTCATGTTTGTAGTACTTGATCAGAAGCTGATCTAGCCTACCAACTGATACCGGCTGTCCAACCAGATGTAAACAGCAGTGCATGGAGAAAATTAGCTGTACAGCATCACTGGGATACATTAAAACATTGTTGCATAAAGCTGGAGCTATTTACCATAAAGCTAATACAATTTACTCACTGAAATGAAAATTTTGTAGGATCACCATAGGCAAGTCGCCACATTCGATCAGCAATTTCCCTCAAATTTTTTCGGTCCCTTAAGTGCAATGATAACCACATCTTCCAAAGTTAACTTAAGTGAGTAAACTAGCTTAATTAACTTACATTTCTTCAGTTGTCTTCAGCTTCATCTTCTCTGCAGTTTCCATAGCTAGTTTAGAATACTTGGTCAAATAGAGTTGTACACCCTATTATTATTAGAATTGTAATAACTATATCAAGCAAGTGAATCATTTTTTGAAATATGCATAAATAACTGTATTACTTCAATGTTTAGCATGTAGTTTTTACCTCATAAGCATATATTGCACTGCGGTAAAACAACAGTTGGTCTTCTGATAAGTTTTCCTTTATGGATTCCTTTTTAAGTTTATCAAGCATACCTGCTACACCCTGAAATCGAGACAGTCAATGAACAACACCCATGAGCCAAGGTATGATGATTACCACAAATAACATTCAATTAATCAAATAAAAAAGTATAGTGGATAAAAAATTAATCATGACACTTTAACAACCAGCAATAATTATTATTATTATAAGCAAAGTTTTGTGTGCCTGTGTGTTATGGTAGTTCCCCGGAAGTGATGCGACCTCAAACTAATAAAAAGCTGCCTGTTCAAGTAACACAAGTATGGCCAAACTGTTTTTGAGATCGCTGACAAGTCTTACCAGTGGCACGACAAAGCGGAAGCCGCACCGACAATTTTGCGTGGCCACACACTAAACACGCCCAAAATCAGCGCAAATACATGTAAAAAATTACCACAACTGGCTGCTCTGGACTGAAGACACTTTTAGACCTCTACAAAGTTAAAACAGCTTTTATAAGCAACCATGAGTAGTTTGTAGCTTGTACAAGTCAAAGGTAGATGTTTTTGTGATGTGTTTGATCAATTTTTGTCAGTTTTTACTGCTGCATGGCCACATCTGGGGCATTTTGAAGTGTTTTCTGGGATGCCTCAGACAAAGTTCACAAATCCAGGACAGTTGGAGCCTATGTAATACGGGAGCCAATCATTCACAAGTGAAGCGTAAAGATCGAGGTCAGAACACTCACTAATAGGAGTCTGCTTCTCTGTTGCTGTACACAAAAAAAAACAGCTAGCCAGATAGCGAGTTTCTTTGCCAACTGATTACAAAAATGGCGGAAGTCAGAAGAGGGTTGTCTGTGACGTCACGTAGAAAGTAAATATTGCTGAGCTGGCCTGGCAAAAAAGTACATAGCATGCAGTGCCTGCATGCACATGCTTTGCTTTCATTGAATTGCTTTATTATTCAGATGTCTGTGCACAGATCTAGCAGTAAAATTAATATCAGTATACTTCATACATGCATAAGCAAGGAATGTAGCAAGCGAAGCGAGCCACACTCCTTGTAATATATTATGCTTATACTGGTGAACTTACATAATCCAAAATGTACTGATGTCCAGGAACAATATGACCCATGTTGCCAGCTTCAGTTATACCCAAGCCCAGTGATAGTGTTCTTTCAGCTCCCTCTTTAATGTATGGCATAACCTCCTTCCCACTGCCAAGGGAGAGCCGGTCAGTCACACCAACAATAAGTTCCTATTAATAAACAAATTAATTACTGAGCAACTTGAAAAGCACTCATGGGTGGATTGTAACTTTACTATACTCTATCTGAGCTGAGCTATCCATTTGGTTGAGCATCAATTAGCCAGAAAAATGTGCAGCACAATAAGTAAAGTGCACGTGTCGTGTGAGCTTTTATGTGTGCATGCACTATAGGGAAATCTCACATGATACAAAGGTGAGAGCAAATGTTAACTAAGACTTTGCTTTGCTTTATAATTAAGCAGAGCACTTTATTTCAGTTTGGTTGGATACCTGGGTAGATTTGCATGTGTGATTTTGCATTTTTCGTTCAAGTTATTGATGCAAAGTGAGTATCAACTCAACTCAGATAATACATATGAATATTGTACCTTGGGGAAAATTCGGTATGTATCAAAGTTTTTTGAATGTCCATATTTCTTGCCATCAGGACCAGGAAGGGGCCTATAAAATTATCATAACAAAGATAGAGATATATTTATAATGAGAGTAAAAGATCATATTGTATATTATGTGTATCTACTTACTCATTGCTAGTGAACACTTCCCCAAGCATCTTCTTATAGCTGAATCCCTTCCTCACTTGTAAAGGTTCTCCCATTATAGCTTTCTCATCTTCTTGAAGAAATGACTCCAAGTGTGGTAAGCGAGGAACATCAAACAACTGATACCTATTTAATAAAATCAATGTTCAATACAGCATAATAAAATAATTCAATTTACTGACCATGTGGAATGCCAGCGTGAAAATACTTGACTCATCAGGTACAGGACTCTCTTTGAAGGAGGATCATTGCACGCTATTCCACCGAGTAGTTGATCACAGCCATACTGGTTGGTTGTCATTGTGTACAGATACTCAATATGATTGTAAAACAAGAGTGGATTGGCGCTTTTGTAAGTCATCCAAAATGGAATTTCAGGATAAGCATCTTTATCAGTGAGAGTAAGAAGTGCCTCAAGCTCAGAAGCATTTGGACAGTAGTAAAGACCGCCAAATCTGTATTGAAATAATATTATAATTAGATAACCAGGCATGCAGTGTTTAAACATCATATCAATTTATAGAAGCTGAATCAGTGATTTAAAGTATACTATTAATTCAAAGTAGACCCACATCACTTAGAAAGGGACCCAGAAAAATCATTGGAAATATAATAATTGAAATTATACAGGGTGGGATTCAAACTGTGGCCGGGTCTTTCAAATTCCAGCTGAATGTTTATAACACTAAGCTACTAGACCTCACAGGCAGAGAATTATTAATAGTAGTATGCGCTACAATTCATAGACACTAGTCAACTTCTGAACCAGATCCCGAGGCCTACATGTAATGGCATGACTGCATCATGCAAATAATAATTATATATATGACCAGCATGCACGGTGCATTCGTCAAAACACACCTCCCCTGTACATGGGTGAGGAAAAGATCATCAACAAAGGAGGCATTTGGTTTCCCAAAAAGATGTTCCAGAATCTTGAATAATTCTTGAATACTGCTATCAAATCCAACAAAGAATAGACCATCATGTTTAGGTCCCACCACTCCCTTCATTGGAGTGTACGGAAGAGATTGCCTCAAGATCTCAGTGTTGGAACCATCCACAGGGCTGATGATTCGTGCCCTCTTAATGTGAGACCTTTTGTCAAGAACAGCAAGGGTCTCACTGTAAGTGCTGTCACGACCAATCATATGCTCGGTGATTGGCTGGGCATTGTGCTCAATAGCAGTGCTGTCAAACTGGAAAAACTGTACAAAGGCAAAAGTTCCACCTTCAGGGTTGATTTCTCCTGTCATTGGTGGAATGAGTACCTCCCTAAATGATTGAAAAGGCTATAGTAAATGTAACGATAGAGATTTAAAGCATAAGATACATTGGATTTTGCATAGACACTTACTATGGTCAAACAAAACACATAAATGTTTATGCCTGCATTGCATACTTAATAATCATTGTTACTTATTGTCACTGAATATTATGAGTTTAATTAAGGGGAAGGGAGTTTTTTTTAAGAATATTATAGCAGATATGCCTTATATTTCTGTGCAATAAACTATAAAGTACATTATAAAAAAATACAGCTACATCTTGTAGCTACACATTGTCAATGAAGATATAGTAAGTAGGATACATATAATATTAAGTACCATGAGGTAATAATCAAGAGTTAGACACTGTGTTGGAGATTTCTACTTGATTTAAAAACCCAAAGGCTGTTATATAGAATGTCGAGCACAGGATGGGTGAGGCTTCAAAGCTTAGTGCTAGAAGAGATTGAAAGCTTCATATCTCAGGAACTACAAACTTTTGTTGAATTCTTTGTGTAATTCTTTCAGATAATCTTGATTATTTTACCTTGGTATGCCGCTTTAATTTGAAGACTGGAACTGTTGTTCTTGAGATATAGTTGGAATACACACACACACACACACACACACACACACACACACACACACACACACACACANACATACAAAAGTCACACATTTGGTACACTAGGACACAGTTGTGTCCACACACACACACACACACACACACACACACACACACACACACACACACACACACATTTATTACATAGATAAAACGACTACTGTACTAACCCTAGGCGCACATGTGCACCATGGGTTAACTAGTTCAGCTAGATATCCAATATGAGGGTTATTCATATAGTATCTGTGTGGTCTAATAAGATATTAAGTGGGATAGTGTCCTGCAGTTGCCCTATCACATTTTTACAACCAAGTAGTATCTATAATATAGATAACTTACTAAGGTACTGAGTCTACTCAAAGAGTTTCTATACTTGCATGCTAGCTTGTGGCCATCCATTTTTTAATAATATTTTCTTGCAAAATTGCTGTATTCTATCTAGTATATTAAAGTTTTATGCATTCAAAGTTCTAAGAGCACTGTGAGTTTCCAAAGATATTTTGCCATACTGCCATACGACAGTTTAACACTTCGTAATAGATTTATTGATAAGGAGAACTATAGGCTAAGCTTTTTTGTTTACTATAATAATCACTAAGTTATGATTATAAGATCTGTGGTTTTACTAAATCTAATATGTGCAACTAACTAATGATTTCTGGCATCTAACTTGATTTTATTATAATATTTTAATTGATTAGTATAAGTTATACATCTAATGGACCAATCTTACTTAATCAATGTATGAGTTTATACCGTATCATAGACATTACGTCAATAGCATTTGTGACACCATCCTGGAATTGGCCTCCAAAAAGTTTTCCATCATTCTTTTTGTATGTACTCGTTGACTTCAGCGAAACTGGTATTTTCTGTTGAGACACATAGTCCTGAACAAGCTGTAAGTAATAGTAATAAGGAAAACTCATCTACAGCAAACTGCAAGCTTGAGGATCTCAAGCATCATAAAATTATTATACTTAATGTATTAATACCTACCATTAGCATGCTATTACAGCATTCTTTGGTGTCTGCTTTTAGATATAGCCACATGTTAGAATTTGTGTACCTCAGTTTGTGATGTTTAATGAGAAAATTCTTGTCAGGATCAACAAGTTCTACTGACAGATTAACAGGATGCGAAACTTCCCTGTTCAACAACTCGCACCATTTAACCCAAGTATTTGGCTCAAATCCAATATTGAAACCTGCATGCGACTGTTTTTTACCAGTCACTTCATCTCCAGTTTGGCAATCTGAGCACAAACCTACAATTTAAAATAATTTGGCTCAATATACTTTTTATCAATAACCAAAGTAAAGTAAGAGTCTTCTGTTGGTATTTTATTTCTTTACTAATAGTTATTTTTGAGTCACTTCTCAGCATAAAGCACACAAGAAAAGCATTTCACAAACTGTATACAACTATCTTTTACTGAACATACTGTTGAGTTGATGAATAAGCCCAATCAACTTTTCTTGAATCTCGGTAGTGAGACTAACACCCTCATCCAGCACCATTGTTACTTGGCTTCCAAAGTTAGGAAAATATGGCAATGCCTTTTGAAATGGAGGATACTCAAATTCTTTCGGTTTCACTGTCAGTGGTACTCGCTCCTCTAACTGATTGAATAACTGAACTGCAAGTGATTGCAGAAAGTTATCCATAGGATACTTTTTGGATAATTCTTGAATGTCCTTCTTGGCCTTAGGTGGAAGTGATGTAATCTTATACTTAGAGACAAGCAACTGTGCAGCCAGAAAATTTTCATTAACAAATGACAATGATTCATTTTCTGGACTTTTGGTTATCCTTTGAAGCACATTTGTAGCAATAGTAGTCGCTTGGCTTAGACTAAGCTCTTGAGCACATTCTGCACAATCAGATCCTTGTTTGACCAGCTGGCTTACAAGATGACCGAGTTCCTGTTTCCAACCTGGATCGGTAAATGTTTCCTTTCCTGACAAAATATTATATTCTTGAGGTGTAGGACCCTGCACGGAGTACACAGTAGCATATGAATCATTATAAGGAGCCTGACTTTTTGTATCCGGCAGCTGCTCACTACTAAGTCACTAGCTATATAAGCAAATGAAAAGTGATACTGAATGCTATTAGGTTAAGTCCATTTTTATTCTTTTGATTGCAAGCTAACAAGACAATTTGGAAAATAATAATAATGCTCCCAAAATAATGTTAGTTCAGCTTGTTGGTGAACACAGATCAAGCTTTCAAGTTTAGGATATCAATATGCTAGCTGGCTAGTTGTTTTTTAGCCAAGCAAACGGTCCGAAACTGCTTTCCAATTTTTATCTGTTTACAACTTTCAGGGTTTTGCAATTATTTCATAGTTAAATGGCATGACATGTGGTTAGTTTGAAACAATTATATAGAATGTAGATCACTGCCTTGCATGCATTTAGCAGAATGCCATACACTGAAGGACTGAGAAGTGTTTATGTAAAGATAGGCAGTGCACTTGTGAAAAGCTATATATTACTCCAGGTGGCAAAAACTTACATGGCCAGCTATTTCAGATAAAACAGATATCAAAAAACGTAGTTCCTTTAAAAAGGAACTACGTTGTGGTGTCAAAGTTGGCTCAATACTTTCTAATTCTCTTGAAACTGTGTTCAAAAGTAATTAAATAAGCGCTTACGTACGTTAGGAGGAAACAATGGCCCAATTACTCAGGGCTCTCGGACCTTCATTATTATTGTATGGAATTTTGTCCAGAGGCATCTGTAGCTCATTTTACGAGGTACACAAAGCCTGATTAGTGGGAGATGAAGCATGCATGCAAGATACATCATAGCCTTGATTTTTATATAGAGGACTAAGGAGCTATTAGACGAATTAAATGTACGTCTTAGAAGACCAAGCTTTTTGTAGACCTTGGATGTGATGTGCTCAGACCAGCTGAGATTGGAGGTGCAAGTAAAATGCCAAAATCTTTATGCGAGGAGCAAGAAGAAATAGTAGATTATTATTAATTGAATAGAAGCGATGGCAACTCTATATAATCTCCTACTCACGATCATAAATAAAAGATGGTGTAATCAATAATGCGGCGGTAGTGATTTGTATTATGCATATGTAATACAATGTTTAACAAGGTGTACACTGTACACGTTTTGCTGGGACCTATAGCTTCCTTAACCGCCCAGAGTACGAGTGCATAGGGAAGTTTCTCTGAGTTTCAGGCCTTGCATTTATTTGATAGTCTGTTCCATATATCGGGAGAGCCTTTGAGCATGATATGCCAGTTTGAAGGCTTAACTTTGGTTTGCTAGATTTTTTTTGTTAAATATTCTGTATTGCCGCCAGGCTCTATGAGACATGCGGCCCATTCCTACTAAGTGTACTACCATAATATGTACAATGTATAGTGTATTATGTTAGAACATGCATGCTTANTATATCAATATATTATATGTTACTAATGTATAGGTTCGTTTTGTCACTGATCTTCAAGAGCGGAAGAAAATTCTAAAAGCATGCCATAAGGATGCCACGTTAGGCCATATGGGGACCAAGCGGACACTTGCCAGAATCACAGAACGTTTCATGTGGCCTGGGGTGACAAAAGACGTCAACAAGCAATGAGGAGTCATCTACTGAAATGCCTGCAAAGTGGTCAGATGACAATGTTCCCAACAGTGAGAATGCGGCATCAAGGTGCACACATTGTTTCTGAAGACTATATAGACATATATTGCTCATGCCGAATGCCCGAGATTCTACCAATGGTACAGTGTTCAACATGTCTGGAGTGGTTTCATGTGGCTTGTGAATTGCATGAGGCTATGAACAATTGTAATGTTGAGTGGTCTTGCTGTACATGTACTTGCACATCAAATTAATGTCATTGTATTTTAACAAGAGTATACGTCATGATTTTATGCAGTTGTATATCTATACTCATGCCATGTTCATGCACTTCGAAAGATTTTATAGCAGAACCACTGTCAGTAACCACCTATAATAATAATAGAGGGGGGGGACCGTTTACAGTTAAGGGGGACAATGTGTAGCGCTGCAAATGGTCCTATGGGGGACTGTATGCAGCACAATAGTTGGTCCGGGGGGACTAAGTATTGCACTGTATATGGTCCGGGGGGACCACGTGTAGGGGGGACGAAATTTAGTGTGACAGGCCTGCAGCGCTAGGCCTGAGGCTGTTGAAAAACGATCATCCTGAGCAATGTGTTGGGCAATTTGCTGCTGCACCAATTCGGTAATGAGTTGTGAAAGATGAGGTGGTACTGAGGGATTGTCTGTAGAGTCTGTGTTAGTTGTGGACTGCTCCGCAGATTGAGGGGGAGGGTGGAGAAACTCGTACTAGCAAGCGGGCTGCTCATACTGAGCGCGAACCCGTGAGGACGAGATAGTTCTGTTGCAGGTGTAGGTTCACCACATCTGGGGAGAGTTTCATCAGTTGGTCCATGGACATCTGTGACGGGTCCACCCTGGGGCACGTGGCCCGCATTCTGTGCTTGTGAAGTAGGTTTCTTAGCTCGTGATGTTTTCTTGGTCTTAGGCATACTGATAGGCTATTGACGAGAACAGACTCACTGGCAACTGACAGGCTAGTGACAAGAACAGTCTCACTGGCGAAACACACAAATGACAGGCTATTGACAGGAAACAGACTCACTGCCAAAATAAACGTAGAGAGAACGCACTTGACTGTTACGCATGCGTAGTGACCACGAGGTTTATCTAAGTACTGACCTCTGACCCAAGGCAGACAATTAGACCAGTCCCATGTTAACTGAGGTTTACTACCATAAACCACCATCACAAATAACTAGCAATGACTTCAATTTACTACTCTTGAAATTTGAGCCTGGACACCCTAAGCGTATTGTCTCAAAATCGCCCTAGAATGGCCCCCCTAGTGAGGCGTGTTCCTTTGAAACGTGCATGGGGGCTCTGCCCCTGGCCTGACCATGAGCTTGAATTGGTGCATGCAGAAATGTCATGTTCAGCAAAGTCTTGACTACCGTAAATCGCTAAATTTTCGTGTTAAAAATTTTTCGTGCATTAAATTTTGGTGTTAAATAATTTTCATAGTGTCGTCCCGTTAATAATATTATGTCATGCAGTAGTGAACATTTCATATTGAATGATAGGAATGCAGCAGATCCAGACAGAGGAGGTTCAACACGGTTGACCTTAGCTTGACCTTTTGCAATAGTCCTCCACGTCCTCCATGTGTTCAATACATTATGCGTGCACGTGGAGGACTTTAATTACACAAGGTCAAGCAAAGGTCAACCGTGTCGAACCTCCTCTAAGATCAAGATGACCTTAGTAAGAAAATTAAAACTGAATTATCTATAAGTTTAACATCTTGTGTGTCATTAACACAACTTCCAAGTGCTATACTTGCTCAGCTGAGGAGTCAAGTTCTATGTGTTGTCAAGCCATTTTGTTTGTGTGTGTTCATAATAAGGTATATATAATTTTTTTCCTACTGTGACATATGTAATCCTTTCCCATTTTACAGGGTATACATGCAGTGATCAACTGGTAGTTAGTGTGTTCTGTGTCAACTGACAGACTCTACTATTATGCAGTGTGTTAGTTTTATGTTAGCATAATTTGTAAATTGAGCAATTGACTGAATTTTTCATATCATGGCCTAACAGCTTTAGAGTAAACAGCCTGACCACAATGATTGTGACGTAGCTATACAAATAGGAAACTGTGATTACAACCTTAAATGTACTTTCATAATGAGTAGACATGTGGTTATGTATAATATTATAACCTCTTATCAGAGTTGTTGGGAAAGTACTATGTTTTTGCAACAAAAAGGTTCAGAATCTATGTATTTTAACCTTTGCAAGAGCCAGACGTGTTACTGCACTCTAAGATGTCGACAATTTGTCAGAGTCTATGCTTGATACTAATAATTTTTCTAACTTTCACGACTTCAAATGGACAAGGCAAGTCAATTCATTTATAAGTTACACAACTAATAATTACATTGATGCTTTCATAAACAAATAAATTTCGCATAAGGATATCTGGTAAGAAATAAAATTAATGACTTAATAACAATATTAATTTCAGAATACTTTTGCATGATTTAGTGCTTAACATAATTATGCTTTTAATTGTCTGTTAGCAGCACAGATACAAACTGTATATACTAAGCTCAATACACTGAGACAAAATTATTACCAATGGATGTACATCTACATTATGTATGGATTGACTAAGTGACTATACAATGTCATGTATCTATGCATTATGATCTCTATTGTATACAGGTCCAGGTTTCTCCTTGAATGGTGTGAGCTACCCCAACCATGGAGTAGTGCTCCTTGATGATGTGGGAGAAGGTTCGGGAAATGCTTTGGAGTGCATATCTGATGACACCAACTGTTGTGATTCAAGTTCTCCTTTCCGTGGGGATTTTTACTTTCCTGAGTTTAGTGGTAATACTGTACCTGAACAGGATCAGATTGGAAGTAGTGGATACTACATAGATAGGACAGCCGACCGCATTCATCTTAACCGCAGAGGGGGAACTACAGTAAATGGTATCTTTCGTTGTCGAATAAGTACACTAGCTAATCCTAATGGAGAGGACTTGTACATTGGTGTGCTAGATGAGAGTTCAGGTAACTAATTTAGAAATGAAATGACCACACATATAATTGTAAATGTATTATAATTTTTTGTCATAGGTACAGTATGGGAGTCATAATTATAGTTACGATTTAATCATTTTGTATTCCACTTAATTAGGCTTGCCCTCTGTAAACAGTGTGTTGTATAGTCATACTGAAAGACAATTCACCTGTGAATCTGTTGGTCCTGCTACCACTGTCACTTGGAGGAAGAACTGCATGGTTTTACCAAGCAATGCAGACTATCTGCAATCGAAGGTAATCACTAGCACTTGGTGGAGAGGCACATATAGAAACACACTCACCCTTGGTAGTGGAGTCACTGACACAGACGGAGTCTATACCTGTGCTGTGACCAACAATAGAGGATTTCATTCGAAAATAGTTGGAGTTGGAGGTAATACTAAACCTTCAAGTTAAGTGATAGGGAAAAAAACATTATAGTATTCTCTCCATGTAGTTGATTACACCCCTGCACTTCTTATCACTGTCTCGATCACTCAAAGTGGCGCACCAGTTATCGGTCAATCACACACACTTACATGTTATGCTAATGGAGTGACCACATCACCAGTGTCTTTCCAGTGGATTGGACCAGACAGCAGTACCCTTGGCAGTACTACAAACACCCTCACTCTCAATCCTCTCAGTGGTAATGATAGAGGAGAGTACTCATGTATGGTCACTGTAGGAAGTGGAGCTAATACAAGAGTAGGCTGTGGTGTCCGGATGGTCGGTAAGCTTGCGTACATGTGATAAAGTGTCATAGTGAATGCATGCATAGACTAAGTGACTACTATATAGTACAATGTCATGTATGCTAGCTCCACAAAGTGTGATCGTTACTGGAGGTACTGTGGTGGCTGGTGGCTCTTTCACCCTTACTTGTTCAGTCCTTGGGGCTCCAGACAACAGTATGATCTCCTACAGATGGACCAAAGGCAGAACTACACTCTCTTCATGCACAACAAATGAATGCACCATCTCTGGTGCTCAGGCCGAAGATGCTGGGAATGACTATCAGTGCAAAGTTACTGTTAACAGTGCAGGAATGGCCACGTATGCAAGTACAGCAACAGGAACACTCAGAGTGATTTGTAAGAGGATTTAGGTTCACTATTTTTATAGATAATAATTGAATGGGATCATGCATAATTTTAACAATAATTATTATAATACAGTATTATTGTTACAGTAACTGTAACAATAAAAATTCAATTTCATATTTTACTCAGTACCTACCCTAGAGATTACAGTGAGAAAGGATTTGATACAACCATATTATGTTGGACTTCATGGCTTCTCTTTGCATTGTGATGTTGAAAGGATTGGTGCTGTTGTCTCAGGAGTGACTACTGATATTGTATGGAACAGAGGTAGCAATGTAGTAACCAGTGACAGTCGTATTACTGTGGAAGATTTGGAAGAGACTAGGTTGGGACGTGAGTGGAGAAGAGCAGTAACTTTTAACCCCTTGAGTTCCGTAGACAGTGGCTCATACACCTGCATTGCAATCTTTAGACCAACCACAGCCAATGTCTTTGTTACAAATGGAAGGAGTACAGAAATGACACAACTGAATATTGTCTGTGAGTAAATCTAAATAATGATTATTATTTCCAAAAACAATCTATTTGAAATTCTTTCAATATTCCTTACATATTGTAGCTCCCACTTTGGATGTTCGTGCATTCAAATCCAACTCAACATCGATTCCAATGGACATATTATCTCTCACTTGCACTGCCACTAGTCTTGTGGATGGCGTAGCAACAGCTCTCACTAAAACTTTTGAATGGATAGGCTTTAATCAACCGATAATCACCTCTAGTAACTCTAGACTTGGTCAAACTACCAGTACTAGTATAATCACCTTTCAAGCAAGCACAGCTGGCATCAACACTTACACTTGCCGAGTGTCATTGGATGTTAGGCCAGCTACAGATGTTATTAGTGGGCAGGCCAGTGTAATCATGCAAAGTAGGGAGAATACATGTGACTCCATATAGTGAATAATGTATATCTTCTGACAACACATGCTATTTGTTTCCCTTTTAGATGTGTGTCCAATGCTATTCAATGAACAGATTGATTTACAGTTTCCGAACATTACAATTACTTGGCCAGAGACGGTGATTGGAGACAATGTTTCCTACACATGTCCATGCCAATACCTAACGAGTACAAAGGAGAATAGTTTCAACACAGGGTCCCGTATGTGTGCAGGAAACTATTCAAGTGGTGCCTTATGGGGTCCTGTGAACATCTTTGAAGACTGTGATCTCACGACCATCACACTGAAGCTTTGTCAAGCACAGATGGTAAGAGATGTGGAAAAAGTTAGCCAATGATTTTTAATAACAAATATACATTACATTGTACAATAGACAGCTGCAAGTAATCTAAAGGTTCTTTCAGAAGTTTTGGCCAATGTTACAAGTAGTACTGAACAAATCCAAGCTGTCGATATTTCAGCAGCTACAACACTTATTGAAGAACTGACTGACGAAGCTACAAATGCAGAAAATGAACAGGTTGGCTAGCTTTATAGAGGGGGAAATACCATGCATTGAAATCGCAGTAATGTAAATGTTTGCATAATATGTATAACTTTTGGTATGTAGATCAGAGAAAATTTCTTGAAGACTATTGACAATATCATTCAAGCTAATGGTGAAGAAGTAGTTCAAAGCCAGGACAACACAAACACTTCAGCAAGGTGATTACTATGTAGATTTGTATAGAACACATAATCATTCATAATAATTGCACACAGACTTCTCACAACCATTAACAGCTTTGTGGACAAAGTTGAAGTATCCAATACAACTAACTCTACTACATTCATTCAACGCTCTTATGCAATTCATATAGCAAGTGTTGATGATACAAACGAATTCAACGGAGAAACCCTAAAGTTGGAACTAGGATCTATTGATGATATTTTGGGTGGAGAAAGTGAGATAAATCCCAATTCAATAAACGTAGTAGCTGGAACAGATGAAGATATTGAAGGAGAAGTCACAGCAGCTGTGAGGGTACCAAAAACCATCTTCCAAGAACTAGGTGTTAACAACAGTGAGGCTCAAAGGTTATCCTACTCAGTGTTCACTCAAGGAAGTCTATTTCAGTCTTCAGATGTAAATCAAAGTAACCTGACTCTTGGCTCAGTTGTGGTATCTGTTAGAGTAAGTGGTATAAGTGGCAGACAATCACTAGCATCTCCTATTGAAGTACTCTTCCAACCAAGCCAGGTAGGCATCCAAAATTAATGGCTATAATGTACTTGTTTAAATGTGATATTACAATAATGATTATTATTACATTGTATTACTTGCCAGCAAATTGACAATTCTACTGACACACTCTGTGCAATTTGGGATGCCACATACAATGGTAAGATAGGACAGAAATTTCTGCTGATCACTCTTGAAAGATTTTAGTCTTAATTTTAATTTTTGACAGAGGGACATGGAGCTTGGGCCACTGATACCTGTGTTCTTGTTGATGAGAAAAGCACAATAACTCTCGTGGTTGATGAACCATCACCGATCAACAGTTCAAGTTGGGAAAAACCTAATCCAATGCTACCAGCTGATAAAAGTTCACCAGATTCAGAAACGAATGTCAAGGTTCACTATGTACAACTGGGGCATTTTGGCTTACTTCTAGTATGTGATAATATTATATGTAACCTAATAATAACATATTTAATATTCTTTTAAACATAATATGCAGGATTTAACATATGGAGTTGTTGAACCACTTCCAGAAGAATTCTCATTTGCTTTGCAATTGATTTCATACATCGGACTCTGCATATCTTTGATTTGTTTGACTGTTTTTCTCCTCACATATCTCACAGCAAAGTATATGATTATGATTAATCTAAATCTCTTAACTATATTGACTAATGCCACCTCTAAACTATATTGACTAATGCCACCATGCATGCATGGCTTTTACTAAAATAACCACTCATTGTAATTTCTACAGACAACTTCGTACAAATGGACATGGACAGATTCTCATCAACATGTCGATTGCTCTCATGTGTCTCTACATCATGTTTCTAATTGGAGTACATGCAGCACCAGAACCAGTCCTCTGTGCTGTTTCTGCTGTACTCCTTCAATACTTTATGCTAGTGTACTTTTCCTGGACGGTAGTGGAGGCTGTTTATCTCTACAGGAAACTTGTCAAAGTACTTGCAACACATACCCCAAAGTTTGCACTGAAAGCTGGTCTGATTGCCTGGTGTAAGTGGTCATTCAGGATAAAATCGATGAAAAAATTAATTATTACTGACATATACTTTCATATAGTGTCACCATGGATTATTGTGGTGGTTTCGGTTGGCCCTGGATACCAGAGCTACTACAGAGATAAATTATCTTCTGGATTGTAAGCAGTATACAGTGTATATATTAGTAGAGAAAATTTTTAATTTTCTTGTCACGAATTTCCTTCTTTTTTCAGCTGTCGTGTCATTGGTCTCCCCTTCTGGTTTGGAACAATACTTCCATTCACAGTTGCTTATGTCTTCAATTGGATAGTGTTTGTATTCATTGTTTCCTCTCTTTGTCACAACACCCAAAGCAAGTTTAACAAGGAAGCAAACAAGAAGAAGGTCAAGTCCATGAACTTTGTGAAGCAACAAGTAACAATCGCCTTTGGTCTTGCCACATTGTTTGGTCTTGGATGGGGGTTTGGACTGGCTGCCAGTGGTACTACTGTTCATGGTCTCACGCTAGCTTTTCAAATCATCTTCAGTATATTTGTGGGATCTCAAGGAGGCCTGTTTTTCATTCTTCACGGGATAAAGAAGCAAGAAGCTCGCAACCAATGGAAGCTTTGGTGCTCAGCCATCATCAGTAAACCAATACAACTCTACTCTGGGAGTAATGCTATATCTACAGTAACTGGAACTAATTCTAACTTTGAAAGGTCAACTCTTACTAAAAGAGGAACACTTTCACACAAGCTCAATAAGGAGAAAGAGGAGGAGTCTGGAAACATATCACCTGGCTATGTTCCTTCGGAAGAGAAGTATTTGCAAGAGAATAGAGATACAGAGAAACTTTCATTGGAGTCCATTTAGCCAGAGAAGAAGTAAAACTTTTCCGAAAAATAATGTTTTACAGATGTATGTGTAATGTACACAAAACTAATAGCTGTAAGTAGGATCATAAATGCACACACAGCATGCCTGGGCCTTTGGCAAGTTGACTGTACTAACTAAAGCCAATATATATATAGTCAATGACAAATACTTCAATTTATCACAAATTAACAATTGTAATCAGCATGATTGTGGACCATACAATATAATTTCTATATACTATTGTAACAGCTGTATCTATCATACGTACGGTAGTACCTATAGTAGGAATGGGCCACATGTCTCATAGACACATGCAATACAATGTCTCAATTCCACTGAGGCACATGACTACTTCATTTTTTTGTGTTCAAGTCATAACCAGTATAATCTAATCCTGCCTGCTACATTTTATCATACGTACGGTAGTACGTATAGAGTAAGCTGCCAATCCTCGGACAATTCTAATTTCGGACGCTATTTCTCACTTACCTGTGAGTGTTAATGCTTCGAGAGTGCTATTGCAAGATTGCCCATGAAAAGTTACCTTAGGGTAGACAAAATTCAAGCCCCACCCACGTACGTGCAAGGCTTCCTGACGTCATAAAGGTAGTGTCCGAATGAGCTCAAATGTCAGACAAAAGTGCCATACTTCGGACGGCAGCTCATATAAATCTAGAAACTTATGCCAGAGCTACTAAATTTGGAGATCAAAAAGCTTAGTCTTCCTACTATTGATATTCCAAGAGGGAAGCTGGTTGCATGTAGCACTGTCCCAAACAAAGCCGTGATGTCAGTGGGATCAAAGACGCCAAACGTCGGACATCAATTTTTGCTATTTTGAAGCACTTTCTCTGGATTTAGGCAGCTAATGTGGAATCAATCAGGTTTTGAGTAGACAGACATGTAGAACAGCTTATTTTAAATTTCTGTACGTTGTTTGGAGTTGCTGTGGGCAACATCATGGCAGTTCTGCATTTATTTCAGAGTCACACTCATATCGTTATGCATGGTCTTGACCTCCGCTAGGGTATGATTACAATAAATAAATGCAGAACTGCCATGATATTGCCCACAGCAACTCCAAACAACGTACAGAAATTTAAAATAAGCTGTTCTACATGTCTGTCTACTCAAAACCTGATTGATTCCACATTAGCTGCCTAAATCCAGAGAAAATGCTTCAAAATAGCAAAAATTGATGTCCGACGTTTAGCGTCTTTGATCTCGCTGACAAAACGGCTTTGTTTGGGACAGTGCTACATGCAACCAGCTTCCCTCTTGGAATATCAATAGTAGGAAGACTAAGCTTCTTGATCTCCAGATTTAGTAGCTCTGGCATAAGTTTCTAGATTTATTTGAGCTGCCGTCCGAAGTATGGCACTTTTGTCTGACATTTGAGCTTATTCGGACACCTCCTTTATGACGTCAGGAAGCCTTACACGTACGTGGGTGGGGCTTGAATTTTGTCTACCCTGAGGTAACTTTTCATGGGCTATCTTGCTGTAGCACTCTCGAAGCACTAGCACTCACAGGCAAGTATGAAATAGCGTCCGTAATTAGATTTGTCCGAGGATTGGCAGCTTACTCTACGTACGTTAGGAGAACAAAATTGCACCAGTATGGCTTCTAACCAAGCGACTTCTAGAAGTGCCCTGGAGACTGTTTCTGAGTTCTACTCTTGTATACAGTTGGAAATCTACCTGGATAAGTCTCAAAAGAAGGTTTAAAGGTTTAGTTTTCTTTTCTTGGAAATTTATAAGTATGAATATTTTGTATTGTGTATATGGGACATCCGGCCCATTCCTACTATACGTACTACCGTACGTATGATTATCATTGTTGCTTGTGCATGGTTATAATAATGGCATTTACTATACTGATAATGCGAATTAATAATGTCTATGCCCAGACTGCTTATAAGAAAGTTTCTGAGCATCATGTGATCATGCGCTGTTGTAAATCTGGTAGATCCAATTTTCAATCAGTCTAAGACTTTTGAATACAACAAACATACTGTGGTTTGTGCATTGTGCTTGTGGTTTGTCCTGACCTCACTCACGATTTATAGTAATCTATACTGAGCAGTTATGCAACATTCAATCAATGAACACAGTGGTTGAAGCAGTTGTTTGATGGCAGCAGCACTGAGGTCTGGTGGGTAATCCTTAGCTGATGTCGAGCCTGATAAAAGAGTGTATAGTGGGCTGCAGCTGTTAGCCACACATGAATACAGCTCAAAGTCTTGTGTTACCAATACATGATAACCACAACATGCAATAAGAGAAACTAATGCAGCTTGACATAATTATAATATCACTACAACCACAATATGCAGGTCACACAAACTGAAACTACCTCTGGAGATGAGTTTTATGTTGACTGGGATAATGCATGCTGTGGCATAAAGAAAACGAGTCAAAAAAACAAAGGATGTGACTCTGATATCCGAAGGTTGTTTTGCCATAAAGATCATCGGCATGGTGGAAGCAGGGTCCCTGACTGGCTTTCAAGCTGAGGTAGTATGAAAGTTTGGTGATAAGAAACAAAGGTATAATAATTACTATATAGCTAGTGAAGGCTATGGCAGCACATTTAATGTCACATATGCATTGCATGCATGTTAATGAGCCATATTTTCTTTTGTTTCAGCCTGTGTTATTTCACCTCTGATTCAATAATGTACAAGCCTAAGTTCATGTCTCAATTGAATGCCACGTTTGGCAGTGGAGGAATGAGTTGCTCGTTCAATGATAGCCAGCTCACTACATTTATTCACTTTGTACTCCAACAAAGTGCATCAATACCGGTGAAAAAAGCTGCTTTGGTAATTGGAAGACAGCCTGACAGTGACGTGTGGGTTATCAATCCAACCACACAAATTGATGCAAAGGTGCAATTATCCCTGTAGAATCATCACAGCGCGTTTGGCTTGATCATTCGTATCTCGATGACAAATACTCCAAATGCAAGGTGCCAAAGGAAGACATATGTACAGCTATTGCTGAACTGCCTACCAAGGAGAGTGAACAAGAGCTTTTGTCTGACTTTCTTAGCCTACTCAAAGCCTGTCTAAAGCACAACTTCACAAGTGCTTTGCTGATGATTGATGCCAGTGTGATGGTGTTTCACATTACATCTATATGCAACAAATATGAAGGCTGCAGTATCCTGGTTGCCATCGGAGAGCCAGAAACTGGTAAATCTACTGCTATAAAAGCAGCACTAAGCCTCACTGGATCTCAAAATAGTGGCTACTATGATAAAGGTATGAACACCTTCTTCCTCGATAGAGCCAGTGTCTCAACATTGCCATTCGGAATTGACGACCCTCATGTTGGGAAATCAGGCGGAACAAACCGCCTTGATCTGCCCGAACTGACCGTGGATATCTATAACTCCGCAAAGAGTGCGAATGTTGTTTCAGGATCTAAAAAACTGATTTCAGCACCTTTAATCGCATCCAACAGGATACTCTTTAGTGAACAACGGTAATTCATCACCAATTGTTAATATATGCATACATGTAACTTTGTACCACAATTCGTTTCTAAAGATACTCGTATCTGCAGGTACCAGTCCCGTGTTCTTCTCATTCTATTTAACCCTCCGAGTGTAGGTCCCACTTTGAGTGGTCATGTAAAACCACGGTGCTGCCGCAAAAGCAGCCCATGCTAGGGGGCTCTGATATGGATTTTCTTGCAATCTGAGCATAATAATTTATTTGAAGACTATCAAGTTCAGCATCTACTTTAACAAGTAGTAAAAATTTCAAAAAATATGTACTGTAGGAATGGGCAGTGCGGTAAAAAGCATTGGAACAAGGCATGTCTCAATTTCGGCACATGACTACTTCATTTTTGATTTATTCTTGATCCCTAATATGGATCCTCAGTGTCATAAATGCAAAGATCTGTACTACTATAGTACCATAGCTTATTGTTGCATTGGTTCGATCTAATCAGTTGGCAAAGCAGTGGAGTAAACCATAATAAGACAGGCAACTTAAAACTGGACACCCAGCCAAAAGTTGGGCATAAAAATGAAGGAGTCATGTGACGAAATTCAGACATGTCTTGTTCCAATGCTTTTACCGCACTGCCCATTCCTACACTACTAATTTTTTTGAAATTTTAAATACTTGTTCATTCACTTTTTTCAACACTACAGTTTGGAGACTATAGAGACTGGTTAGTCTCTATAAAAAGCTTGAGTAGTAGCTAACCTACAATGCATTTCCTTGGAAGAGGCTAATGCACATGCACAAAATAATGCCACGTGATAGATGACCTTTGAACTCTACATACAGAGATAGCTGCATTTTAGTACATGAATTTATACACTAAGTTTCAAAGCTTTCTAGTTTTTGTTTAGGCCTATTTGAGATTGAAATGAGTATCAAGAAATGTAGTACCTATGAAAAGAACTTACTTTGTGCTGTCAAAGTTGGCTCAACACATTCTGATTCCATGGAAATCCTTTTCAAGTAAGTCAGTTAGGAAGTACGTACGTACGTTAGAGAACAAAAATGTCACTATGGTGGCTTCCCAATAGTGCTCACTACTAGTGCTGAGGAAAGTTTTTGTGAGTTTTAGGCCTTGCATGCAATTGGTAATCTGTCAGTAAGAGCCTCTGAGCACCTTTGAAGGTTTAATTTTGTTTGACTAGATTTTTATGGTGGCCAACATTTTGTATGGTGTTTATGGGACAGTCAGCTCATTCCTACTATACATACTACCGTACATATGATACTTTTTGGAAATTTTGACTACTTGTTCATTCACTTTTTTTAACACTACAGTGTGAAGACTATCAGACTAGTTAGTCCCTACAAAAAGCTTGGTAGCAGCAGCTACAATGCATTTAATTATGCTGGAGGAAACTAATGCGCATGCACATAATAATGCCACGTGGATAGATGACCTTTGAACTCTACCTACAAGATGGCTGCATTGAAGTACATGAATTNTATTATGCCAACTTGCTTTGAGAAAGAGAAACTGATATGATCATGCGTGAATTGTATGACATCGTATCATTCATGCAGCCAACTAGCTATATTCACAGTTCTAAAGAATACGCTCTCAGGATGTAGCAGTACGGATCGACCAGNAGAAATAGCGTCCGAAATTAGAATTGTCCGAGGATTGGCAGCTTACTCTAGTAGGAATGGGCCGAGACACCATTGATACAAAATGTTGGCCATTATAAAAATCTAGTCAAACCAAAATTAAACCTTCAAAGGTGCTCAGAGGCTCTTAGTGACAGATTACCAATTGCATGCATGGCCTAAAACTCACAAAAACTTTCCTCAGAACTCGTAGTGAGCGCTATTGGGAAGCCACCATAGTGCCATTTTTGTTCTCTAACGTACTTACGTACGTACTTCCTAACTGACTTACTTGAAAAGGATTTCCAGAGAACCAGAAAGTGTTGAGCCAACTTTGACAGCACAAAGTAAGTTCTTTTCTTGGGTACTACATTCCTTGATACTCGTTTCAATCTCAAATTGGCCTAAACAAAAACTAGAAAGCTTTGAAACTTAGTGTATTAATTCATGTACTACACTGAATGCAGCCATCTTGTAGGTAGAGTTCAAAGGTCATCCATCCACGTGGCATTATTATGCGCATGCGCATTAGCCTACTTCATCATAATGAAATGCATAGTAGCTGCTACTCAAGCTTTTTGTAGGGATTATAACCAGTCTCTGATTGTCTCCACACTGTAGTGTTAAAAAAAGTGAATGAAAAAAATAAGTAGTGTAGGAATGGGCAGTGCGGTAAAAAGCATTGGAACAAGGCATGTCTCAATTTCGGCACATGACTACTTCATTTTTTATGCCCAACTCTTGGCCGGCAGTCCAGTTTAAGTTGCCTGTCTTATTATGATTTACTCCACTGCTTAGCCAACTGATCAGATCAAACAAATGCAACAATAAGCTATGGTACTATAGTAGTACAGATCTTTGCATTTATGACACTGATCATAATCAAGAATAAATCAAAAATGAAGTAGTCATGTGCCGAAATTGAGACATGCCTTGTTCCAATGCTTTTTACCGCACTGCCTATTCCTACACTACTTATTTTTTTGAAATTTTTATTACTTGTTCCACTATAATTTAGCCAAGTGATAAGATTGGCAAGAATTTGAACCATTAGTATGTGATACTGTTGGTGATAAATTCATCTACAGACTTTATTCTGGAATCATCAACGGCAATAAATTGAGAGATCAAAACAAAAATAAAGTAGTCATGTGCCTGAAATTGAGACATGCCTTGTTCCAATACTTTTTACAGCACTGCCCATTCCTACAGTCCTTATTTTTTTGAAATTTTTGCTACTTGTAAATACTATGCATGGATTAAATTATAGGGAAAGTTCCCAAGGGTCAAGGATGGTTAATTACATTCACTTGTTTTGGCACATTCAAATTTAAACATATAAAGTTTGGATACAACTTACATGTACAGATGTGATGTCATTACATACAAAATAAATAATATTATATTATGAATGTATTTACATTCCATGGACTGGGATGTTTGTGGTTCTAAAGCTAGTAATCACAAACAATAATAACATTAATATTTCTGAACATAATCACTTCTACAACAGCTTAAATAAGTCACTGACAGTGGGAACACTGCTACTATAGAGTGATAGCAATAGAGTTTAATAACATACATACAGGAATACAGCTAGGGCAAGGATGCTGTCTCCTTCTTATACACCTGGTAGTCTTGTGGTACTTACATTAATACAGATACTGACTACAGGAACAGGTGGACAAGGTAAAACAGAAATGATTGTGGTGATCTTATTAGTTTAAAGTTTGCTAATGGTACATGTATCACTTTAGTAATGATTACAATCATTATGGTACAAATTTATATCGTATATATATATGAGTTGTGAAACCAAAGATCCTTCATCAACCAACATAATTATTTGTATGATTAAGAATATTGCACACAAACATGTCAGTGTAGTGAAAATTGTGTTTTGATATAACACAATTCAATTCTACAGTTTTTGTGAAATTAGTATAACTAAAAGCTTGCACACAAATTATAAATGAAAGGATTTTTAAAATCTAAGCATAGTAGTCTAAGAATAATAAATTTTGGAATTATTTCAATTTATTTGTATGTGGTAAAAAATTTTATGTATAATATTATTGTACATAAATGAAAACTTAGTCTGACAGAATCCTATTTTACTACTTAGTTCAACTCATCTTCCGAGGTGTCATTCTGCCTAACAACAGCATGTTAATAGCTGATATTGGTGAATTTTCCACCGGTAGAGCTATCCTCTGTACAACTGACAGAAGTACATGTTGCGCGACAGTTCCAAATCGTTTGGGAGAGTGGTACTATCCTAATGGATTTATAGTGCCTTAGCTATAATGTTGCAGCTGGTGATGATTTCTACAGAGGAAGACTGGACAATCAAACTATATGAGTAAAAGCAACAACACTCAGTCTCAAATTGGTTCATTCTGTTGTATATTACCAGATAGCAATGATATTTTGCGCACACTATGTGTGTGTCTTGGTAAGTACGTACAATATTATAGTATGACATTTTGATATTGTACCCCACTAAGCACGGATTCTTAATTCATTTTAGTGACAGTGTCAGTCTCCCTCACTCCTTCCACAACCAGTCCTACTGTTGATAGTCCATACATTTTGAATTGTGGAGTTATTTTCAATGGTAGAGTCAATCCTCTGACCACAATTGTAACCTATCAGTGGCTTCAAGACAATGCAGTGATCTTTGGTGAAATACAATCAACTCTCTCCTTCTCTTCTCTCAGTCTACCTGATGCTGGACAGTACACATGTAGAGTTACTGTTAATTGGATCCTCACTCGTACAAGTGATGCAATTGACTTGACTCTAAAAAGTAAGTTAATGACTTCTATTGCTAAATTGAGTCCATGCCGCTAATAAGCTCTCCACTCCATAATTAGTTCCAACTCCTATAGATGTCTGTGACTGTAACACCTTCTAATAATGGAACAATATTCACTGGCTCTGCTCTCACTCTGACTTGTACTGTTGTACTTGGTTCAACTGAGGACACTACTATAGTGAACACAGTTTAGAGTGGGCCATCTGGGGCACGATTTACTTCAACTAGTGCTACATTACTGAGTGGTCCAACCTACACCAGCACTGCCACCTTCAACTCACTTGGAAATAGTGCACGATTCTGGAGAGTATACATGTACAGCTACCGTCACTTCAACATCTCGATATATCAACAAAAGTGATCCTATATCAGGAACATACAATCTTAACACTATTGGTAGGAATATTCTCCTGAGTTAATGTATTAATCATAGAGGCTAAATTTATTTTAGTGAGAATCATTTTGGCTAATTGGTGCATTATTTTTTCAAATCGCCAATTTGAAACAGTTTATATATGCACATCAACAATGAAGCATGCCAAATTAAACCATGCACCTAATTCCAAATCGTCACAATGATCACAAATTTGCCAAATTTTAAGCCCGCTAAATTTACCCGCTATACAGTGTAAGAATATTTAAATATTAAGTCTTAGCAATCATTGCTATGATTATTTTAATCATTCAGATTTTAACGACTGCAGTAATTTGGAGACTACTGGCTGTATGTCTCTTAGCAATGTTACAGCTACTGCCGGCACTACATCTGCTCATCTCTCATGGGCTCAACAAGAGAGCAACCATATTGAGAGCCTAGAGATAGCATACTCTTATCAAAGACCGTGTTTAATTGATATTTCGATTCAAATAACTGTCAATGATAATGGTACTACTAATGAATACATTCTGACAGGATTGGAGGAGTACAGTGATTACAACATCACAATCACAGCTGTGAACAGAGCAGGAAGGAGTGAAACACACAATATTTCACTCACAACATTGCCATCAGGTTTGTCAAAAAGATTCTGCATGCCCATCTTTCATAATTATAGAGTACTACATAAAATACGTACAGCACCTAGTGGACCTCCATTGTCATTGACCAATACATCAACTGATGCTTTCTCTACGACCATTCAATGGAGTCGTGTTGAGTGTTTGGATCGTAACAGTGAGATAGCAGGATACAGAGTGAAGTACTATCTGTCTGAGGGGCCCACCTCAACTGCAGAGGAAGCTAACACCTCAGGAGTCTTGGACAGGGACAGGATGTTCACTATCACTGGACTCAATCCTCGTACCAGTTATAGCATTGAAGTCAGAGCAGTAAACACTGAGGGTCTGCTAGGACTACCTGCTAGGATTGAAGTGACTACAGCCATCTCAATGGGTAACGATTGTTTATGCTTGTAATTTCAACACAGACTACATTTAAACTGATTATCTGATTATCAGTCTTACATGAACTTGACATTCAGTTACCCTAACCTGGCATTATTGTTACAACTGGGGAAAAGCCTCAACTCTTACACCCAGTGAACTTGATATGTGAAGCTACTGGTGTTCCTCCACCAACTTATCACTGGTACAGAGATGGCGAGGAGATTGAAGGAGAGACCAGAGCACATCTCTACATTGAACAGTTTCACCAGAGGACAGAGGCTACTATCACTGTGAGGCCAGCAATAGCAATGGCAGTGACACGTCAGAAAGAAAACTACTGAAGATATACCAGGTAAAAAATGTCTTGTAAAAGTACTATAATTATGAACAATTATTGCAAATAGTCGGACATGTACATACACTCTTTAATAATAGGTGTTAGTCAATACCTGGTAGAGTTTAATACCACACATGTGCAACATATATAAATGGTACAGACATAGACGAAGTTATAGCATCACATGTAAGCAATATTACATTGCACGTAAAGGAATGCAAGAATCAATTATTATATAATAATTGTTATCAAAATAATAACTGCTTTCAGATAAACTTTACTTTGTTTGCATTCAACATCAGTGCTTATGTGTACCAAGTAAACAACCATAGGGTGTAAGTATATTATGTAATGTTCGCAAATATATTTTATCTCACATATATTCCCCATTCAAACTAACAGGTATTCAACAAACACGACAACAGTGGTCTCTGTACTTGTAACAGTTACACTCAATTTACATCAGCCAGTACAAAGTGACTCAATCCAAGATGCATCAGCTCCACCATACAACAAAACACACAACTACTTGTCAACATCACCAGCTTCAGTATTTCACGTTACGGTATGCTTATAATCTAGTGAACAAAAGTAGGTTAATAATAATGTCTTATGCATGGCATATAGACGGATGTCCAAAACTGAAAGAAGAACCAATAGACATACAGTTTCCGAACATCACATTTACATGGCCAGAGACTGAGATTGGAGACAATGTTTCCTACACATGTCCATGTCAAAACCTAACCAGCACAAAGAAGAGTTCTATCAACACAGGGTCACATATGTGTGGAGGGAACTATTCAAGTGGTGCCTTATGGGATCCTGTGAATATCTTAGAAGACTGTGGTCTCACTACCATCACACTGAGGCTATGTCAAGCACAGATGGTAAGTGCTAGCAACAAATGTACACATTTAACATAAAATTTGATAACATGCATTATGTAGATGAAGGGTCGCATGCAGTGCATGCAGAATTGCTATATTGCATGGATATATTGAATGATATGTAGGCAGAAGCTGAGGCTCTTTCAGAAGTTTTGGTCAATGTTACAAGCAGTATTGAAGATATCCAAGCAGTGGATATTTCAGCAGCTACAACACTTATAGAAGAGCTGACTGATGATCAGAAGCTACAAATGTAGAGAATAAACAGGTTGGCTATAGAGAAAAATACCCGGCTGTAATCAGCTACTGTTAGGAGTAACAATTATTTTATACATAGATCAGAGAAAATTTCTTGAAGGCTATTAACAATATCATTCAAGCTGATGTTGAAGAAGTGGCACAAAGTTAGTCAGGACAACACCAACACTTCAACAAGGTCTTTAATGTGCTACCATAATAATTATTTAGAAAAAAAATTCTAATTGTTTATTCCCCTATACAACAGACTTCTCACCACAATAAACAGTTTTGCTGACAAAGTTGAAGTACCTAGCTAATACTACTAATACCACAACATTTGTCCAACGTTCATATGCAATTCGTGTTGCAAACATCGATACAAGGGAATTCAAAGGAGAAACCCTAACACTTCATTTAGGAACTACTGACAATGTTGCTAGTGGAGAAAGTACAATAAACTCTAACGGAATAAATTCAGCTGCTGGAACAGAACAGGATATTGGAGGAGAAGTCACAGCAGCTGTGAGGGTACCAAAGACCATCTTCCAACAACTAGGTGTTAACAACAATGTGGTTCAAAGGTTATCCTACTCAGTGTTCACTCAAGGAAGTCTATTTCAGTCTTCAGATGTAAATCAAAGTAACTTGACTCACGGCTCAGTTGTGGTATCTGTTAGAGTAAGTGGTATAAGTGGCAGACAATCACTAGCATCTCCTATAGAAGTACTGTTCCAACCAAGCCAGGTAGGTCCTCAATTGATATCAATGAGAGACTAGAGTTATATTGTACAATTTTGTTTAGTTTATAAGTAATGCTACTGAGACACTCTGTGCACTTTGGGAGCCTACTTACAATGGTAAGTCTTAAGAGACTATATAAACTAAGGGAGGGAAGTTGTTAACGATCTCTACAATCATGCAATAAACCATCAATAATGTCTTATGGCCAGAGGGACGTGGAGCTTGGTCCACTGAAAACTGTGCTCTTGTTGAGGATGATGCCAGCCTGGCTGATGGCAAATCAGAAAACAATGATCAAAGATCAAACCAAGCTGATCAAATCTCAGATGAAAGCTCAACCGAACATAGAAAGAATGTTCAGGTCCACTACTCACAACCTGGTCACTTCGGACTGTTACTGGTACTCCAAGTTAATGTTAACAACGTAGCGTCCATATCTTTTGACATTAAAGACCATCATTTTTAACACTGTCACACAGGATTTAACATATGGAGTTGTTTAACCCCTTCCTGAAGCTTTCTCGTATGTTTTGGAAGTGATTTCATATCGGGCTCTGTGTATCTCTTATCTGTTTGACTGTCTTCCTCTTCATATATCTCACAACAAGGTACCATGATTCTCAACAGCCAATCTTATACTAGTTCAGATATAGTATTTTTTCTATACAGACAACTTTGTACAAATGGACATGGACAGATTCTCATCAACATGTCCATTGCTCTCATGAGTCTCTATATCATGTTTATAATTGGAGTACATGCAGCACCAGAACCAGTCCTCTGTGCTGTTTCTGCTGTCCTCCTTCAATACTTCATGCTAGCGTACTTTGCCTGGACAGTAATAGAGGCCTTCTACCTCTACAGGAAACTTGTCAAAGTACTTGGAACACACATCCCAAAGTTTGCACTGAAAGCTGGTCTGATAGCTTGGTGTAAGTGGTTGTAGAATGTGACCATTTAAGGTGAAATTATTAAATGCCTTGTGTATTCATTATCACAGTGTCACCATGGATTATTGTGGTGGCTTCCATTGGCCCTGGATACCAGAGCTACTACAGAGATGATTCACCCGGATTGTAAGCAAATTGATTAGTATAAGCTATACACTTCCACTGTTGATAATTCTCTTCAATTACTTCAGCTGTCGTGCCATTGGTCTCCCCTTCTGGCTTGGAACTATTCTTCCATTTGCAGTTGCCTATGTCTTCAATTGGTTAATGTTTGTTTTCATTGTTGTCTCTCTGTATCGCCACACTCAAAACAGGTTTGACAAGGAAACAAAGAAAGTCAAGGTAAAATTTGTAAAAGAACAAGTAACAATTGCCTTCGGTCTTGCCACATTGTTTGGTCTTGGATGGGGGTTTCGACTGGCTGCCAGTGGTACCACTGTTCACGGTCTCACACTAGTTTTTCAAGTCATGCATTTTTAGTATATTTGTGGGATCCCAAGGAGTGCTGTTTTTCATTCTTCATGGGATAAAGAAGGAAGAAGCTCGCAACTAATGGAAGCTTTGGTGCACAACCATCATCAGTAAACCAATACAACTCTACTCTGGGAATAATGCTACATCTACAGCAACTAGAACTCACAGGAACACTTCCACATAAAAAGGAGAAAAATAAGGAGTCAGAGTAGAAGTATCTCCATTTTTTTTGAGAAACCAAACAAAGAGAAAATTCCATCAGAGTCAAAAATTTCACATTTTTTGCAAGAGTAGTTAAAGTTATTAGATATGCATGTATATACACACTATAGACAGTTACACCTATTGATATCTAACAATAGTTCCAAAGCATGCAATGTGCACAAAATTATTGATAGTAATACATGATATTCTCATGATTCCATGGGAGCAACCATAAAACCTACAAACATAATTTATCACTCTATGTAGATGTAATGCAACAATGGGGGGAGCCTGAGTGATTGCGACGCATAGTGGGCTTAGAAATACAGTCGAACCTCCAATAACGGACCCTCCCAACAGCAGACAACCTCTCTATAGCGGACAGTAGCTATGCTCCCGTACGAAATCCCCATTACTCAATACAAAAAAAACTCCCAACAAGGGACACTTCTTGATTCCGAACAACGGACAAACTGCTGCTCCCGAACAAGTAATTATGATTGAAAAGTGCTTCTAATAGCGGACAAATAGGAAACCACACCCTCATTATTATCACGTGCATGCACATATAATTTTGTAATGTCAGAGAAGGTGCGCACGATCAGCTTCTGGATCTTCTAAACGGCAGGAATTCTTGATGTCCTGGTGGAAAACAAGACCCTTGAGATGGTTGTTAACTGAGTAGTTGTCTCTCTCTTCATCAACACAGACTACAGATTGTCAATTCCATGATTATTTCCTCTCTGCCTAGGAATCCTGGCACTCTAGATCTTCCATGGTACACTGCATACTGTGCATAGCTAAATATGTGCCAGAATGTCAAATAAAAGGTGTTTTAGGTGAAAAATAAAAAACCTCCTAACAGAGGACAACCTCCGAACAGAGGACAAAAGCCATGCTCCAAAAGTGTCCCTTGTTCCCTTGTTCGGAGGTTTGACTTGAGCATTTCGAATTCTTGATCAAGAAAGCTTCACACAATATAATTATATCAAATCTAATATTGATTTTGAATAGGCATTTGTATGCCACACCTTCCACTTAATGCATTAGCATGCACATGATCAATTATGTATGGGCTGCTTAAGTTTGATGATTAAACATGCATGGAACCTTAAGGTCGTCTCAATAGGCATCTATTGCTAGCTACTTAGTGTTTTATTTTATGCTCAACATGTGCTCTCATGGATATATGAATATGGTCATAGCAGATGCGCTCACTTAATTCAGTCAAAAGCTATTATAATTACAAGTAGTAAAAATTTCAAAAAAATTAGTAGTGTAGGAATGGGCAGTGCAGTAAAAAGTAGTGGAACAAGGCGTGTCTCAATTTCGGCACATGACTACTTCATTTTTATTAATTGTTGATGCCTTGTAAGGATCCTATAAGTGTCATAAATGCAATGATTAGTACTATATATTATAGTTGCATAGCTTATTGCATTGGTTCAAATTTCTACTATAATTAGTAGGCTAAGCAGTGGAGCAAACTATAGCAAACAGGTAACTGGGCTGCCAGCCAAGAGTTGGGTATATAAAAAATGAAGCCGAAATTGAGACACGCCTTGTTCCACTACTTTTTACTGCACTGCCCATTCCTACACTACTAATTTTTTTGAAATTTTTACTACTTGTTCATTCACTTTTTTCAACAAAACAGTGTGGAAACTATATAGAGACTGGTTAGTCCCTATAAAAAGTTTGAGTTGCAGCTAGCCTATAATGCACTTTGTTAGGAGACTACCAGAGACTGACTAGTCTGTACAAAAAGCTTGAGTAGTAGACCCTCATGCACTTCATAATGCTGGAAGAGGCTAATGGGTAATGCGCATGCGCATAATAATGCCACGTGGATAATGACCTCTGAACTCTACCTACAAAGATGGCTGAATTGTAGTACATGAATTTATACACTAAGTTTCAAAGCTTTCTAGTTTTTGTTTAGGCTTATTTGTGATGAAAACGAGTATCAAGGAATGTAGTACCTATGAAAAGAACTTACTTTGTGCTGTCAAAGTTGGCTCAACACATTCTGGTTCTCTGGAACTCCTTATCAAGTAAGTCAGTTAGGAAGTACGTAAGTAAGTAAGTACGTTAGCAGAACAAAAATGGCACTATGGTGGCTTCCTACTAGCGCTCTCTACGAGTGCCGAGGAAAGTTTTTGTGAGTTTTAGGCCTTGCAGGCAATTGATAATATGTCAGTGAGAGCCTCTGAGCAAGTTTGAAGGTTTAATTTTGTTTTGCTAGATTTTTATGATCATAAACATTTTGTATTGTGTCTATGGGACATTCGGCCCATTCCTACTATACGTACTACCGTACGTATGATGAACATGCCAATGAGCATGGCCTGGGCTTAGACCTATGGTATACTCGTATATCATATGCATGATAGCTATTAGTGTGATGTATACAGCTAACAAGCCTAGTGCTTTTTGTGGGCTACAAAACAGTTATTTACACGTCTTTCCGTGTGTATGGAATAATGCCCTCGTGCGGTTACTAATATAGCCCTCGGACTTCGCGCTTGTACTATAATAGTAACCGCCCTCATGCATTATATTCCATACAGATATACCATAAAATACTGTCTACTAGAATCTGATCAGAAAACACACACACACAAGCTTTTTGTAGGGACTAACCAGTCTCTGATAGTCTCCACACTGCATGTAGTGTTGAAAAAAGTGAATGAACAAGTAGTAAAAAAAATAAATAGTGTAGGAATGGGCAGTGCGGTAAAAAGCATTGGAATAAGGCATGTCTCAACTTCGGCACATGACTACTTCATTTTTTATGCCCAAAACTCTTGGCCGGCAGTCCAGTTTAAGTTGCCTGTCTAATTATATTATTGTTTACTCCACTACTTAGCCAACTGATTAGATTGAATCAATGCAACAATAAGCTATGGTACTACGTATAGTAGTACAGATTGTTGCATTTATGACACTGAGAATCCATATTAGAGTTTGGCTATTATACCTATCTATCAGTCCTTAGGTAATAGGAGGGGCTCATTTGTATGGTTGACTAAAACGCTTTTTTGGATGAGAAACTTACCTTAGTACTTCTGGACTGGCCAGGGCCCACGAGACTACTTTTTGGAGGTTAATTCTCTCAAATTGCGAAATTGGATAATCTCATGTAGCTAATTTTAGACTACATAGTATATCCCTTTTGCTTGATGAATCAGCAAATTGGCATTTCTGGTTATGATCGCTCTCCAAATTCACGAAATTATGAACTCTTGAACCCTGTTGTGACGATTTTAGTCACTGGTTTACGTCATGCAATTCCGAGTGAATTCTGAGCGATCGAGCTCGAGAAGTACCTGCTGGCATCCATTGAAGGGGTGTGGCACGTGGTTGAGTTAGCAAGCACTATTGTTGCATGCACATATAGGAGTCACACACACACACTACTGTAAAACTCATATTTTTGAAAAAAATAAGTCGATGAAAGCAAACTTCGAAGTTTTTTCAAAGGCGAACCACTAAATCCATTATAGATCAGAGTGCCGACCACTTCAAAATCCACTGTGGGATATATCTGGTGCTGACATGCTGACAATGAATAAATTCATGGACCAAAGTGATGATGTATTTAAGAAAATTTTGAATTTAGAGTTTGTGCAATTTTACAACAAATTCCAAGCAAAAGGGTATTTATTGGTTAGATACATGTATTCAAATTGATGTATTGAAACCATGTTATCATTATCAATCTTAAGTATGTTGTTATGATTTTATATACCTACATGTATGTCAATGTATACTAGCTAATACTTATGGTACTTCTTAAAACAGCCAGTTTTGCAAAGTCTCATACAACACTCCACAACCGTAGGTGGTGAATTTGGGCTTCTCTCTTCTATCCAGCTGACATTGGCGGCATCTACCCCTCTTCAGTCCTGGAATCTCTTTCACCTTCCTCACATAGCAAACTCTTTCACTGCTGGCCGTATCCACCCACTCAGTATCAGCAACTCTAACATCTCTACTTCATCTAGTAAGCAATGCACTAACTCCAGATGAAAAGCTAGGTCATCTTTTGGTTTAATACCATGTTTATGTTTGTACAATAATTATATATGTAGGCATTATTCACAGCTATGTTAAACAACCTATTATGCCGGAATACGCATCCAGTACCTTTTAGACTTTCTGTCAAAATCATAGTTTTTTTCCAAGCTGGTTTGTTTTATCTTCAGCACACATGTATATATTTGTTATAGCAGGGTAAAATTGGGGGAACACTTTGTTTTTGAAGCACTCCTTCAGCTAGGATGAAGGTGAGCTACAGGTGTGTGCATATGTTCTGGAAACACATTTGTAACAAATTTCACTACTTTACGATCATGAAACACATAGTAACACAAACTCACCCACAGTATATGTAACATCTCTGAGTATTGGTTTGATACCACTTAAGCTAATGGGAGGAAAGCCCAACGCTTTTTCTTCAATGGTTCCTGCAAAGTAAATGTTATCTCTAGCTAGTTCTCCTCCCACTTGTGAAGTAATTATCACAGTATATAACATGATTTAAACCACAAAAAGGCCGCGAGTCTATAACTACCCTACCAATCCATGCTCAGACACCTTCTTTCCTGTGGTTAAACATGTTTTTCGACCCTCATACAATTGAAAATGACACAAATAACCACAACATGAACACGAGCAACACCAGATCTTAAACCCCTTCTAGATTGATTTTTTGGGCATAGCCCCCAACACATCCTTTGTACTTTACCATTGATTCAAGCTCTTGTCCTGGATTGTATATAGGCATTCAAAAATGTTCTGTTAAGCAGATCAATCACAGGCTTAACTTTATGAGCAATCCCCCCCATAGCTGGTATGCTCTCATTATCTACCCCATGCAAATTACACCACAAAGCCCAGAATCTAGTGGAAGTTATGCAACCATGGGATACCCATAAATTTGTCCCTACTCCAGTAATTATAATTTATTACTCCTAGGCAATTTATGGATTCCCATCAATAGTATATATGTCTAAGAATGTCCAGATTTCAGCAGTTGTTGTGTTCACCCAATTTGACTCGCTTTTGAAACGCATACTAGGCCTATTAGTTTCAGTGGCCAGCAAACTGCACAAACTGCTTAGCCATATACTAACTGTAAATTAGCATTACTTTAGGTAGGATCTAGATTATTCGTAGGATTTTCCCAAAGCGCCTGGAAATTTTGGGGTAACCACGCCCACTTTTGCATCACGTGAGAAAATTATTAATAGTTATTCATGCGATCGCACAGGCGATGGGATCGTGTTCTGTATTTTTTTCAGCTTTTCCCCCAATCTTATGTAAAATTTCACTCTTGAAAGTGAATTTAAAGTCTTATTAGCTTATATTTTATTTATTTCAAGCATAATTCATTGAACTGCGCTTGCTGATTTTACGTGCAATGACATCATTATTTTCTGAGCCAGGGGGGTGCTTGAGCACCCTGAGCACCATGCTGGATACGCCACTGAGAGTTCCGGGATACTTACAGTCCTTCCTCTCATGCCTGCTTCCTCCTCTTAGGGTTGGCATCTCACCTTCGAAGTCGTCATCCGAGCTATTGATGACACAAAAATTAGGGATTCATGATAAATCATAACAATATTTATGACCCACAACCTAGGGGATCTGGACCAAAACGAGGAAGTTATAACGATATTCATGACTCGAAAACCTAGGGATCTGAAAAAAAATGAGAAGTCAATAATGATTTTTATGACCTAAACAGGTAACAATATCTACATCATAACTCAACCACACGCCTTCAGTTACCTCTCAAGCTCAATCGCCCATATGGCACGCCAAGTGTAACAAAAATCCCGGACGTCTTGACATGAGTCGTGACAACTTCAAGACGTCTTGACATGAGTCATAATGTCTTCAACAATCTCAAGACATCTAGACATGAGTCGTGACGTCTTCAATAAACAATTGAAGACATCTATTTATATATATATAAGCATAATCGCACCTTGCCAGCCAGACAGGGTTCGTGATCTCTTGGTATACAGCACTCTGATAGTTCAAGCTAGCGCAGCCTATTACACAGTATGTTTCCAAAAAGCCACTCCTAAGGCTATGCTACAAATCAAACTTACAACCTACCAATTCATGACCTCATATTTAGCAACCCTAATTACCCATCTACATGTACAGAAGACTCAATAGCCATATTGACACTTAATTCACACAGCCCACCTACAATAGCATAACAAATAACCTCACCACTATATAATATGACACAAAGAATGGCAACTCATGCTAAATCTACACCCAAACAGGCAGTTCAAAGTAGTGGACTATCTATTTAGAGAAATTGAATTTGTTTCCCCATAGGTATCAACCGACAGCACACTTGTAAACGCGCCAAGAAACAACATGCCCAATTAAACCTGTGGATAACTATCTTAAAGCTGAGCTGGATGCTAGATGGATAGTTGGCCCCTTAATTGAGGACACTTCCATCCATGTAAGCAGGTACGGTATCATCCCTACAAGCCTCTATCCACTCAGCAAACTAGTTGACCTGCTTCGAAGACAATGATCAGGACTCTGTTGATTTTCCAGCAATTGATGCGGAATTTTTAAGCATTTTGTCTCAAGTTGATGGCTCTTCATGCAGTTCAACGTATGTTGGTTGATAAGGTGAACAGCCAGCCTACGCAAAAGCCTTCATACCACGATATGGGAACTCCATCTGCCATTCAAGGTAAACGTTCCTACGCCTCTCCAAAGAGTATAGAAGCCGTCGAGAAAGCTCAGAAAAGTAGTATCCCCCTAAAAACACAAAACCAGACGGAGTACATCGTTCGAATTTGGACTGATTGGGACATTAACAGAAATGCGAAGCTTCTTTCTGGTGAACAACCTTTCAGCTCTAACATATTTGTGCTTTATAACAGTGGCTGAAATAAATTTTTGGCTATCACGGTTTGTCTTGGAAGTACGAAAAAAAGATGGCAACCCATATTATCCAGACAGTTTGTACAATTTGGTTTGTGGTTTGCAGCGAGAGCTATAAAACAATGAACGAGCGGATGTCAAGCTTTTTGACAAAACTACATTTCATGACTTTGTCGGTACACTTGATGGTGAAATGAAACGGTTAAATGCTACAGACAAATACATCAACAAAAAACAAGCACAACCAATTACAATTTACCAAGAGGAGCATCTCTGGGAAGTTGGATTGCTAGGTGACCACAATCCTAGCTCCCTTATGAATACCATTGTCTATTAAATTGGCTTCTTTTTTGCCTTAAGAAGTGGCCAAGAACATAGACGCTTAAGACATAAACCATCCCAGATTCAACTTTTTGAGCCACCTGGAGGCAGTTGGTTTATCGTGAGGATGTCTCAAAAACTAACCAAGGTGGCATCAAAAGCAGGAAGAAAACACCTAAAGAGATATATCAATACGCCAACTCTGAAGGCCCGGGTCACCTTGAAAATGATTGAAATTTTGCCTGAATTAAAATTCAGATTTACAGAATATCAAATAGCTTTTCCTAATTTCTTTGCTATACAACAAATTTTTGGCCTTTCGTCTTCATGTTACCAAAATCTCATTCCAAAATATTGAGTATTCATGTAAATAATGATCGGTCGAAACACCTTAAACTATGAATAATTAATTAGGCGGAAACCTTAGAAGGTTGCTATGGCAACCAAACTTTTTCAGGAGATAACTATTATCATGAACCTCTATAAACTCAATTGGCGTTACTGCTGATCGTATTGTTGATAAGATATAGCCGAGGAGAGAACGGCAGGTGTGCATTATATGGAAAAGGCTGCATGTCTTTCATCCAGATCAGTATTTCTGAACCCCAATTAAGATTTAGGCATAATGATATTGATGAAAAATATATTTATACAAAAAATGGTTACCTTAGCCACAGGGGAACATTTCCGCCTAATTAATTATTCATTTTTTGCTGATTCAGCAAGTATGGAACAGTCACATGACCAACTTTTGACTTAAAGATGTTTGAAATATCCCCAAGATTCTATACCTACGTTTCCATGGTTACTAATTAGTTAGTAAGTTATGACCATTCCGAATATTGATGAGATTATTTTACTAAGGTATGCTGTTGACCCAGGCCTTAAGTACACAGAGAATGAGCAGAATCCAGATAGATGCTTTGTCAGACTCTACAAACTGTACAATTCTAAATGTCCTGTTGACAGACCTGATGGTGCATTTTATCTGACCCTACTTGCTAAACCAAAACCGAATGTATCAGTGCCGCGGGTTCTCAAGAACACCTCTAGGACACAATTCTCTCTCAAAAGTGGTCACTAATCTGATGAAAGAAGGTTTAGATGGTCATTACACTAACCATTCACTGAGGGTGTCAGCAGCCACTCGACTGTTTGATGCAGAGATTGATGAGCAACTCATAATGAGCAGGACTAGACATAGTAGCACAGATGGAGTTCGTGCATATAAGCGAGCTTCGACCAAGCTCAAAGAAATTACTTCAGATGTTCTCAATCGTAGCAAACCTCTCCCAAGGAGTGTGGAATCTACTGAGGTGATGTCAGGCCCTGAAAATGTTGAATCACATTTGCCTATACTTAAGCGTCGCTGTTTGGAGGCCCTCGATAATACAGCTTAATTCTCCTAGTTTCCAGATCACCGGAGGAAGTAATATTACCACAAACATCAATTCTAAGTGAGTCATTTTGTAAAATACTGTTGTTACATGTGTCACAGTACAATCATCTTATCTCTTTTTTGTGTGTATTTTGCTTCAAATTTGGTTTATTGCTTTTTTCAAGTTGTTTTTTTTTCTGTGTGAACTGGACATTTATTGTGTGGCTGTATTTAGACATGTTTGTAGTTTTGATTTGAACACGAAGACATGATTTGTTAATCATATTCACTCTATGTAGAGAGACCTCTCAGTAGGTATCTAATCCAGTTAGAGACTTGCTGAGAGGTCTCTAACCCACGTAAGAAACCTCATTAAACAGTACCACATCAAAGGTTAAATATTCAAAAAAAATTAATTTCTAAGTGTAAATAGAAATACGGTAAGTCTTCGTGCATATGCAATATGGAGGCTGATATTCCTGAGGACAGTATTTTGGATCTTGCCATCCATTATGCTATCAATGAAGCATATCCATCCAAAGGTTTAACCAAGGACAAGAAGAGGGCTGTACGAAAGCGAGCAGTAGAGAATGGTGAAGTATTTTTAGAGCAAACTATTGACTTGAGATAGTGTTGTCGTTATGATGCTCACATTTGGCCTGGGTTGCACGTGGGGGTCCTGAAAAATTGGTTTTGGGGGTCTACATTTTGCGTGACAGGCCGCCATATGGAGAAGGCGCTTTTCGCTTTGTATCTAGCTACTATATGAGAGATACAAAAAACTGATAGCAAAAGAGATTGAAAACAAAGAAACCAAGTTTATTCGTTCAAGATTCAGCTTCTGAAAGCGAGCAAGAAGAAGAAGAAGAAGAATTAAGATGGAGGTTTGGCATATTTTAGTTTGTTACTCTAGCGATGGTTTTAGGCCATGTGTTTGGGCTCATTAGAAAGAGAAAGAGCTAAATAACAGCTTAAGAAGCCTTTTAGTGCCAAGCGCTCAGTTTTTGCAAAGTTATTTGCGTGAATATTTGTATTGCGCTAATGAGCCATCCGTGCCATTCCTAGGTCAAATAGAAATAAACGTAAAATAAATAAAAATCCCATGAGTGACTCATGGGACTGATTTACGTTCTCTTTAAGTGACGTAAATCCCCTTAAAGATATGAATGGACCAAACTAATACATGGGAATGATTTACGTCAATCACATTTCTGAGTAAGCCCCCTTTAATTTGATCCTAATTACCTATGAATATCATTAAATGAAATTGACGTAAATCCTCCCCATGTATATAGAGTGCCCAACAAAAATCCACCAGCTAGTTAATTACTCTCTGGGGTGCCCCTGTGATCAACACAATTGTGACGTAAAACCTTCCCATGTAAGACACAAAGATTAAACAACTACACAAAGGAAGCCATGTTAGACCTTAGAGGATGCTCCCTTAAGGTTTCCATTAATGGCAATGAATACCATTATGCAAGATTGACGTAAATCCTCCCCATGTATATAGTACATGTGTGATATAACTATCCACCAGTTAACTACGCTCTGAGATGCCCCTGTAATCAACACAAATGTGACGTAAAACGGCCACAAAGGGCAGTGAACTACCTGATGGCTTAAATTTTCCGCAAAATTCAAATTGTGGTTAGTAAAACTGCCTTACATCAAATGCTCAATAAAACTTGATAAACATTGGTAAATACAATTAATCCAAGAGCATAAATACAGTTCACATAATATATGAATTTATAACATTATGATATTCTGAATCAAAGCATGGCCCAGGAGTGATTTAGTGGAATCAAGTCGTGATTAAAATATAGCACAGTGGTTATCATAGTAAGGTGATTATGTGTGATGTACATGGATTATAATATACACATGATATTGTTATTAAGCCTCGGCGCGTGCGTAGCACGTGCAGAGGGTTACGGTAGTCGTTTTGTGTGTGTGTGTGTATGTCTGTCTGTTACTAGATTATCTGAAGAATGACAGCTCTATGGTCCAAATGAAAGGTACTTACGTTCATAGATCGAAATTATCTAGAAATTTGTTGTGTAGAATCTTGCAAAACGCTGTAGTTTCTGAGATTTGAGGCTTTTGTGCTTCTCTGAGCGCTTAGCTTCGAAACCGCACCCATTGATCACGCCCCGTGTAGTGTGCGTTATCTAGAAACAATACAGCTTGAATCATGGACTGGAGTTTGGCAGGCTGGCTTAGCCTGCTGCTTGGAGAGTACAGGTAAGTAACTCAATGATTGCAAGTTGAATTAATATAGCTTTGTGTAGAAGTATCTCGAGCTGAGCATTAAAGTGTGAGTACTAAGTACTACAAGCATCAAAAGTATTCTAAAACAGCGGTTTATAACTAGGTTAACCACAGGTCAATTGCAGCAGGCCTGAATTTGCTAGGCCGCTGACACCTCTCAGTGGACCGTGCTTGTCATATGTCATGCATACATGTGAGTGCGCCGAGGCTTATGCACCTTGGTGCTTTCATTAGTCTAGGTAAACAAAATCCTTGTCTTGTGGGCTAATGTACACCACATCACCATCTGCTGGAAAGTATACACCGTATTGTCCCAACAAACCATCATAAGAAATAATTTCTCCATTGAAATATTCATGTTTCTTTTTTTCTTTGACATAGAATTTCATATCTGGGGGCTTAAATGTGGATTCAGTGTCAGAATTATTCCCCCTGCAATACAATAACTAATAAATGATATCTGATTCTATGCATGATTGCGATTGACATGCATGATAGAGTATTTACCTTTTTGGCGTAGGACTGCTGTAATCCATGAAATCATTATCACTGTCTGACTCTATGTCCTTCAAATTATCAGTAATTAATTTTGTTGGAGTCTCTCTCTAACAGATTTGGAACTGGAAGATTGTTTACGCCTATATGAATGAATGAATAGCCCACAAACAAACAAAACAAGTATATACATGAATCCTAAATGACTGTTAGTGCACAATAAATATTACCATATTAGTCTTACCGTATAGCTCCAAATTTTCGTGGTTCAAAAAGTTCGTGAAAAACTGTCTTTGCCGTTTTGAGCTAATTTTCGTGAATCACGATCTCTGAAAATTATATTGCCGATATACGGTTTTCTAAATTTACGTGGAGAAAATTTTCGTGATATACGGTCAAATCACGAAATTCACGAAAATATTGTACCACGAAAATTTGGAGCTATACGGTACTTTTTTTTTTCATACTGGAAGTGTTGTTTCTTGTCAGGTGGACCAAATGAACATTCGTTGTCAGACTGTGCCATAGCCCTTTTTCGTTGATTTTGTTTCTTTTCAGCATCAGCCTTCTTACTCTCTAAGCTTCTACTCTTATAAGATAAGGTATACTTCCCTCTTTTGCATGTAAAAACTTAGCACAATAAGCTTTATCAAGCTTGGCATTGCCGTATGGGTATTGTTTTGGGTTCAACTGCGTTAGTGTTGTTAGGGCATCTCTCCCATATGTTGTTTGGCATAAGGGAGTAATTTCTACGCAACATTTGTAAGTGGACAGGTCTCATCCACCACGATGCCCAATTTTCTGCACTTTTCCAGTCACAGTTTGTGTCCACAAATGTAGTATCTTCTTGATCAATATCTGGAACAATATCAAGCAGAGACATGACCTTTATGAAATTATATCTGTCCACAAAGAGCTCTAAAACACCTTAAAACATTTTCTCCACCTTTTACTTCTGTCAACTTTGATGCTATTTTACTAAACACAGACTTTTCTCGTCCATGGCTTGTCAGAAGACTTGCACCAACTTCAAAATTCGGATATTCTGCTTTACAGTTCTCAAGGTCTAACATGACTTCCTTTGTGTAATTGTTTAGTCTTTGTGTCTTACATGGGAAGGTTTTGCGTCACAATTGTGTTGATTACAGGGGCACACAGAGCGTAATTCACTGGTGGATTTTTGTTGGGCACTCTATATACATGGAGAGGATTTATGTCAATTTCTTTTAATGATATTCATAGGTAATTATGATCAAATTGAAGGGGGCTTACTCAGAGATGTGATTGACGTAAATCATTCCCATGTATCAGTTTGGTCCATTCATATCTTTAAGGGGATTTACGTCAGAACGTAAATCAGTCACATGAGTCACTCATGGGATAAGTGACGTAAATCTATCCCATGAGTCACTCATGGGAATGGTGACGTAATTCAGTCCCATGATCCATGAGTTACTCATGGGGTTTTTATGATCTATTTTATGTTATTTTACTAGGACCTGTTTGGGGGGGAGATTCTGTCCTAGGAAATTAACTCCGGGGTGAGAAATTACCCTTAGGAGAAATTCTCCCCCGCTCAGTGTAGTTAAGGATGCCTCAAATTTAAGAAAGTTAAGGACGTAATTAAAGGTTTACCCCTTCATGTTTTAACTATACTTCGTGACTGGAAGACCAAACTTAATAACCATCGTATTTTGTGAAAATGAAAATGAAATAACCTTTTGTGGGCGTGGCTACAGACAAAAATACATACTTTTGTGAATGCAGAGCTGAATGTTTGTTTAGTGCCACCAGGCATAAATGGCCAAAACGCGGTATGCTATAAATTTGCTTCCTGCTTCTACAGGAAGTATAGGTTCCTGCTAAGACTCAACCTAGTCATTGTCCAATATGTTAGCTGCTGCAGCATGTCAGCCCCACCCCCTAATTATGCATATCAATGACGTCACATAGAATTTTCAATTGCATGTAAAAATGCCTTTTTTTGTTTCAACTGCTCAAACGTTTACAACCAGCATGTTTTAGTATTTTTTTTGTGATGTTCTGAAGCAGATAAAAAAAGTTACAGAGCACTTTTTGATAAATTTCCTCTACAGATTTTATATAAAATTCAATGACTTTTGCACTTAAAAAGTTTCAATAAATCAATCATACATGCAAAGCTACCCAAAATAAGTACAGACATTCCAAATGAGATTTAGAACAAAGTTACAGAGCAAAATTTTCATAATGCAATCCTAAGTTGATTTCTGGAGACATTAGTGGTGAGTCGGAGGTGATAATACAATTCGATATAGTTGAAGTCCTTGAGAATCATTCCATTGGTGTTGGATCAGTATTTCCACTACTATTGAACATTTTAACACTGTATTCAGCAAACAACCCCCCTGCAAATATATCATATATCACTGATTCCTCATGGTGAATTAATAATAAATTAATGTAGGCATAAACTCACTTTTCAGCTATAAAAGTTCGTTTGCCAGCTCTTTGCTCATTGCTGCTTGCTTAGATGTAAGAGGAAACAACTTCTAAAGTCCAAAAGAGGTAGAAAAACGCTGCAGAACACAAGAACCTGCATGCGCAGCTTCTTTGCGGTGGGCATTAATTAGAAAGCGCACGTGTAAAGCTAAACTCTGATTGGTCAGTCCATAGCAACCAAGCCAACGTGCTCTAAACCTGCCGAATTTTTTTTTAAACGAAAGCTCTCGTTGAGATTAGGAAATATTTGAATTGTTGCTACGGCTTAGGACGCATAATTTGCAAGTTATTCGCGATAATATTTTTGGCCATTTATGCCTGGTGGCACTATTTGAAGAGGGATTTTTTCCCCTTATCTAGTACATCTTAACTATAAAATAATAATTAGATCTGCCCGGAAACTGGTGCACCCATCATTAATTAAAATCAATATGCATATATAATTAGGTGTGCAATATTTAGAAATAGGCCCATTTCTCTCCGTTTCTACCTAATAAAGTTTGTAAGACCAAGTTTCCAAGCAGATTCAAAATCTTGATGATAAATATAATATATTGACAAAATATGACATTGTGAAAATAAATATCCAGCTCTGCATCTCTGCATTAAGGTCTTACAAAGAGGATATCATCCTGTCCCACCCCTGCGGGTCACATGACATTCACACTTGAAAATATTTTCTATCATTGGTCAAACAATCAATGAACGTAAGGTTTTGGTGAATATAATAAACTCCTAAAGAGATATCCAAACTGTAAATTGTACATTATTAGCCGGGCTATTTTAAAAGTTGAGGCAGCCTTAACTACACTGAGCGGAGAAAATTTTTGGGGGGAGCTCTGGTCCTGTGACTTCGGTGTCCTAATTGTTCACGCCCGGTATGATGTAATTGTTTATAAACGATTCACGTCCGGGGGACGCGTACCCCATAGAAATTCGTCCTAGGGGACACTATTAATTGAATAAGTATAATAACATCCTATATACACTAAAGATTAGCGTCTCCCTCCTCGATGCGAATGCAGACCATAATCAAACAAGCTATATATAAACCATCTCTGTAAGAAAACTGGAATGTTAGTCATCAATTTGAACTGTTATTGACTTCTCTGCATGCAAAAATTAAAATTACTCTGATAAGTGTTATGTAGCACAAAAATTAATGTGGACTGAACAGGCATCTGTCATTCGTAAATGACTGGCTATTAGATACAGACAGAAAATTTAACTCAAAGACGCTAATCCTGATAAATACTTCAGATAGCAACATGTTAACACAATAATATAAAACACACCACAAATGAGCATACATACATATATATGATATAATTATAAATAATTGCATGCCAAGCGCCTTAAACAGAATCCAGATAAGATCCGGAAATTTTTTTTTCCGGATTCTGAGTTTTCGAACACTTTTCAAGGCTTAGATCTAAGCCTCTTTGATTAGACCTAATCACTCGAGCTTAGGCCTAAGCTTAGACCTAATCTTGAAGCTTAGGCCTAAGCTTAGACCTAATCATGAAGCTTAGGTCTAAGCTTAGACCTAATCGTTGAAGCTTAGGCCTAAGCTTAGACCTGCTTAGGCCTAATCATGAAGCTTAGATCTAAGCTTAGACCAGCTTAGGCCTAATCAAGTGGCTTAGATCTAAGCTTTTTAAACTCTTTGAAATTTCCGAATCTGGAAAAAAAATTTTCCAGATCTTATCTGGATCCTGTTCTTAGTGCGAGGCATCTAATCGTGTGACGATGGCTTAGTTTGCCAGTATGCTAACGTGCAATGGTTTTGTTCTGGTAAAGATCGTTACTTAGTAGCTCAACGTGCATCTAGCTGTACGCGTAGCGGCCAAGCGTCTATGTTTGTGCAAGACTCAGAGAACAGCTAGAAGGCAAAGAAGACTCCTATACTAGAGAGAAACAGCTGAAAAAGCATCAATCGGTTTACTGTGGTACATGTAATTGCTGACAGTCAGCTAGCAGCTTGGTTACTCAGCCTGATCAAGTGGTCGTCTCTTCTAGCTCAGTGGCATACGACAGGAGGTATTTTGGAGTCCGCCGCATTACACGCAATGACATGCATGTACATATCCACAGATATTATCTATGATATATCTATGATTATTATGCACAAATCACTGATTCAATTATTCAAAACACTATAATTGCTCATCATCATCATCACATCAATACTGCATACAATTTTACAAGTGGTGAATGCAAATTAAGCTATAGCGTGAGGCACTATCATGTTTGCACAGTGTGTACTCCTAGTAATAATTTACTTTGGTCAAAGAGTATTGCCATTGGCACTCCCACACAAAAGGACGCTTATTGCTCAACACATTATATGATTCCATATCAGTATATTCACAAAAGTTGTTCTTTTTCTGAACTGGCTTTTCCATCACAAACAGCTTAGACAGCTCCAGTTCCCCATACTCCAGGCGGAGTGTGTACATCACATGAGCCATTGACGAGTTTCTGAGAGGCGGAATAATTGTGCTTTCCAGTACACCCCATACAGTTGGTAAGATGAATGGTAGTCTAAAGGGAGAGCTCTTCTTGGGGTGGAAACTAAGAGTCTTGTTGTTAGCATCAAATTGCTGACCAGAAAGAGCTACAGGTACACGATAAGATATCAACCATTATGCACACACATTGTACCAAGAAGTATACATAATAGCCCAAAGCTAGCTCTTATGCACTCTTTATTGTATTTACAATTATACTGCCAAATAATAGAGCCATATCACGTGACTGGTATACTGGTACATACAGACTGTACATATACAGTAATAGTTGCTTTTACAGGTGATAAAAAATATGAAACTTGATCGCTATACCATTGTAGTGTTCAATTAAAAACAAAACTAAAAATTAATATTCATTTTAAAATGAGTTTTTCAAAAGCTCATTAATTAACTATGAGCCCATGAGCTCCTGCGATAACCCTAAATTACCAAATTTTGAAAAATGGAAATGCATACACATGTGCTTTAAACGAGGAGGTCGCATACAAAAGGGGCGTGGCCAGACACAAATTCGTGACGTCGGAAAATGGCGTCAGAATTTTTTACTTTTGAAAATTGGTAACTAAGTAAGGTACTTACTTGCATGGGTTTCACTGTATGTTTTACTAAGTTTTACAAACTAAATAACTGCACAAACTTTGAGTGACATCAGAGAGTGCCACAAATGAACAATTGCTGCAGTTTTTGAAGAAAACTATGTATACGTGTATTTTGAGAAAGAATTAAGCGTTCTTTTATCATGCCATGCAGGGAATAATTAAACTTCTCAAGTGAAAGTGTAAAGGACTAGTTTATGTGTGTCTGAAGATTGATTGGACCGTCAATGATGCCTAGAGTCTCTCAAAGTCTCAAAAATGAAGCTTGCACTGTTGCTTGTAGCTGCTATAAATATTTGGAGACAGTCCATTGGTCCTGAGCCATCTAGTGGCTCTATTTCTCAAGCTCAGGTCAGTACTTACAGAATTATACAATAATTAGACACAAATTTTAGTGAAACATGCAGTTCTTATATTATGTGTGGTAGGGGTGTATACATGCAGATGGTGTTGATGGCTGAATGATGAGGGTCAGGATGCGTCGATGGCGGTTGTGTTTACTAGGAATTCATAGTACTTGCCCAAATGAAAAACTGACAGCGGAAATCCGCCATAAAACTGCAGTCGCACAGTTTACCACTAAATTACCGCGGTTTTGCCAGCCGGTTTTTGGCGAGAAACCATGGTTTACGGCGGTTATTTGAGAGCTTTCATGGTGAAACGAGGAAAAATAAGCGGCTAAAGTTGACTCCAATCATTTGCTGTACATGTGTCAGCTAGCTGAGCCTAGCTCAAAGCTCAGGCTCTTTGTGTACACTGTAAGTAGCCATTTCTTTGCTCTTTTCGAAGGTGGAGAGAAACTTTTTAACAAGTTTTTATCGCAGTTTACCGCTGGTTTAAGGCGGTAATGACGGTAAACAGCGGAATAGTGCTAGTGAAATACCGTGGTTTACCTACAAAATTCCGTGAGTTTACCACAGATTTCCGCTCACATTTTCACCCACGGGTGTATTTTGTGTAAACAAGCAGTTTACCTTCTAATTCAAACTATTTTGCAGGACATGAAATCAGCTAAATTTTGCTCTACTCTTCACAAACTCAAAGAGACCTCAGTGAGAATAACTAGAATGGTGTACTGTCGCAATTGGTACCGTGTTTAGTGATGCCCTGGTAGAAACAAGCACAAGAATTATGTATTGGTTTATACAAAGATGTGCTCTTGTTAATAATTTGTAAAATAATAGTGTGAGTCTGTATTGGCAATGTTACTGTCTGTATTTGCTGTAAAATATTGTCTGGCTGCCATGTAATACTAAGACGCCACAGAAACAGACCAAATTCTTTGTAATGTTTTTATTAAAGGACACAAAAGGTAGTTCTTATTTGGAAACCACTGCTACCATGCAAGCATTTTGTGGAAGGTAAGTGTTGTAGTGCATAGTTGTTGCAAAGAGAAAAAAGGAGCTCTGCAAGCGCCATGACAACAATTTTTCACATCTGCGCAAAAGGTCAAAGGTGGCGTCTGGGGATTTTTCTATTTATACTCCGTACCCCGGAAGTGATCCAAAACAAACACATGTGAGTAATTGTGTCATTATAAACGCGACCTCCTCGTTTAAAGGCACTCTCTCACTGAAGCAAACTTAAACTTAAGTTATGTAATGAAGCCACAAACAGAACACAAGTATGCACAAAAATTAACTATGCGTACAAGTTTGGATGGACTATGGCCATTTTGGACAAAAATGCCAGGCTGCTGGCAGCTTAGACTCCTCTCAACAACAGCAGATGGTAATTGGCTGTAAATGGTAAATGGTAAATCGCTGTAATTGTGTGTATAATTATTAATTTTTAGGGAGTAGTTTTTTGCAGCCTCAGTATATAGGCAAAAATAAAAGATCAAACAGGCTTACTTTATGTATAAATAGCTTTCTCACATATATATGTTCTTCCTCGAGTGTTTCTCGTGACGAAAAAACATCACTTTTCTTGTTCATAAATTGGAGCCTCAATTCTGGTAAAAAATGTTACAGCTATAGCTAGCACTACACTGTTAAAAATGGTATGTTCCCACACACTTTAAATTTAACACACCTAAAGTGTGTAAATCTTAAATTTGCATTTAAGTATGATAACGTAACTCAAAGGCTTCTTTAGATGTTGAAAATTAATATTTCAGTATTCAATCCCCAGAAAAGTTAATCCAAATGAAGCATAATTCAATTAACCTTTACAACTAATAGCTACTGAACTAGTATTATTAATTTTTATCCGTATCGCTAGTTAGCTCTAATCAAACTCTACAGTACCTTCAAACTGGCTACAAACCACCTCTGAAAGTGGATTAACCTAATGCACATTGAAGCTGCATTGAAGAACTAATTACCGATTAGCGGGCATTTCACAAACAAGTTGCATTGGTTTTAATGTGCATTAAAGGGTGTGTGTAAACATGCAGGGCTTTACAATTCAGCCATGAAAATCAATAACAAATATACCATCTTTTTAGGAACAGAATCATTCAGCCAAAAGGACTAGTGTTCTACAAATTGCAAGCAAAAATAATACGTACGAGACAAGAACTTTGACAGGCTGTACAACTAACTTTAATGAAGGCACCGATGGTGCATAAGCCTTGGCACACTCAACCATAGCTAGCACACTTATAAACTGTGTAAAAGAGTGTATTGATTACTCAGTATCACTGAGAACTTCAGCAACTACCGTATAGCAGGTAAATTTGGCGAATTGGCGAATTATTTTTCAAATCGCCAAATTAAAAATCGCCAAACAGTTTTATACACACGTGCGTGCATATAAATAATGCAGCGTGCGGAGTTAAATCGGCAAATTTAAAATAGCCAATCATGCTAAAATAGGAATTCACCAAATTTACCCGCTATACGGTAATCCATCTAGACCCATAGCTAACTTCGAGTGTGGTGAAGCAGCACATGTCACAGACTATGAGCTAGATTAGCTTTGCTACAATTATACAATGTCATGCATTGGAATACTCAGCTGCTGTCAGATAGCAAAGTCTGGACCTACAGTACAGTGAGCCTAACTCAGAGATGCACTGATTTATTTAGCTAGCTATATCAAGCTGGCCACAATGTAAAAGTCTTTGCATGCCCTATATGCTTACATAGAAAGCAGGCCAACTTCTGTCTGTCTTGCCAAACAACACGGCCAACAGTTCAGCAATAGCAGCCATTCAGAGAGCTATGTTCCTCAGTTTGCTTCTCTGTATTTACTACACAAATTCTGGATAACACACACCAAATCAGTAGGCATGGCCTCGAAGCTAAGCGCTCAAAAAAGCCTCAAATCTCAGAAACTATATACAGTGTTTTGGACAGCAAAAAATATATTTTTACAAGATCATTCAGAATTATGAAGGTAAGTACCATCAATTTTGTCACTACAGTTGCCATTCTTGAGATTTTGATGGAACAGACAGACAGACATGCAGACATACAGATAAAACGACTACCGTAATCTAGCTCTGCGCGTGCTACACACGCACCGAGGCTTATCTTGACATTCTGACTGTCTACAATTAAAGAGTGCTCAGAAAATTTGACAAATGCACACATAAAATGGCCTCGTACTTACCCAATACCATGTGCCAGGCTGACATGTAGAAGCCATAGTGACTGGTGATGAAGGGAAGAGCACTTGAATTATATCCATAACCACCAAGGACTCCAGCAACATTCCAAGTGTCGTGGAGGCGATGCTGATAGATATCCAACACTTTTACACCCACAGACATAGCCAACTCCCAGTTCTGAGGGCATTTATGAATGCATGCACAATCAATGTGTATACATTAACTGTGCAGAATGTCTCAATATTGACTCACCATTCCGAGATGCAGCTGTATGGTGGCCCAGTTTGGGTTACCCATCATCCAGACTGCATTGTCAGTGTACGGCTGAGGGTCGGTGAAATAGCGACCTGGAGACCACACAAAGCAGTACACAATTTGAAAGTTAAACATGGCTCGTTGTTTTCTTAACTTTACGAATTATATTTGATATTGCCTTTGATTTTGCCCTTGTGTGTTTGCCAGTTATACTAATCAAAGGATACATCTCAGCTAGTAGCTACAAGTTGTATGAAGAAAATTGTAGGTTTGGCATATTTTTAGCATTAATTTTGTTATTATTCCCAGTGTATACGGTAGTACTGGGTACATAGGAATGGCACAGATGGCCCATTAGCGCAATACAAGTATGCACGTAAATAACTGCAAAACTGAGCGTTTGCCACTATGAGGCTTCTAAAGATACTGTTTAGCACGTACATTCTCTTTACAATAAGCCTAAAACCATCGCTGAAGTACCAAACTAAATAATGCCAAACCTCCATCTTCTTCTTATTCTTCTATGTTGGCAAGACTTTTCTCAGAGACGGCTCGCTTTCAGAAGCTGATTCTTGAACAAATATACGTGGCTTCTTTGTCTTCAGGTCCTTTTGGCATTGGTTTTTCATATCTCTCGTTGAGCAGCTTCACATATGTTCATAATATCCCTAGCTCAATGACATTGTAGACACAGGAATGAACTCACTCAATTTCACAACCAATCCTACCTTGTTTGCTCACTTTTTAACGATTTGGCCATTCCTATGTTTGCATTACATTTCTAATGTTTTTTGTGCTAGTTTGTTCTAAATTTTTTTCAAATAATGTCTGAGATTCTCAGTATGGCAATCATTCATTTCTATATAATACTCATCAATAATTCATTAGCTACTTGGAAAATCAAGTTAACGACCCTTTTCTAGACAAACAAGTGTGTGTTAGTGTACTTGGAATCCGAACATTCTGCTTTGTGCTGAAGTCTCTGTAACCAGTTAACTTTCAGTCTTTAATATTTAGGAGGTGATGTAGACTACTGGATAACAAGAGCAGAAGCTAGAGCAGCCACCAGTGAGAGGCTCTAAACTGCAAAACCCTGAGCTCAGAGTCCGAGAAGCTATTGAACTGCCGACTGATAACTCAGAACTGATACAACAGCTAGCTACTAAGATTCAACGCATGCAATGCAGCATGATGCTGAAACCCCGGGCGTAGGTGGCCAGGAGAGTAACTGTTAACTGGCAAGAGAGAATCAATGGAGTACGTCCTGCCCAGGCTGAGCAGTAATGAGAATAACTGCAGACTCATGATCAAAGAAATCAACAAGTATTAATTCTGTCAACAACCAATTCAGCCAAGTCAAGTGTCTCTTGTATAATTATGCCATATACTCTTTCACCAGTGCTATAACTAACAATATGCACTAGCCTCGTTCCCACATAACCTACTAGGCTCCCCTTTCACAGTGAGTATATAGGGGAGAGCCTGCAACGAGTCTATTCCCACATGAAAAACTCTATGCGCATGGGCTTGCTCGTGCTCGCCCCACTCCATGCTTGCATGCCACTAGTATATATATAACATACGCATACTCAGTAATGCTAACCTACCTGACATGACAATCATTCCAACATCGCGGTCATTCTTTCTAAGTTCAGCATCCATGTGTTTCCTCAATCGCTCCTCGTTCTTTACCAAAGTCCCCAGTCCAAGCAGGTAGGCCAGCACCTGTAGAGGCAACACACTGTTACACACATGCATCCAAACTGAAGTGCTTAGAAGGTGTATAAGTACACCTGGTTTTATACAGGATTTTAAAGTTCGGGGGAAGAAATGGTGCTTGGGCTAGGGAAATGCAAGGGTATGAAAATTTTCATAGACTAGGACCTATTTATACGAACTGTATCAGTATACATAGTAGAAATTGGCATTTTACGGCCTCCATATATGTGCACATTGTTTCATACTTGCTCATGTACTGTGCATTAAATTTGTTATTACTAGCACAATAACAACTGCATTTGTTGCATTCTGACACTAGAGAAAACTGTGCCACTATATTGCATATGGCACACTGCGTAGGTGGCAAACTGTGCCAATATCAGACCACTATGCGATTATCTTCATGCTTGAGTGAACACTGTAGTCTTGCTAATGCAACAAATTAGTTAGTGCATGCACACTCGTGACCACATGCCAGATATTGGCACAGTTGTGACGTATAATGGTTTCTTGATGGGAATCGAATTAGCGAAGTTGATGAGATCAAACACCTTGGAATTCTTCGATCTGTCCACAATTCCTCCATCTGCCACACTGCTAGTCGTTGCACCTCTGGTCGCAGTGCATTTTTTTTTGCACTCAATGGTGTGGGATCCAGATTTGGCCGCTTACATCCCATCACATCACACAGGCTGTACCATGCAAGCTATAATTGCTGTACCTATTCTTCTGTATGGATCTGAACTGCACATGTGGTACCTTACCAAGTCTGAGCTCCTAATGGTTGAGAGGGTTCACAGAAAGATCTTTCGGACTATCCAAGGACTCCCTACAAGATAGCTGCTCCCTGAAGGAAGGAAGTAAGCCTTGAGCAGAGTCACAGTTTCATCTGGCCCGTAGTACCATCTTTGCGATTGAGTCATCTGGTAAATTAGTCAGTGATACAATCAAGTTAAGTTTACAATAGCTAATCATCGACTGGACATCAGTTGTACCTAGGAGGGTATGTAGAGAACCAGACGAGCATCCTGGATTAACTCTGAGTGTCAGTCAGTCTTCCAGATATCAGTCATCTTCTATTCTCGCCACCTAAACAACACATCTGGAAAAAGTTGACCAAGAAGCAACTAGACTCGGATTCAGTCTTCGCTGATGACTGTGAAGATCGACTATCAGATAAGTGAGTGCGACCTCTCACTGGGTATACCGACTAACCTCTGGCCCTATACTGTTGGCAATCCCATGCAACCAAGAAGTGTAACTTTAGGTTGAGGCTTCTGCTTGGTTGTAGTGGTCTGGAGGATGACTGCTCCAGATTCAGATATCGCTCCCACAACATAAGGAAGGGAGACCAGACCTGCAAGCTCTGCTTTGCTCGACTGGAGGATGCTCACCACTTCATTAACTGCAGTCCTGCATTGAATTCAAAGTGCCTAACTCTTTTGGCTGCAACTCCGCCCTCAATTACACCTCACAAATTCCGGACTACATCACGTGCCCCCAGTCCTTCTTTGACACCATACTAGGTGTAAACTGGATAGAGAGTAAAGAATTGAAGTGCAAAAATTCTGTATTGACTTTCTAGAAGAGTTGCCCAGCAGTCGTTACAGGGCCACAATGTTTAGATCAGTGAGCAGTTCAACTCTATATATAGGCTTTAAGATCACATAGTCCTTGATTGGAGGCAAAAAAGAAGAAGTTAATGGTGGGCTATAAAGCAGATAGCCTGGTACCAGTAGTCATGTGAGTGATGTACAGGGTAGATATCTGGTAGACGTGAGTCCACTGGACATTATGCACTATTTATATATAATTAGAATGTGTCATGCAAAAAAAATTTGCCTACATATCTACGAGCTCTGAGAGAGCTAGATGTAGAAGATGATGGAATTAGACAAAAAAAAGCAGCCAGTAGTCTCCAACGATTGTATAAGAGGAAACAGATAAATGGCTGTCTCTCGAAATCAATATTTTCGGTTCTGTGTCCAGTCTCGATCTTTCGATCAGTCTGATCAAACCAATTAAGGCACAAAACAAAAGTGACAATCATAAAGACTGTTTAGGAAGTACAACTTGTCTCTTTGCACACAAAAAGTAGTTTTTTTTCAAACATTCTTCTCTTTCATTCTATCCACGGTCGCCTCCAAGGACTAGCTAACTAACCTGTAAAAATACCAAATAGCAGGAAATTTTCTGGGGTGTAAATTTTCGTGAAAGCCTAGACCGTGCTTCAGAAGAAAATATTCGTGGTTTTAATTTCATGACTCAAGTATCTCCAACTTACAGCGCTTGAAGGTTTTGTGACAGTTTATCTGCTTTAATGGTATGCATGTAGAATACTATTCTAGGTAGGTACTAGTTATTTAGACTGCAAACTTCTTGAAAAGACGGGCAAGAGACAGAGAACTGAAGTCCTTGACAACGTGCGCATGGCGAGTATCGTGACCTTTGACCTCAGAAAAAATTCTCGTGAGAGGGAAAAATCGCGACTCAGGGATCAGTCACAAAAATAACGAAAATTTGTACCCCACGGAAATTTCCCGCTATATGGCAGTATGTCACTCACATGACTACTGGTACCATGCAGGCTCTCTCCTTCCTTATTATCAAAAAAAATATTTGTAAAGGAGGAGCCTGGGAACGAGGCTAGTTAATGAATAGGTAAACCGTATAAACAGTTTACCCAAATAGAATACAGTACTTGTATGGATTTGTATGTGAGAATACAGCATACCTACATATGGCTGAGTGCATGGGCTCAAGTCCCCTTTCGAGCTCACCGGAAGAGTAGATTACCACGAGTGCAACCATTACAGCCTAGAGGTCAAAGGTCAAAGGTCAAATAATTGAGCAGTGCACAAATTACTGGGTGTAGCTGCTCCGCCTCCCCTTTGGCAGAATCCCGGAGATGCCCCAGGGTATGGTTATCTTCTAGGAGATACACAATATGTACTGATACAGTTCTTTTAACTCAAAATTAGGACAATTGAATGTACACAAAAATAATATTATGCTGGCTTAGGGGGAATCATATCTGAAGATCTGAGGGGGGAAATCCCTGGGCTCCCCCTGTTCTCTCTTCCTAATTGAAACCTTGTCTACTATCCTTTCAGAAAGGAAAACGACTTGAGATATGACATTGTGTAGTGTTTGAATAGCAAGTGCTCACTTGAGCGTAGAAGGTGTCCGTCATGATAGCTCCAGGGGTGGTGGGGTTACCCTCTATACACTCCCCCCACTCCTCCCTGTGGTACTCTGGGTAGGCACACAGGTTGAGACGAAGATTATCATCAAAGAAGGCCTCTTTGTCAAACTCCTCCTCTGTGCTGTTGTAGGCATTGTAGTACTGAGCTGTCTCATTCCAGTGAGTCTCGTCGAACGCCACTTGTCCCCGCAGGAAAGCATTCTTACACTTTTCGGCAAACTCCTTATCACCTGTATAGAGACGGAATGAAAAATAATGAAAAAAAGTAGTTGCATGTGAACACACATTCATAATATATAGTTACAAGAAGTGCAGCGAGCAAAGCTAACCACACTCATTGCTTATGATTGAAGTTTACTGATGTTTATATACTGCTGGATCTGATGGATAGACAGGCATCTGTAGTACTGCAAGGCAATTCAGCGAATAAAATGGACAGCTTAGCTAGCTAGCTATTGAATAAGTGCATGCACATTATAATATCCATTCAATTCGCACAATGTGAGACCATATAGACGACAACTACCAATTTCCAGCAGTTTTGTAATCAGCTAGCAAAGAAATCTCGTCATCCGGCTAGCTACATGCATAGAATGACAGAGAAGCAGACTCCTATGAATGAATGTTCTCCATTTGTCCAACACTTTATATTATTGGTAAAAGATTAGTTCCACTATCACGCTTCTTTATCGGATATGGATGCCACTGGTAAGCCTTGTCAGCTATCTCAAAAAAAGTTAGTCATCTTTGTAGCGCCAGTCGTTCTATACTAGGCTAGCACTTATAACCCAGCTCTTTAGTTACTCTTATTACAGCCTGCATTCTGTACAGTTTAGAGAAAAAGGAGCATTTTTTGCTTAAGGTTACATTACTTCTGGTGACCCTCTGTTGCACAAATGCATGTACACACACACACATGCATGCACACACACACACACATGCATGCACACACACATACACACACACATGCATGCACACACGCACGCAGGCATGCACACACACACACACCGTGGCACACACACACACACAGACAAAACTATGCTTATAGTACAATGTGAACACAGTATAGATATGTGAATATAATATATAGCTTCAAAATATTCTGGAATACCAGTCAGTCTCAACCTTCAATTACCCCAAATAATGCCCAGCCAACTAAAAGAAAAGTCAGAAGCCAACTCAGAATGGACGCTTTCATTGCTAAGAAGAAGAGGGAATCCGCCACTTCAAGTATCCAATCTAAGCTCAACCACTCAGGAACTCCTGATGCCATAAGCTGTGCCAATGATGATACTGCACCTTTCACTGGGGAGTCTGCCCTGCCTAGTCGGCCTAGGCCTGTGACCGAGACCAGTTTGTTAGAGCAACCTGATGTTGAGTCTGGGTGTGGTACTGTTAATGAATTAACCTCTCAGTCCGCTAATATTTCTCTGCCCTTGTGTAATGTTACCGATGCTGAGGCTACTGTCAAAGCAATTGAGACTGAAAGTGTTACTGGTGCTCTTGGATTGAGTGTTCCTCAGCTGGACACAGCTAGATGCCAATTCTACAAGTGCGACCATTTGTGAAAGCCCTATTTCCAATCGTACAAGAAGCAGAACTGTTAGTAAATGTGTACTGGGTCTCCCTGCAGTAATTCAAATCAGTTACAGCTCCGTCTGCCTTCTCATCTTGCTGGTGTGACTAAACATCATGTAGACTTCATCAAGTGTGATAACTTGGATACTGCAAACCTAATAAGAGATCTAATGAAGGAGCAGTGGTCTCATCTAGCTGCTTCTGGTCGTTGTGTTAAGGTGATAATTGGTAAAGAGCTAGTGGACGCCACTGTTGTGAATCACAGATTCATTTCTAAGCTCTCTGGTGACTGCAACTATTCTATGCCACAGCAAAATTAGACGTACGGTCTCTCAACGGGCAACTGACACAAGTCAAACCTACGTAAGCCTCAGCGTACGTGCAGCTTGAATTAACATGTCAAAGAACGGTAGAGCTAAAACAGCAGAGAACAGCAGAGCTAAAGCAAACATTTGTGACCTATGCTGTGGACAAGTCAAAGCAGATGAGGACTCACTCACCTGTGAAGGAGCCTGTGGTTGTTTCATGCACAGATACTGTGCTGGAGTGACTAAAACGCTTTACAAAGAACTTCACACAAGTAAGTCGCCGTTCGTTTGCCAGTACTGTCAGCTAAAGTTAACAAAGGTCGTAAATGAACAACTGAGTGCCGAAGTTGAGAAGCTCAAGCTAGACCTCTCGGAAGTCAAAAAGTTCCTAGAAGACACGTCGAGGTCCACCCAGCTGCAGAATGTCAGCTCTCTTGCTAGCGGCGACACAGCCCTGCCCTCGGCCACTTCCGAAGCTATTAAGGAGCTCAAGCAAGAGGTAGAGCAGCTTCAGGCAGCCATCTCTAAACCACAGTCTTACGCAGCAGCAGCCAGTAAAAGTGGCATTAGCCTCGGTAAGGCTCCCCATAAGAAAGGAAGAAACACCAAGTCCAAGGCCCATGGCAAACCTGCACAAACTGAGTCAAACCTATCCAAGAGGCATGCAAGTCTAACTAAGAACAGAGTCCCTGTTGTAGGAGCAAGAAAAATCTGGGGCACCATGAGAGAAACCACATCTGCAGCAATCAGTGCAACCCTGACAAAGCTCACTTCTCTCAGTAATGGTCAGTTGCTGATAAGACATAAGTTCAAATCTATAAATAATGGTAACAATGAATATGTAAGGTGGTGGTTCACAGTTAGGGGTGATGAAAAGGCACTACAAAAATTAGACTCTGATTGGGAGGCAGTTAAACTGCAAACAAACTGGAAACTAGAACCGTTGCTCAAATACGCTGACTCAGAGGCTGAAGCAGCTCTAGACGGTGAGGCTCACGCTCAGTCTGATCCAGAAACCTCCCTGAGCCCAGGGCAGACCAATGTTGATGTTGACCCAAAAGCTGATGATGCTGAATCGAATGCTGCTAATGCTAGTTTTTTAGACAACCACTGAGGCCGAAAGGCTGTTTGTTGGGTGACCGCTCAAACTTAACAATAATGTACTTTAACTGTCGTAGTTTTCAACCTAAATTTGATGAACTTCTTTGTACCTGTTCAACATACAAACCATCTATTGTTTGTCTCACTGAGACATGGCTTTGCAGTGATATTACTAATTCTGAGTTAAACATTCCTAATTACACTATTGTTCGCTTTGATAGAAACAGACATGGGGGAGGAGTCGCAATTTATGTCCACAACATGTTTACATTCAAAGTCCTATTGTGTGGGCCTTCTGATCTGGAGCTTATTGTAATCTCATTACAATCAAACAATCATCCAAAATGTTGTGTCGGAGTTTTTTATAGACCACCATCATCCACGATTTCTATTTTTGATACCCTTTTAGACCATTTATTTTCTGTTGACCATTCTTTGTTAAATAATTTTGTATTAATAGGTGATTTTAATGTCAATTTTTTAAACCATCAAACTTATTTTTATAGTAAAATTCAAGAGCTCATGGATAGTTTTGTACTCACCCAGGTAGTTACATCTCCTACACACATTGCTCCTCACTCTGACCCATCACTTATTGACTTGGCTTTTGTTTCCAACATTAGCTTACTAAATTTCTGTAACACTATTCCACCACTTGCCAACTCAGACCATTATGGTCTTCACTTGTGTCTTAATTATTCTACTNGTGGCTAGTGAGAACAATCACCTCCCAGTAGTTCAACTGCTACTGAAGTACCAGGCTGATGTGAATGCAAGGGACATGGTATGTATGATAGTTACCATCACCCTCACCAACCTATTTCATCATTAATGATAATAATACTGTAAGTTAGGAAATTACATGACATGTTATCGGTCCACTAAGTTTAATGTTTGCCTCACACTATTTTGTGGTAAATATAGTTATGAACCACAGTATTGCAATACATGTAATGCTAAAATTGCGAGTTGTTGGTTGTGAATAAGCTTGAATTAATATGTCAAAGAACGGTAGAGCTAAAACAGCAGAGAACAGCAGAGCTAAAGCAAACATTTGTGACCTATGCTGTGGACAAGTCAAAGCAGATGAGGACTCACTCACCTGTGAAGGAGCCTGTGGTTGTTTCATGCACAGATACTGTGCTGGAGTGACTAAAACGCTTTACAAAGAACTTCACACAAGTAAGTCGCCGTTCGTTTGCCAGTACTGTCAGCTAAAGTTAACAAAGGTCGTAAATGAACAACTGAGTGCCGAAGTTGAGAAGCTCAAGCTAGACCTCTCGGAAGTCAAAAAGTTCCTAGAAGACACGTCGAGGTCCACCCAGCTGCAGAATGTCAGCTCTCTTGCTAGCGGCGACACAGCCCTGCCCTCGGCCACTTCCGAAGCTATTAAGGAGCTCAAGCAAGAGGTAGAGCAGCTTCAGGCAGCCATCTCTAAACCACAGTCTTACGCAGCAGCAGCCAGTAAAAGTGGCATTAGCCTCGGTAAGGCTCCCCATAAGAAAGGAAGAAACACCAAGTCCAAGGCCCATGGCAAACCTGCACAAACTGAGTCAAACCTATCCAAGAGGCATGCAAGTCTAACTAAGAACAGAGTCCCTGTTGTAGGAGCAAGAAAAATCTGGGGCACCATGAGAGAAACCACATCTGCAGCAATCAGTGCAACCCTGACAAAGCTCACTTCTCTCAGTAATGGTCAGTTGCTGATAAGACGTAAGTTCAAATCTATAAATAATGGTAACAATGAATATGTAAGGTGGTGGTTCACAGTTAGGGGTGATGAAAAGGCACTACAAAAATTAGACTCTGATTGGGAGGCAGTTAAACTGCAAACAAACTGGAAACTAGAACCGTTGCTCAAATACGCTGACTCAGAGGCTGAAGCAGCTCTAGATGGTGAGGCTCACGCTCAGTCTGATCCAGAAACCTCCCTGAGCCCAGGGCAGACCAATGTTGATGTTGACCCAAAAGCTGATGATGCTGAATCGAATGCTGCTAATGCTAGTTTTTTAGACAACCACTGAGGCCGAAAGGCTGTTTGTTGGGTGACCGCTCAAACTTAACAATAATGTACTTTAACTGTCGTAGTTTTCAACCTAAATTTGATGAACTTCTTTGTACCTGTTCAACATACAAACCATCTATTGTTTGTCTCACTGAGACATGGCTTTGCAGTGATATTACTAATTCTGAGTTAAACATTCCTAATTACACTATTGTTCGCTTTGATAGAAACAGACATGGGGGAGGAGTCGCAATTTATGTCCACAACATGTTTACATTCAAAGTCCTATTGTGTGGGCCTTCTGATCTGGAGCTTATTGTAATCTCATTACAATCAAACAATCATCCAAAATGTTGTGTCGGAGTTTTTTATAGACCACCATCATCCACGATTTCTATTTTTGATACCCTTTTAGACCATTTATTTTCTGTTGACCATTCTTTGTTAAATAATTTTGTATTAATAGGTGATTTTAATGTCAATTTTTTAAACCATCAAACTTATTTTTATAGTAAAATTCAAGAGCTCATGGATAGTTTTGTACTCACCCAGGTAGTTACATCTCCTACACACATTGCTCCTCACTCTGACCCATCACTTATTGACTTGGCTTTTGTTTCCAACATTAGCTTACTAAATTTCTGTAACACTATTCCACCACTTGCCAACTCAGACCATTATGGTCTTCACTTGTGTCTTAATTATTCTACTGGACATACTCTGCAACCCGGCTCTACTACTCGCAGAAAGATCTGGCACTACAAACATGCTGACTTCAATACTGCCAATGATCTCTTGATGGAACTAGACCTGGAAAGTATCATTGATCCAAATGATATTCAGGCTAGCTGGGAAAACTGGAAAAAGACATTCCTAGACATCATGGATACTTGCATCCCTTCATCACTCCTACCTAACAAGAAGAGACATCCTTGGCTTACCAAAGATATTGTGAAACTAATCCATAAGAGAAACCGACAATTCAAGAAAGCTCAGAAGTCAAATGATCCAAGAGACTACTCACTCTTCAAGGAACTACGTAACCAAGTTACTAAGGAACTCAGAGCAAGTAAGCGGCAGTTCTACTCAAGCCTTAACCCCAAGAACCCAAAAGAGTTTTGGAAGTCCATCAAGTTGATTGACAGTGCAAACCAGAACCCTTCACTTCCTTTACTGGTGGATCATGCAACCAACACAACTGCTAACACAAATGATGTGAAAGCGCAACTTCTCAACCAAACATTTGTTAATCACTTCAACACAAGGCAAAAGCCTATTGACCATAATAATATTATGGACATTCCTCCTGTAATTTCAACAGATTTTTCGCAGGACATTTTATGTTCAGAAGAAGAGGTATATGAGCTTCTGTCTTCTTTGGATGTCACAAAATCAAATGGAAGTGATGATATCTCAGCACAGATGCTCAAATCCACAGCTGTTAGTATAACTGAAGCAGTCACTCGGCTCTTTAACATCTCAATTGCACTAGGTGAACTTCCTAATGAGTGGAAAGTTTCTCGAATCACTCCCATTCCAAAGAGTGGAAATCACTCGGATCCATCTAATTATCGGCCAATTTCGCTATTGTCAATTTTAAGTAAGCTCCTAGAAAAACATGTTGCTAACCTACTGGTCGATCACATGGAGCAAAACAATCCAATTTCCCAACAACAGTGGGGCTTTTGTAAGGGGAAATCATGTACAGGTGCTCTAGCCTTAGCAATCGATCAGTGGCATAGACATCTTGAAGATGGTAGTGATATCTGTACAGTCTTCTTTGACTATAGGAAAGCTTTCGACACTGTCCCCCATAGAAATCTTCTCTCGAAGTTGCAATCTTATAACATCAACACATATTTACTCAGATGGCTGACAAACTATCTGTGTGAGAGAAGACAGTTCGTTTGTGTAAGTGGTTCAAGTTCAGACAAGCTAACAGTGACATCAGGTGTTCCTCAAGGTTCAGTTCTTGGGCCAACTTTATTTATCATCTATATTAATGACATTACCAATGTTCCCCTGTCAAATAGCACTCTGGCATTATTTGCAGATGACATCATGTTGTATAAGCCAATTCGTACACCAGCAGATCTTAACCAAATTCAAAGTGACATCTCTAGTCTAACACAGTGGACTGATGATAATCTCCTGCAATTTAATGAAGTCAAGTGCAAATATATGGTCATCTCGAGGAAACGGAATCAGACTTTAACTTTTCCACCATTTACAATACACAATATTAACCTGGAAAGAACTGAACAATATAAATATCTTGGAGTATGGTTAACCCTTTAATTACGGATGACGGCTATAGACGTCATTTAATTATTGCATTTGAAATACGATTGACGTCTAAAGACGTCATCGCACCGTTAGCGCGAGCTCTGCAGCTAAGCGAATTAGCATTGAACTTTAAACTTGCTGTGCATTTAGGTAAGGTATCACCCTAGTAAAATACCAAGTTTGAGTTGGAACTAATAAGTGTAGGTGGGGCTCAACGAGGTCGAGAAGTGCAAAAGGTCACGATCGCTGCGATCGTGACTATAAGTTTTCTTAGCTCGTTTTCTCTGTAGTCTCTAGGATTAGAAGCTTAGCGCTACTTGTGGTAGTAGAGGGATAGTTAGTCTATATATTTATGAGCTTAGTTTGGATGCTGCTCAAAGCCAGAGAGAAAGAAAGCCAAAGACGCTCGGAAATCTATTGAACTTCGAACCCTCCAATTTTTGAGCAAATTTTTCCAGGATCAGCCATGTCCACGCTAGGATTAGCTGTCATACAGGTAATAGATAAGTACTTTAAAACATTAGTTTGTCCTTTTTGAAGTAAGTATGCAGCCAGAGCTGCATAATAAACATCAATCAACTATATAGTACAAAAAAATAAATTATAATTTAGTAATTCATCACGTGGCCACATCCTGCAATTTCCGGGTGTAAAGGGTTAACATCCAATCTAACTTGGAATATGCATGTAACAGAAACCTGTAAAAAGGCGAGGCAAAAGATTGGTGCACTCTATAGGAAATGTTACAAGTTTACTAGCAAAAATGTAATGCTTAAACTCTACCTAACATGCATCAGGCCAGACCTGGAATATGCAGCTCCAGTCTGGTCCCCCTACCAGAATGGCCTGATTGACTCACTGGAGAAGGTGCAAAAGTTTGCCATACGAGTGTGCTCTAAAAACTGGTCCACAAACTACGAGACTTTACTGACCATGAATGGTATCCCCACCCTGTCTAAAAGACGACTATTTCTCAAACTGTCATTTCTATTCAACATCTTGAAGGGTAACTACAGGATGCCTGACCTTGCACCAATTGAATACAAACAGTACAGTCATCAGTCACGGTCACACTCAGCCCAACTAGCAGTTCCATTTGCAAGAACAAATGCGTTTAAATTTTCATTTTTCAATGACTCAGTTCGACTATGGAATACACTGCCTCATGAATTAGTCTCTTGTAACAATGTTGAATAGTTTAAACAGCAACTATATAACATTATACTTTAGATCTATGACTTAATAATTAATTCTATTTCAGTATTTCATGTAATGTAGATAGTAATACTGTACTTTTATATTATAGCTAATGTAATAGGGTACACAGTTTGTATTAGCAATGAGTATGCTATTTTGTGCTCCCTTGCCACTCGGCTAAATTATTATAAAAAAAAAAAAAAAAAAAAAAAGACATTAGGCTAAGCCGCTTGTTAACTTAAACACTTTAAGAGAGGTCCAATTTTGGGATACAACTTTCTAATTGTGATAATTATTATTTGTGTATTGTCTGTTTACCCTTCCCCTTCTGCACCTCCTGTTGGTGTGTACAATTATAATTACTATATAGTTTATTACACATATAGAAGCTGTAAGATGCCAGTATTTCAGGAAAATTTCCCAGCCAGGTAACTACATAATCAGTATTGCTTTTAATGTTGCTGCAGTGTGGACCCATTGCCAACCCTCACATATACTTACCCCTCAAAATAAAGTTCCCGTCCCATTCTGCAAAACATACATGCAAACGTTTCTGTAAAGCGTTACGTCCACGTGTCAAATCTCATTATCACATAAGGAAATGAAAAATGCAGTTTCAACGTAGCAGCAAAACTTTGCAAATGCATTTCAATATTGAACTATGATTGGACTGAAAGTAGCTACCAGGCTCTAAAGCTTGAAAACAAGAGCAAGAACCTCTGTGCTGTACTACATTGTGATTTTTCACAGTCAACTTAGCCTAATAGGTAAAAAAAATCTTTCAGCCAACTTTTTTTTACTTGCTGTTGCTCTACAATAAAATGCTGTCCAAGCACTCTATTGGTAGCGCTTAATATTGGCTTCAAGCCAAAACAAGACCTCAGAATGGCTAGCGCTAGCGCTAAATCCTTCTTGCTCAGAATGCTAACTTTACGTCCAGCTGAAAACGGAACGGCTATGAATAATTTCAAACCACAGTTTTGGCATTTTATTCTGCACGTTTGCATGTCATTTTATCTTGAAATGCAAACAGGATGGGAACTTTATTTTGAGGGCTATACTGCACTACCCTTTTTTCAGGCAGAAATGAGCTTTGGTTGCCAAGCAAAAGCCTGCAAATCATTAATAATTTAGCCTGTTTTATGTGTGATAATAAGCAAACATTGGTATTTATATAAATTCGTACACACACACCTATCCAGAGAGCCAGTTTCTCAGCTGCCTTCATGGCCAAAAGGTGGAAAGCAGAACTGTACGCAGCATAGGGGTACGAATTCAAGTGTAGCACATCATAGGTTGTGGTCAGGTACTTAGGGAGTCCTGTCTCATTGCTCACAGACATATGCCACTGAGCAGCAAGTTTGGCATCGAACCACATTTCACTCACGACTTCATTGGTCTCATTACTGGGGTGTAGCTGCAGTAGCTCCAACAGGTACACAATGAACATTGAGGAACTGTCAGACATTTTACGACCACAGCCAAATTCGACAGCCTGTACAGATGGAGAAGAGTACCAGCTTTACAGTATAATATCGGTGTAGAGATCTCAAGCACGTATAATATCGAGTAACAGTCAGTGTATATGAAATATTTAGCATTAAAGCTCAAAACGTACAAGAAGCTACAAGTCAACTATACAGTGACAAATTCAAAACCGAAAAACACATTCTGTAGCTATTCTGAATTCTTATCAGACAATTGGTGACCACCCCTAAACGGGCAAATTTTCCACTAAATTCACGATCTGAGGCCTTAAATATTGTACATCTACTGCTGCAAGGATCACAAGTCACAATGGCAAGCCACCCACCACAGGTTCTAGTGGGAGATCCCAGCAGCCACAGCGCAGCTCCTCCTGGAGCATCCCATCAAACAACTGATACTCTGCCCATGCTCGGAGCTTGCTGATGGTGGAGTCAGGAAACACAAAGAAATAGGGGATGTGCCTCTCGCCATCATTGTGAATGGAATCTGTACGAAAAACAATAATATGTACATATTTGAAGGACATGGATTCGAATCCCAGCTAGATCTCAAGGTGTTTTCCAAAGAATTATATCATGGCAGTGACAAGCTTGTAGCAGATGTACATAATGGAGTTACACACAAAGCTATCTCTCTCGCTGACTTACCGATGTTGACACAGTCGAGAGCCTCCCATTGTCTCCAGGCACCATCCTCAAGCCAGAAGGCTGACCTGAACAGGAACAAACACGTAACAAACAACTATATTTAGGTAGATTGTTAGTTATTGAGCTTGTCATAGCAGATAAATTCTTAGAAATATAAGATGTTTCGTGGACTCTCCCCCCATCATAACAGTCACTGCTGTAAGCACTCAATGTCCTTATTTATTTATTACTATTTCTTTTTTTTTTCTATTAATTTTTTTATTTATCATTAAAATTTTACTCATCCGTTACCTGTTTTAACCCACTGGTTGTGTCATTTGGTCATAACTGATGAAGGTCCATGGAGCGAAATGTCTTATAATGTTATTTCTAAGAACTTATCTGCTACTGTATATATGACAAGCTCACTAATAAACAACAGTCTACACTACATAGCAATGAGCCTATACGATATACTACTATTTAGGTACTTTTAGGTCAATTCAGCCAATTACAAGCGGGCCTTGAGATCTAGTTTGAATTCTTGACTAGTGTCTACTACACCGAATAGCGGGAAATTTTTGGGGGTATAAATTTTCGTGAAAAGCCTAGACCACGCTTCAGAAGAAAATATTCATGGTTTTAATTTTCGTGACTCAAGATTTTTCCAATGGACTTTTATGCATGCATGTGTAGATATACTTAAAGGCGCAATCACACGGAAGTGAACTTACGTGACGTAATGAAGCCGTATTGTGCACGTAATTCCTGCGTGCAGAATATAGACCAGCGCTAGTATGAGTCTCCACGCTCTTCAAATACTGCCAACGCTCATGAAATGCTCTAGTGCTAGTTTGCTAGCTTACCCAGCTACTTTTTTCCTAACTGCACTGGTTTTCAACATTAATATCTACGCTTTCTCGATCGCAAACATGCGGACAAAATTATAATATGCGATTCTCCCTAACTGTGCCAAAAAATTCCAACCCTGTGGCAAAATAGCAGGGTGGTTATGGACATTATTCCAACCCTCAGGGTAGTAATTTGCACATTCAAATGTTTCTGTGTACACAACCAATTATTTCCGGTTCAGTATCTGAAAATTTCCTGATACATTTATGATATCTGTTCAGTATCATAACTGAAATTGATCATAAAAGAATTGGTAAAAAATATATCAATCAATAATCTGTCATGCAATTTCTGTGCAGATACATCAATGTAAATCTTACAAGTGTATCTGCAGGGAAAGATAATCTCTATAGATCAGAATCATGAAAGATAATCTTTTCAGTATTGGAATGGTAACTGATCATAACAGATTCATTAAAGAATATCAATCAATAATCATTGGTGTAATTTCAGTTTAGATTCTTTAATGTAAATCTTAAGGTATATCTGGGAAAAAATTTAAGATCAGAATCTTAAAGTTCAAAGAAAGAATACAATGGAAATTCTTGGGTCACATATAGCTATAGAGCATCCAGGTATATTACTGGTCATGTATGGCATGCAAACTTAGGAGGACTATAATACAATGAGGGTGTAAAGGAATCTCACAAGGGTGTAGTAGTATATTACTCTTCATTTTTGAATAGCTAGCTAGTAAGCACGGTATAGCCAACTGGTTAAACTTTGGACATATCATTGGAGAAATTGAAGAGCTACAGTACTGTACATATTTTGTAGTGTTCTGATTATTAATTATATGTGTACAACACGTGCACACACACATGCACACAGTTTAGTCGAATAATGTGAAGCACTCCAAATTAAAAAAATTACTCCTTTATAATTATGCTGCTATACTACATGATTGGCAAGTAAGAAACTTTTGTTTATATATGTTTGCTTTTGTGTGTGCGTATGTGTGTGAGTGCATGTGTGTGTGTGTGTATATGTACTAATAATTAAAACATTCTCATACAGCATGCTTGTCTATGTATTACGAAGAAAGATTTCCGAACCATACTGAAAACAGTACTTGTGTGTAACACAAAAGAAAACTAACATGTCGACTCGGAGGTTTATATATATTTCTATTATTTTGACTTGACTATACAATTTGGTTCTGGTTTCTAACTCATTATATCACACTTGCACCCTTGACTTTTATTATCATAGTCAAATTTCTAGTTTCGGTATTAATTTTTTCATAGTTCCAAAATGTTCTTAGCTAAATATAGTGGCATGTGGGTACTTTTAGATTCAGTACATTTTCTTCTGATACCTTCCTTTTTTACCGTATAGCGGGAAAGTTTCGCGGGGTTTAACTTTCGCGGTTTTCGCGGATCACGATCCATCCGTGAAAGTTTTTATCCGCGAAAATTTTCGAAATGTATTATACGTATGGGCTTGCGCACAGCTCATCCGCGAAAGTTAAACTGCAAAAATGTTTGACTAGAGACTTCCGCGAAAGTTTGACACTGTGAAACTTTCCTGCTATACGGTATGATACTGCTTGTGCTATTGCTATCATGATACTGATCTGTAAAATCTTTCTGAATCTGATCAGATAATTGTTTCTGATACTGACCACTGCCCCACACTGTCAGTAGAGATACCGAACTGTAGTATATATCTGGCAGAATTAGAAAGTAATATATAGATGTACAAAATTGGTTGTGCATAGCTAGTTTGAAAATTATTTCTAAGGAAGATAATTTTTTATTCCAACATCGATGTACAAGCTATCAAGCCAACAAGCCTATAGTGACACCATGCATGGATAAAAATTATGCAAGCACAATGTTCCTTGTAGAGCATTGAATTTGAAGCCATAATGAGTGGGTTGGGTTTGCAAACTTCAACCTTGAACTATTACAAAAATGAAGCAGTGCCAAGGGCTACTTCTGAAAGAGAATTTACTGTCAACTGTTTTTGGCTTAGCATAGGCTGTTGAAACTAAGCCACATGCAGTTATTCTGAAACAAGTAGAGTTTCGTATTCTGGATACGTAGAAGTTTGCTCGTGCTCGTGTAGCTCGAGCACGTAATTTTCCCGGACAAGGGAGCTGAGGAGCCTACCTCGATCTTACGTCTTCCTGGTCGGGACATGATGGACTTTGGCATTGCTAAAATGACGGATAGAAAACATGTAGTATTTTTATCTTCTGTTCTTTCCAAAAAAAAACCGACCGAAAACAGCAGCCTGTTTCTAAGGCAAAACAGTAGCGCGTGCCGCTCGTAGACCAATCAGTGATGGGATCTATATAAATAGTCTGTTCGAGCAGAATTATGGCAGTAAACCTGCTAGTCCGAGGGTTTAGCCCGAGGATGTAGGCGGGATTATGTTGCCATTACATAAAGTGAAAACTTAAGTGCTCTATAGCCTGACCCACATTTGAGGAGGGTGGTGGTTAAAAGATCGAAGTATTTTGTGCTTTCAGAGACCATACTAACCACATTAAAGCTAAAATAAAGAAAATTGAAATGCTTTCTTTTGTCTCTATAGTGAGAACCTTGCAATATCGATAGCCTAGTAGGAGTAATAGAATTCTGAGAGAATCGTCAGTTACCTGATATGAGACAAGCTGTTGATGAGCATATCTTCCAAAGTGTTAGGTAGATCAGTTGCGAGAAATGATGAGTGTAGCTTAAGAAAGTCTTGTACAGCTGCTTTGCGGTTGCTCCCCAAAAATGTAGCAGCATCACGCGAGTCATTGACCAGATTAGTGTAGTAGTTACCTGCAAGAAGAGAATCAATAGCTGTACACAAGCATGTAAATGCCACCAAATCACGTTACACTACAAGCAAGCAAGCAATGTTCTGTCTGGTAAACTGTGCATTAATTGTATCCCACAACAAGACCACAATACCCTCCCCCTCCCATACACTCACCAATGAACAAACCAAGAAAGTCCTTGTCTGGGAAGTACCATCCCAATGTGATAGTGACCTCTTTGGTCTCTTGTGGCCCTAGCTTCACAGATCCTGCCACTGCACCTGTTGCTACTCCCCCATGGGAGGACACGGAGCCAGTGTGGACAAAGTCCTTCCACAGAGCTGTGAGGTTGTTGCTTGCCCCGTGGGTAATATTGACCTGTACACAACCAAACATGTCACCTCACTGTCAAAAGAGCCTTTATAAACGTATTCTAGTGTACAGTGTATATATTATTATACTTTGGGAACACTATGCAAGGTGCAATGATTAAGTGGTTTGAGAATACCGTATACTGCTTAATTTTCGTGGTACTTAACTTTCGCGGTTTTCGCGGATCGAACGTTATCTGCGAAAATTGTTCAACGAAAAATTGCGTGCTAATATGCGTGCGCACACGAATGATATCAATCCGCGAAATTTATTCAACGAAAATCTGCAATAGCGCAATCCGCGAAAATTAAAGTAACCTCGAAAATTAAGCGGTATACGGTATACCAGCAGAAAATAGCTTCATTATCCAACCAATTTCAAAATTTCAAGCACCATTGGAAAGCACTCATTCTACCTGTTATGTTGATTGCTTTTCAGCTTCCAGTCAAAAGTTAGCTATTTTGTCCCAAAAGAAAAGTATTACATAAATCTCACTATTTATATTTTAGCAGGATTCTCAAACCAGATGGACTTTAGTATAAGTACATGCAAGCTGAATTACAATGGGGTACAAAATTTAAGTATCAAACTTGGAGCATTGATGACTGAGATTAACAACAGTGCCTACATACATCATCATCATCAGAGAAGACACAAAGAGACACGTTCCCGTTCGTGTTGTACTCAGGAGTGTCCCTGTTGACAGTGAGACAGTTCTTAAGTGTACTCCACTTACTCTGTAAGGAGAAGGTGTACAACCAACAAAGTTCTAACAATGCATTATTACTTGGGTGGGTGGATAAAGAAAATATCACAAACTACATGTTGTTCACGTGAGCGTGCATTAACATATTACATGCTTAGCCAGCAGTTCTTGTCAAGCTATATGTACATGTGTTTGAAGAATTAGCAGCTCTCATAATTATAACCAATGTACTCAGTATCAAACACAATGTGGTAGCCACCTTGACTCCAGAGTAGTGACCCTCCTTGTGTCCATTCATCATTGACTGCTCATAGTGGATGTGACACACTTTTTCAAAAGGATCATAATGCCAAGTGAAACAGTCTTCTTTGCACATCTTCATGCACTCTGATGGCAGATGAAGACCAGGCCTGGCATCCAGTTTAAAGGAAACTGGCTGACGCTTTTTAGTGTGAGGAAACGGGTCGGGCATTTGAGGCTTTTCTCTGGTGGTGTCCAGCTCCATGCCTACATGCACAGAAACACAAATAATGTTCATAGGCTTTTGTCAATACTTGTGGAGTAAGATCATTTGCCTAGCAATAATCAACGATCAACACATTATTTCACTTGTAGGGCTCCTGGGTATAAGCTCACCAATTGGCAGGTTGATCATGAAGGATGTCTTCACTTGCTTGTCTGTAGGATTGGTCAAAGTTGCAGTGAAGGCAACCGCAGGAGTGGCTGAAGTGTTCATGTCCCCATGCTTGTACCAGGAATACGCGTACACACACACATCCACTGGTAGTGTTGGGTCTCGTGGACAAAGCTTGCTAACCGGGTAAGTGCCTGGCAATGAGTGGAGTGGCTGTCACTTAACATACTTGGACAAGTTAGATATACAGTACCTCTATACTCCAAGCTTGGGACATTGTAGTCAGCGAGTGCAGGCAACCGAGGGTTAGTCTGTAGGACTCTGGATATGTTGCCATCAATATCCTGCATGTGGACAATGTGTTTACCTCGCAGGGTATGTCGCACAACTAATAAAGGCAGAGGTTGTTCATTGTTTGTTACACCATAGATTTATATAGACTACGTACACGGGATTGGAAACGGAGGTCACATGACAGTATAGTCCCATAGTTAACTTGTGATACCTTCCACATTGTTATTTTTTTGTCAAGTAAAATTGATTGTACAATGAAGGCTCCTTTTCTTTTAAAAAACTCACTCCTCATACAAGCCAAGAGAAAAGGTAAGTTGTAGATGTAAAGTTTTGTTTTCATAAATAAATGCTGCTTTACAGGTTTTATTAGCTAATTCCCAGGCAGTCAAAATTGGACCACTTACACTACTCTTTTTTTCTCCCTCTCCTGTTGGCTCTAGGCCTTATCAATGTGAGCTAGCTGTCTCCATGTCTTGAGAAGGTCTTAGTATATGCCCTTAGCAATACTATAGATATTCTCTTGGTCTGTTGTTTGTCAGCTAAGACTGGACAAAGCCGTATTTTGACCAATTTTGCTATCAAAACTTATCATCTCCCAGCTGTCTCAACGCATGCAGTAGAGCCAATTTGTGCCCTATACATATCAACTCAAACACTATAATACAAACTATATGCCCTTCTGGGCAGTTTGAATGAATATACCGATCAGAGAAAGAACTGTAGGTAGAAAATGAGCAGCATGTCATTTAATGTTTTGATACAGCTGTACACACACAGAACTCAAAACTTCTCAAGCGCATGCAATACACGATTGCAAACATTGTAGAGGCTATTTATGACTTATTCTTATTGTCTTGTAGCTGCTGTTTGTTGGTTTTTGACTTCTCTAGAAAAAAACTATAAGCTGCAAAATTGACAATGCCGAGTGCATCACTAAAATGTGTCATGTGACCTTCGTTTCTAATCCCAGGTACATAATTATGTCTATAATATAATCTATGGTTACACAGATACCATGTGATAATAATCAATAGTGTCATATGGTGGTCCATACCACAGAAGATGTATGATAACTGTGTGTTGACATTATGAGTGCACATGATCAATTTAGTACTTTGGCTCTTAAGGTCACAAACTAAAGTGCCAGCTCAGCACAATACATAATTGACGTGACAATAGGAGCTTTAAACTGAAAATATAATTTGCACTAAAAAATATCCGTTCAGTATGGATACGGATCTCAAACCTCCTCTGTGTGCATGGATAGATACCACAATCACTTCTACACTCTGAGTTCTGATCGCCATAAACATGTCCTCAATTACTCCAAACTTTGCAGCACCAGCCGGGTGCTGGTTGAAGATGGTCCAATCATAAAACTTGCCATCAGCACGCAGCTCAAATACTCCAGCAGCAATACCTGCAAACAGCAACTCAATAAGAGTTTCTCAACCAATGGTGCCAAACTCACCTCCGAGAGGGACAGCACTTCTGACTCCTAGTGCCGGGTGTGAGGGAATCCCACCTTCAGCTAGTCTATACTTGTAAAAGCAGGTGCCCACCTCTGACCAGCTCACATATGGATATTGTGCGCTTCCAAATAGTGACAGGGGTGAGAGGAAAACACAAACCTATCGGTTTCTCGTACTATGCCGAAGTTTTCAAACACTACTCCACTCAGTTGCTTAGACAAGGACTCGGAGTTGGGTGTGGGCTCCCAAAAGAAGTCATTTCCTTGTTTAGTGGTGTTGCTCTTTTGACCATATGTACGGGCATCTTTATTACAAAACCAAAAGAAGGATGGCAAGGCATAGTGTACGGCATAGAAGCCAAAAAGGAGAACAGCAAACGCCAAAATTAAGAGTTTAACACTCCTGTAAGAGTAAATTTATGAGTGTTACAACTAAAATTACAAATGTCTTGGCAATGACATACAGTGTAACACTCACCTTAAACTGACCGATTTAAATGCCTTCGCAACCATTCCTCTTGATAGCTCAGTGGGCGGCGAGTTTCGATTTTGGGCCCAGTAGTTTACGAAAATTCGCAAAATACTCTGTATATCTCGCGGCACGTGCGCTCAACTTGAAATGAAGAATAATAGATTAATAATAATAGTTAATAATAATAATAATTAATTAATAATAATAGATAGAAGATTAATAATAGATAAATGAAGTTCCCGCGCGCAAAGTTGGGTACTGAGATAATACGCTTACAGAGTATTTTGCAGATTTCCGTAAACTACTGGGTCCAAAATCGAAATTAGCAGCGGGGCGTCTTTATTCAGCGGAATGGTCGACCTGGAATCACCGGCGAATGGAATGGAATTGATGACCTTTACCAGTCTTATAAGCATTGCGCATGCTCAGCTACACCTCGTGGGTTCTCTATTTTGCCAGTGTAGCCCCCAAGGGTAAAACAGAAGAGTCCGCTGTAATCTTGGTGTCATAAAACATGTCACAAATTGAAATGTAACGGGCTTTGTCTCATTGAGTAGGTTGCTGATATGGCCTGCTAAATTATGATATTTCAAGATAAAAAAGTTGAAACTTCAGTGATGAATAACTGAAACAAAGTAGTTTCAATATAATCCGTGTTTGTAGCCCTAGCTTATTCCTACAAGAGAGAATTTTGGTGTGAATAAGTAATTAGCTAGCGCGCAAGCTCAAAAAAATTCTCATTTCCGGGTGAAATTAAATTTGTATGGGCACTAGCTATTGGACTTCCGGAATCCTGCCTGGCGGCACCACTGGGTAAGTTCAATGGTCACGTTTTTGGATCATCAGCTGAGCCTAGTAAAATAGTCGACTACTTTAAACAGAAAATTATTTGGGTAGTTCTGTTTTTCCCCATATTTAGACATTTTGTAAATACACTCTATGACGACTCCGGGACTCTGAGGAATGCATTGATGAGAGTAATCATTGCATATGACAGAGTCAGACTGACCCAGACTCTAGTGCCTTGCCACCTTCAAAGGACTAAGCATAGAGCAATCCTCTCCCTCATAGGAATTATAGTTACTGACTCATTGAATTATCAATTTGCAGAGCCAATGTTGAAGCTCCTCCTGAAAATACACAGCTATCAGGATTATGAACTTATGAGTCTACTAAACCAAGTTCCTATTGAGACAGTAAAGCTTTGTATACTCTACAAACTACTCTCCCAAATCAATTGAGACACAGGCCTGTATATGCTGATATCAGGAGCCACCACTCAATGATGCTTATATAGTCTGCAAGAACCAATACATACCACCATTCATTTTACTTGGACACAGTTAGCCTGAGTGTGGAATGGCCTGCCCAATGAAGTAGTAACTGGATCGTATTCTCATTTCAGGAACTTCCTTTTGACGCATCATTTTTAATGATTGTGGACTGTGACTGTCACTGCTGTAGTTACAAGTGTGCTGTGCTGAATCATGTACTTGAAAGGTAATTAGTCTCCCTTGTATGGGTTTTATTGGGGCAAGTCCCATAGGAATGCTGAAACATTAAAGCAACCATCACACAGTTGACCAAACTAGAAATAGCAAAGACATGTACTCAAATTAAAACGTACAACTGCAAAAAAATTAATACATCATGTATGGTAGGCATGCACATATGCACGAAGAATTACAGTATTTCCATTTACACGTAGAGGACAATGTGGGATCGAAATTTTGTGAACCAATCTCGAGGCTAGCTGAAGCTTGCCTGAGCTGTGCACTAGAAAAACGACTGTGGATGCACTACAGAGTGAGTTCTGCAATTTGGTTCCTGCTTTATAAATATTGGTCAAACCTAGTAACAAATGCTTAAAGTTGATCAGTGAAGCACACTAGCAGTGACTAGCCCCTGCCTGCACAAATCTTCAAGTGATATATATACTGTAGTCTGAAATCCCTGACTCTCAGCCAGCTAGCAATGATCACAGTTTGCTCAGGCTCACCCCACGATATTTCCATCTAACTAATATATATAGGTTGCATATTCAATTATCTATGCCCGAGTAGTCACCGTGCAACTTTGTAGCAGCCCTTCAACCAACATGCAAAGCTCTGTAGCATGCGTTGCACTTTGGCTAATAAGTGGTCTGTTGTGGTGTCCAATTGGCACCACTGTAAATGCATTCCTTAGTGCTCTAATGGTAATCATGGCCGAGCACCCTTTAAAAACCCATAAAGAATAGTAAAAAACCACAATAGACTATCATGATCTGTCTAAATGGCTGGGGCAGTTCACAGCAACAAGAAGCTATGTTTCATAGCCATGTTAGGCTTAGCTATTTTGACTGGAGTGTCTCTTGTCATACTGAGGTATGTTCAAATGAACAGGAAGGATCAAGAGCCTCAGCTATTCACCAATCCCCCATCATGGTATACTGCTGTCTTGGGCACTTCTGGGGCGACCACGGGCAAAAAAATTGAGCTAAAACGATTCAGGACGTACAATAGAAGTGTGGAGCCCAAAGCAAGGCCAGACAACCTACAAACAGAAGTTTTCAGAACACAAAAATGCGCTAAGATATCCAAGTGGGCTGTAATCACGACGATTGCACCAGAAACAACTGAAACTATGACCATTCTCCTTGAAAGAAGTCCTGATTTTTGCCTCCTTGTTGTTGGTGATAGGAAGAGCCCTGATAAATACTCAATATCAAAACATCAAGATCGATTTATTTACTTATCAATTGAAGATCAACTAAAATTAACTCTCGAAATTGTGCCCCTTACACCTGAAAATTCTTTTAGTCGTAAAAACATTGGATTCATGTATGCAATTGCCAATAAAGCACAAGTCATACTGGATATGGATGATGACAATGTACCAATAATAGTTAACGGAAAATGGTTACCTTTGATCGAATCACTTGGAACTTTTCCCTCTCCAATAGTAGACACCAAAAGAGAGGGATCTGTGTGGAATCCATACCCACATTTTGGAGCAGCTGACGCATGGCCAAGGGGATTTCCTCTGGACAAGATTGCACCTTTTGATAGACAACAGAAAATACAAACTGTCAAGTGCCTACCGATAGTGCAGCAATACATGGCTAATCGAGACCCCGATATGGATGCCATATATCGTCTCACACACCCCCTACCGATGGACTATGACAGTAGCAAGAAAAGCATGGTGCTACCTCATGGTGTGTTTTGTCCATACAATGCCCAAGCTACAGTGCATCTCAATCAAGCCTTCTGGTCCATGCTTCTACCCAAAACTGTTGGAGGACGAGTATCAGACATTTGGAGGTCGTACATTTCAGAATATGTGATACTCTACATGAACGACATGTGTGTCATGTTCTCTCCACCTGCTGTGCGTCATGATCGAAACTCTCATGACTACATGTGTGACTTTTATAGTGAGCTCCCACTGTACATGTTGACCCCAAGCCTGGTGGATACTCTGCTGTCACATCCTCCCCTGGAAGGGAAAGGACTGGCTGAGGTGTTGAGAGACACCTATATGTTGTTGTATGAGATGGGGGTGCTGGAGGCAGATGATATTGACTATGTGCTTGCTTGGATCAATGATCTTATTAGAGTAGGATATAGCTTCCCCACTCTATAATTTGTATCGATAATAATAATGAATACAGTTGCATAATTTATGACTACTATTTATAATTATTGGATCAAGATACTCAGGACCGGTACCACAGCTATAATACCCATGCCATGACATACCTAGCTATTAATTTTGTTAGAACCTAGGAGCTTGGGAGCATGTGAAGACAAAGTTGCATTAAGGTATGAGTATGTTAATTTAGAAATTCAACAAAAAAATTGTACCATGAATGGATAATTGATGCATAATTTGGTTAACCTCTGCAAAGAGAGGACAAAAGTCCCACTCTCAAAGTGTTCTTTGTTTGGAAGGTTCGACTGTAGTTGTTATGTGATGATTTTTATCGGTATAGTTTATTATAAGCGCCTTTGACCTAAATTTTTTGGAAATGTACTCAAGGTTATCTGTGCTTATCTGCATAGATGGAGTGATAAGCAGATGAAGAGCCTGAAGAAAAATCAGACAATGACATCTGATTCAATTCATCTCCACTGGGCTGATTAAAGTCTTCATCGCTCTCACCTAAAACTGGAATCCTCAAGCTGTCCTTGTAAGCTTGATACATGATATGGCCATGTATGTGCAATATCATGATCTATCAAGTTGAATCACCATACCAAGTTTTAAATTCAACAATGGTTCCTAAGGGCAGATGGAGTATTATTGTTATAATATTGCTGAGGATCAAATGCCAGGTCTGCATGAGGGAAACTGCACATTTAAGAGAAGAATTGGAGTAAACATGCTCTATGTTACTCAACTAGAGAGTGAAGATCAAGTTGCTAGCTACCTAAAGTAAACAAAGAGCAATTTTTCATTTGTGTAGCTCTCTGTGTCCCTATGAAGTTTGTGAAGCTGTTTTGGTTCGTAAAAAGTAAAACATACTGTAAAACCCATGCGAGTCAGTCCTCTGCTTAGTTACCAATTAATTTTTCTAAAGTAAAAAATTCCGACGCTGCCATTTACAAAAATTTGCACCCCACGGAAATTTCCTGCTATATAAGGTATATTTTCTGAGGTCACGAATTTCTTCCCCGGCCACACCCATTTTATACGCGACCGCCTGGTTTAAATTTTAAAAGCCTCTCTCTCGAATTAACGCCTTGTCCACAAATCAATGGAAATAAATTCTAATCGAGGAAATACGGTATTCAACTAGTCTGGTGCCCAGACCCTTTCCAATTATTAGTAAGGCGGTGCAGGAAGAGTAAGGGGTCTGGCAAAAGCTTAGACCTAGTGCAGATCGACAACCGTTTTTAGGTTGTCGGCAAGATCAAAGCTGTTGTAACCAAAATTACATAGTAGTAGTAATGTTGTTTTAGTTAACCCTTAGTATTAGTTTTTAAACTTCAAGAAAAAGTTTAGTGAGTTTTAGTTTAGTTTACTATATAAGTGTAAAAAAGGCCTCACTATAAGGGCATTGGTTTAACTAAAATTGGGTGTTTTGGGCATTTTTTGACTTAGTTTAGTTATTCGTTTGACCAAGTCTTTATGATTTAGTTTTAGTTATTTAAAAAGGACATTTTTGCTAAAACTAAAGGGTTTTTAGTTTTAGTTTTAGTTAACTAAAACAACACTGATTACTGTAGTGGTTTACAATTGCAAGCAGGTATGCTCCAAGTGCAAACTGTTTATTTAGTGGTTGTGTTGTGTTTGTAACACATGGCTTCTGTGACTCTTTAATTGCATTCCAGCAATCCGTGCTAGCACTAGGCCTAGGCTTTTTGCCAGACCCTTTTTTCCCCCTTCTTTCTCCTCCCCCTTCCTGTCCTGCCTACTAATAATTGGAAAGGGTCTGGGTACCAGACTAGAGTATTCAACAATTATGTAAGCATTGTGAAAATAAGTATTCAACAGTTGTGTTGACCATGCAGTATATGATCATTAGCTCAAAAGTCGTACAGACACATAACTTGAGTTGGCCCTCATTGTCAACATTCCTATCACTAGCTTAGCGTTGTCATGCTAGAAAATTATAACCTCTACATCGGACAGAAAGTGGTAGTTATACAGTTCAAAGTTAATTCCGTGGCAACGTTCCTGTCTCTAGTCATCCAACTATTAAAAGTCACAAGTTTGATGAAGTTGAATATAGGAGTGGTGCTGTTGGCTAGCGCTATAGCACTGACATTTATTTGCCTCAGTGTATTGAGATGGGGTGGCAACAGCTCAACAAGGGTAACACCACAGGTAATAAAGATAAATTATCTGAACGTAAAAGCACCGATTAAATTTATGGTACCAACAACTCTCCAGAAAGTTTCAGACATCAGTGTCACTAGTTCGTGTGAATTTGATGACAATACTGGCTTCACAAAGACTTATCTATACCTGGTTCAGACTGAAAGCTGCATTGTGGAGCCACTTCTACGCCCTGAGGTGCTAGGGAGCACTGAAGAATGTAACTGTGATGTTCTTGTAGTGAGCTTTAAAGCAAACTGTAACAAAACGTTCTCGCCGCATATACAACATATCTTTGCTAACGGCTCAACGTGGACAACCGGACGACAGATTCAATACGAACATTCCATTAAATCGGGGAAGAAATACATGTACTACATCTTTATTGATGATGACTCATCGCTCAAAGTTTATCGAGGTAATACATCAAGAAATGCATGGCGAACATTTGAGAAGTTTTTGTATGATCATCGCCCACCAGTAGGCATCAGTGATACATATAGTTGCAATTATGTGAAGAAAATAGAGAACTATCGAAAAGACAAAGGCTGTGACAAGCACAAAGATTTGGAAATAAGTGTTCCTGGAATGTATTGGGATGCCATGTTTAACTCTTTTCACCACAAAGCCGCAAAGAGTGTTTTAGAGCCAATTTTCCCATTTTGGGCTAAGTTTGACAATGAGAGCTGGTGGTATTCCAACTGGTATGTTTGTGTCATGAGTGATGTAGTGTACCATTACAACAATGTGTACAGTTCTGAAGTTGTCGCAGGTAATGCAAAGCATAGGGGCTATCCCAGACACAGGTGGAATAGGAAGATTGTTACACAAATTTTTGATGACATTGAAACATTAATTTCAACAAAGCACAAGGAGAAGGCACTTCCTGTTTTGAACCACTGGAGGACATGTGATCTTGATATGAAACGAAGAAACAAGTACAACTATTGTATTGACCCCCCAACCTCGTGTATAGCACCTTATGCGTATGCATAGTAGGAGTAATTACACAGTGCATAACTGTATAATAATAATGTCATTTGATATTTTTTTATCTTGGTTTATGTATGAACTCAAGATTTATAATGTAAAAGGAGAGGATGTGCTATATTAGCTACCTACTAGACCATGCTATAATAATACTTGTACTTATACATGCATGTCATGATTGATGAATAAGGTCGACCATCTTGAAAAGAACTACACCTGAAACGGCATTTAAAGCTCCCGCTTTAAATGGAGTTAACAGTACAAAGGGGCCACTTCCGGAGGGGGGGGGGGTGTAGCAATGCACATGGCCATACTTAATAATGGGTCACAGGACACAGAAATTCATTAGAGCAATAAACAGCTAGCACCAAAGTACCTTTATATGCATATTGAAAGTGCAGTTTTATTATCTGGCAATTGTGAAGGAGTGGTCCCCACCGTATGACCAAACGACGATTCCTCTCACTTGCACAACACAGGCACCTAGCTCTGCCAATGGCATATTTGATGCATGCTCTCCTCTCATTTGCACAATACATGCACCTAGCTCTGCCAACCTCGTATTATACACACGCTCTCCTCACAATACAGGCACCTAGCTCTGCCAACTGCATAGTTTACACATGCTCTCCTCTCACCAGGCACCTAGCTCTGCATGCGGATCTCATATTATACGCATACTCTCCTCTCACTTGCACAGTACGTGCACCTTGCTCTGCGGACCTCATATTTTACACAAGTAGTAAAAATTTCAAAAAAATAAGTAGTGTAGGAATGGGCAGTGCGGTAAAAAGTATTGAAACAAGGCATAGTCTCAATTTCGGCACATGACTACTTCATTTTTATTCTTGATCACTTATAATTATGGATTTTCAGCATTGTGTTGCGATGATCTGTACAATAATACCGTAGGCTAGCTTATTATTACTGCATAATTGGTTCAAATTTCTCAGTACATTATAATATAATTATAGCTAATCACTTGGCTACTAAAATAATGGAGTAAACTATAATAGACAAGTATATAACTTAAATTGGATTACCAGCCAAGAGTTGGACATAAAAATGAAGTAGTCATGTGCCGAAATTGAGACCATGCCTTGTTTCAATACTTTTTACCGCACTGCCCATTCCTACACTACTTATTTTTTTGAAATTTTTACTACTTGTTCATTCACTTTTTTCAACACTACATTGTGGAGACTTCAGAGACTGGTAAGTCCCTACAAAAGGCTTGAGTAAGAGCTACATGCATGCTAGAGGGAGCTAATGCGCATGCGTATATAATGCCACGTGCAAAGATAATGAATGACCTTTGAACTCTACCCACAAAGATGGCTGCATTGTAGTACATGAATTTATACGCTAAGTTTTAAAGCTTTCTAGTTTTTGTTTAGGCCTATTTATGATGAATACGAGTATCAAGGAATGTAGTACCCATGAAAAGAACTTACTTTGTGCTGTCAAAGTTGGCTCAACACATTCTGGTTCTCTGGAAATGCTTTTCAAGTAAGTCAGTTAGGAAGTACGTAAGTAAGTAAGTTAGATGAACAAAAATGGCACTATGGTGGCTTCCCACTAGCGCTCTCTACAAGTGCTGGGGGAAGTTTTTGTGAGTTTTAAGACTTGCATGCAGTTGGTAATCTGTCAGTGAGAGCTTCTGAGCAACTTTGAAGGTCTAGTTTTGTTTGACTAGATTTTTATGGTGGCCAACATTTTGTATTGTGTCTATGGGACAGTCGGCCCATTCCTACTATACGTACTACCGTACGTATGATATGCTCTCCTCTCATTTGCACAATACAGGCACCTAGCTCTGCCAACTGCATATTGTATGCATGCTAGCTCTCCTTTCATTCGCACAATATGTGCACCTAGCTTGGCCAACCATGGATGCATACTCTCCTCTCATTTACACATTACAGGCTCATAGCTCTGCCAACATCATAGCGTACACAGGCTCTACTCTCACTTGCACAATACAGGCACCTATATAGCTCTGCCAACTGCACGTTGTACGTACGCTCTCCTCTCTGATATGTGCACCTAGCTCTACCAACCTCATATTATACACCTCCCCTCTTATTGGCATAATGCATGCACTTGCCCCATAGTGTATGCATGCTCTCCTCTTATTTGCAGCAATGCTTGCACCTAGTTCTGCCAACCGCAGTGTGCACATGCTTCTTCTCTCATTTGCACAATACAGGCACGTACCTTAGTCTGCCTACCTCATATTGTACGCATGGTCTAGCTCCTCTCACTCGCACAATACAGCCAATCTCATATAGTAAGCACGCTCTACTCTCACTTGTACAGTACATACAGGCACCTAGCTCTGCCAACCTCATACTGTACGCACACTCTACTCTCATTTGTACGAAATATATATGCATCAAACCTTCAAGATTTCTTCATTCTGTTGACATGATTCACAACACCACCAGAAATGATTGACAATGTGCTCAGCCTGGAGTCCAATCTTTTCCAGCTGAGGTAACTTATCACGTTTCGTTATTTGTGAATCTTATTATGCATTAATCATACAGGCAGCAAAAAAGAAGGGTATAGCTAGATTCTTCTTCAGTTTTTTGGACTTGTGCGCACATCAAGGGAATGGTGATAATTTAAGAATACAGTTGCTGCATGTATTCAATATATTCCAATTTTTTTATCACAACTAGAAGACTGATGACTGTCATGGAAGCATCAGTAACTATTTCCAACATTGATACCATCCCCTCCAAACATTGCAGGGCTCTGTGCACTCCTTCTGCTTCTATATTTGGTGACTTATAACTGACCTGCACACACACAAAAGTTACATCCATTCAGTTATGTCATATCTGATCTTGGAACAGATATTCACATGCCTACCTCTGAGCGCTTTAGTGTTTCAGAATGTATCATCATGCATGTTAGTCTTGCCGTTGGTATCCATCAATGAGTATTTGGCAGAGAATCCTGGTGAGTTACACCTGCCATCACCTGCTAGAATCAGTGTAGAACCTCTGAGTTGAGAAAAAAAACTCTTGGTGATGATCCTTTGAAAACTTGTCAATAGGTTGAATTAGATACACTTATGGCAGTATTAGTGTCATTTAATACAATTATTTCATGACCGTAGTTTACTCTGAATGAATCAGTTAGCTAGCTAGAAATGTTTGTTATATACCTCTTTTATTTTACCATCCATGTCACTGTCAGGCTGATATATTTTGTGCTGCATTTCTTCCTCTGTTGGTGAACGTAATTCTATATCTGAGTCTTCAGATGTGGATGATAGAGACTCTGAGTTGACATCACAGTGTATGGTATTACTATAATTATTTTGCAATTTTATGTGCTTCTTGGATTTCAAATGATTTCACTTAGAAGCATAGCAAAACTGCATGCAACATAGTGAGCAGGTATGTTCCTCCAGCTGTTTGATGTTGCAATGCGCCATGCATACGTCATGTCTGTACACGTGATCCGGATAGCGCAGGCACAGCATGGGCACGGGCGTGCACAATGTACAATAAGAGCAGGAAAATCAAGCGTATTGTTGAATGTCCGAGAGTAGTTCACCGGAATGTCACAAAGTCACCTTGCTACCCCAAAAGAAATCTAAACAGGATGTTATCTGAAGGTTAAATGCCTATATAATCTATTAACTTGTATACTTGAATAGCAACTGGTGGTAATGGTCACTCATCATGATTGCAACTAAACTAATTAAAACAATCTTATAATAATGTAGAAAGACAACAGCCACCATCAAAGAGAACGCCACCACCACCAAATAAGCCTTCTGCAGGAGAAGAGTTGGCAGACATTTACAATACTGTCAACAAAATTCACCAAGTTCTAGCTAAACAAAATGAATCCCTCAAAAAATAGAACGAATGCTAACAGCGAAGTGAAGAAACTAAACGCTTCAGAGTTCATGCAGTTGAAGACTGCAATCAATAAGCAATCCTTTAAGATTAAAGACACGGAGTTTGAAGCAAGTAAGTATATTGTGTTTATCTTTATTACCATATTTTACAGGCTCCTTTAGCTGATACTACTAAAGCATTTGAAAAGTCCCTATCAAGATCAATATCAGCTAACCACTTTATGCAAGTTAGCGTAAATTCTTATGCCTTTTTATGATACGTTAACAACTCTACACCTTAACATACAGATTTTACTACAATAATAATTATACAGAAAGTTCAGTTCTGAACGAAGAAGCAAAAGAGAAGTTCAAATATGATGCAGCAGTAGGATACTTCAAAAATCTGCTGAATCAATTCAGATCAGAAGAGACGAGAAGGGTTAGTATTATTCCATAATACCGATTGTCTTCTGGCTTTCATTATTTCAATTCACAAACCAGGCATTTGGACTAACTCCATCCCAAGGAACACAAAAACTTAACATAGAGGAGCTAGCTGAAAACCTGCTCAAGTATTTAAAAGCACCTGACAAGAGCAACTTAGCACGTACAATTTGTGAATGGCTAGTACATTAACGCATTAAGGGTAGACTTTGAACAATATATGTCATGCATGCATATCTAAAATCAGAGGAAGTTTTCGAGAGAATATCCAACAGCTCAGAGTGAGTCGAGTTGTTATACAATATAGTATCAGATGTGTTTTTGAGGTGCACAGCCCTAAGGATCTTCTGATTGGTCTCTCTTGGATACCAAGGTTTTTGCCATCCTGTTGCACTAAAGGGGTAGCTCAAGTACAATCCAGTCACATAGGAATGATCCTGTATAGGATCGAATGCAATGGGCATATTGATGACAATCGATAATATGCTTTGCGCATGGTGAAGACAAGTCATGGTGTAAACTACAACACGCCAAGGAACCTTGAGATCTGGATATACTCCGTGTGATAATTGAGTAAAATAGTTCTTGACTACTCAGTGATGCCCTAAAAAGTTAAGGAAGTTAAGGCCCTCATTAAAGTGCAACCCCTCTCCAGTTTTGATTGTACTCTGTGATCTGGGGTCATCGAATTTTTGAGGTAATGAATGTAAATTATGAAAATGAAAGTCAACCAATGTTGTGGGTGTGGTTAAATTTAAAAAATACATACTTTTAAAATGAGGAAACCAAACACCCATTGTATATTGTCAATTTTTTATTTGTAGATAGTAGGATCTCTGATTCAACCGGAAATTTGGGTACCGATGTTTTGTACGTGAGATATAATCAATACGCATACATAACTAGGTGTGCAATATTTAGAATTATTTTTCCTCCTGTCTCCCTAACGATCTATCAGGGACTAAATTTCCAGTATGTCAAAATTCTAGTGATAAAAAGAATATTCTGACAAAGTATGACCTTCTTAAAACCATCCTTTCCTTCCTTCGTTTTTGTTTAATTAAAAGTCTTTAAGAACCGTTGTCCTACGGCCACACCCCTCAACGTCACATGACACTGCCACTTGTAAAACTTGTCCAATACTCAATAGGCATGGAAAGTTGGGGAAATATAATAACATTCCTTTAGAAATACGATATCAACAAAATGTAGCCTCGTTCCCAGGCCTTCTGCGTGCTGCTAATATTGATTTATTAAATTTACGATCTTTACCATTAATTTTTTTTAGCACGCAGAAGGCCTGGTGAACGAAATCACGTGAATGACATCAGAAAACTTGTAGCGTAGGCGGCCTAACTGCAAGCAAGACTTGAAGATTTTTTTCTTGTGCAAGCCCGCGAGGCAAGACAAAGAGCAACATTTTTGAGTAGCACAGCACTACGCTAGGTAATGCCTGCCAAATATCTCAAAGCAGCAAGAAAGTTTGAAAAAATCAGTAAAAAGAAGCGATGTCTGGACATATCACTCGTATCTGAGGTCAAACTAAGTCCAAATTTATGTTTACTTGGCTGTTTTGTCTGGTCTTGATCTCTTAATTTCTGTTATCTAGCCTTCAAGCTCAGATTGGCTGCGCTTGTAGTCTAGCTCCAGGCCAAAGTGCTAGCGCACAGCTCGGCATGCAGCATAGGCTCACAAAATTATTCACAAACTGATGATGTCATACGCAAAATACGTGGGCAGTCTAAGCAGTCCTGCCCACGTGCAAAATCACTTGTCTACCATGCGTCTACCCTCGTTTCCCAGGCCCTCTGCGTGCTTAAATAAAATCATCTGGTAAGGATCGTCAACGTAATAAATCAACAATAGTAGCACGCAGAGGGCCTGGGGACGAGGCTAAACAAAATGTACATTATTAACTACACTGATGAGTACAGGTACAAAAGTAAAACCACAACTTAGTAAGGTGTCTACAGTAATATACATAAACATACATAGGTCACCTATTCAGTATAAACAAAATAGAGTATCAAAAATATAATACAAGACTAAGGAAGTCTCTAGCAATATGGGCCATATTCCTCCCCTTCTTAACCAGTATAAAGTCTCTTAGCCTGTATGGAGGTCGGTGATCGTGTACTGGGTACTCAGCACAGCTAAGGACTCCAGGTCATCTCACTGACAACTGAATTTGACGTATAAGTTGTTTAGATGTAATGAATTTAATTTGCATTTCATTAAATGGCAACCGCACACTTATTATAGCGTACTGTTTGGAAACAAGCTCAGTGGATATGATTGTTATTGAGATGCAAATATTTAGTTTTAGTATTTCTAAAAATGATATTGAAAAGTATATATACTATTCCCAGTACGGTAGTACTGGGTACATAGGAAAGGCACGGATGGCCCATTAGCTTAATACAAATATTCACGCGAATAACTCCGCAAAAACTGGGTGCTTGGCTCTAAAAGCAGTGGCGTAGCCAGGGGGGTGCTAAAGGTGCATTTGCACCCCCTTTTTTTGTCTCGCGTAGGTTTTATAATGCGCTATTTTTTAGTTTGTAATAATTTTTTGTGCACTTACTTAGTAGCAACACGTAAAGCAGTCATCTATGGCCAGAATTCAATCCAGAATAACTATTAGAAGCTTTCTATTTGCTGCTACAAGGCTTTAGAAAGCGTTCGATCTAGCGAGCGCGTGTTACTGCTAGATTTAATGAATGGGAGGGGCTAAAATTAGCTAATTAAGTGGGTGTGGTTTCCGGTCACGCAAAATTTCCAGCGCGCTTTGCGCGCATCATTTTTATTGCTCCCCCTTTTCTAAAATCCTGGCTACGCCCCTGAAAAGGCTTCTTAAGCTACTATTTAATTAGCTCTTTCTCTTTCTTATGAGCCCCAAACATGGCCTAAACCATCGCTAAAGAATCAAAAATATGCCAAACCTCCATCTTCTTCCTCTTATTATTCTTCTATCTTGCGCCTTTTTTCTCTGTAAGTGCTCACTTTCAGAAGCTGATTCTTGAACGAATAAACCAATGGTTTCTTTGTCTTCAACCGCTTTTGGCATTGGGCCAAGTCGCTAGATACAAGACGAAAAGCGCCTTCTCTGTATGGCCGCCATTCATTTCTATACTCATGAATATTCATTAGCTACTTGGGAAATCAAGCTGACTTCCCTTTCCATACATAGAAGTGTGCATTATTTAGAATTCATGTGTTTCGTTACAAGTACAGATTCTGCTATTCCCTGGATACAAACTCCACAATTTGCTCGAGTACATGCAGATAGTAATTATTCAGAAAAAAAAAGCGAAAAAACCATTAGAAATGTAATGAGAACATGTGAATGGCCAAATCATAAAAAATAAGCAAACAAGATCGATATATTGGAATGGTGATCAGATTGAGAGAAGAGTTCATTCCTGCGTCCACTATGTCATTGAGTTATATATAGGGATATGAACATAATTGAGACACACAAAATGAACTCTTCTCTCAATCCGACCACCATTCTTTTACGATTTGGCCATTCCTATGTTCTCCTAACGATTAATTTGTAATTTTTCATCCAGCTCTTTTCCTTGGACAAATCCTTCCAGATAACCAAACATGATGTGTGGATGTGTATATATGACCTTCCTGAAATGGTTCTGTAAGGGTGACAGAGTCATACACCAAAGAGATATTTTTGCGCAAAGATGACAATTGTTCCACTTGTGTCCTTTTAATTGTGCCCATACCCTTTCGATGGGATTGAGTTTTGGGCAAAAACATAGGAATATGTCCCTTGCTAAACTAGAAACGTTTCAATCTTACTTTTTCATTTTTGAAGTCTGAGTGGCATGCATCCATTCTTTCTAGCGGTGGAAATTCCACGCTCTTCCAACACCAAGTTCATTCCATTTGCAACCTTCTGACTTCTCTCTGTTCTGTACATCTTTTGTACCCTTTCTTCATAAACAGTGTTCGTCATGACTCTTTGCTTGCCACTAGGATGCAGATTCATCCGAGAGACATCTAATGTGTCATCAGCAATGGCTGTGTGGTAGCTACTATGATCGAATATCCAGACATGTCTCCAATCTTCACATTTGATCTCAGCTATTTCCACAGCTCAATCTATTTGTGCCATAAATTTAATTGTCTTTATTCCAGTAGCTTCTCTGTACTCCAGGAACCCTTTTGCACGGGGCTTTACTAATGGGTTCAAGTGATTTGCATCTATAAAGTTGGACACCATAATTTCTGATCCTTTGCTTTTAGTTTTTTAATGCCCCACTTATCACTAGCATTAAATGTTGACTCGTCATGAAGAAATACCAGTTTTTAAACGACAATGCTCTGGAGGTGCTTCAATGTCTGTTGGCAATGCTGCTCTAGAGGAATCTGTTGTGGCAATAGTGATGTAGATAAATCCAGTTAAACACTCTTCACCTTTGTGGCTCGAAGAACGAAAATAATCTTTAGTCTTTAGTCATTATATCGTTATATTTTTCTAGCCCCTGCTGTGTAAAGGGTAAGATGGCTTCGTGGATCAACATAAACTAACTAACATACATCATCATGCAATACATGTATGGCGTGACATACTTGGTTGGGTAGATGTTTACAAATTTTCTGTGCAAATTCCTTCAACTGAAGTCAGATATTCTATAGTGATGTTGAGAGCATCATGTTGATGTTAATAAGCTTTCCACAAAGTTTGCACTTGTTGGACATTCAGAACTGTTGGAAAGATCTCTTCTAGCTTAAGGTTTTGAAAAACTAACGGTTTTTCAGGACTTGTCAATGTCCTCCATTACTGTTAACTCTTTGCCAAATCTTAAATCTTGCCTAGCTGCTCTGTAGTGACATGTAATGCTCTGCTAAGCTTCTCAATTCAAATTTCAATCATAGATTTATGTGGGACTGTTGTATCATTCTTTGTGATGTTATTGAGTAGATGACTATATCAGTGAGTGTATGCAAAGCCAAGTAGGTAGGTAAAGAGTTTTTTGCATGCGGAATCTAGGAAGGACAAAGTAGTCATTTTATAAAATACTAATATTCAACACTTGTAGGTTTATAAATAGCTCAGATGAATTCCTCTCCACCCTAGATGCAACTTGTGTAGTATTCATGTTTCCCGGCACTACAAGTGAACTTTAAACAATGCTACTGCATCGCTGACATTGACATTCTCTTGAAACGGTCGGCTATCATAGCAGAGAGAGGGACATCCATTGACTCTGAAGATGGTACATACAGCTCTAACGGGTCACACACATGGTCACAAATGCCTTTAATTGTACAAAGCTAAAATATCTGTTCTTTTGATGTCCTCTTCAAGAATATTTACAACTTTCCGATCCAGTTTCTCACCACAATACCTTTGGAACCTCTACGAAATAGTAGAGATAAAGCATTTTTCAAACAAATTTTTTTCCACTATATACTACACGCCATGAGGTTCAGCTCACGTGAGATATAAGGGTGTGGCATGCACAATTAATTAGGAAAAAAAAAAATCTAATTTCTCAAAAAAAATCTAGGCCTGAGAAGCAAGGAATATTTTTTAGTGGCCTTATGTACATTATAGATACTAAATTCATAATTATATGCTAGGGTGTAAGCCTTTGTGTTTCATGTACCAATATATGCCATGCATTCATACACACAGAATAAAAATCATTCTATTATTTGGCAATATTTAATGCACCTCTATGATGTAGTCTATCGAGCTAGACCTATTTTTTTGCTCCTCTGTGACTGATAAGGTGAAAAATGGGTCTCATTCTGCTACTGCAATATCATTATAGAGCTCATAATTGGCAGCAAGCCAAAAACTAGGTCGATGTAAACAACCTCAATGTAAACATTACCACATGCAGTCTAGTAGTGGTTGTTCATAGAAGCCATGTGCAACTAACAATGCAACTAATATCCCACGTACATTTCTTCTAACCAATCAGAAAGGGTCATTAAAGCAAAATTGGCTTGATCTAGCTCAATATACACTTTTTTCTCCCTGTATATGAAGTGAAATCCATTGAGTAGAAGTCATGAAATTCCTATTTATACTTATAGGTATATAAGGACATTATGTCCTGACAGAGTGTTTCTCACAAGACCCATTACAGAATTTCTTTGGTCAATTGTGATCAAAAGGTGGCTACTCTACGTGAAGAGTTAATTCCTTCTCCATTACTTGCTCTGTTGTTGATGTAATAGTTCTGATGTAAAATGCCCCTCCTCTTCCTCCAGTTGCTGTTGTTGATGTCATTGCTGCTGAGTTGGAATGAAGGGTAAGTAGTAGTAACCTCCATAAAGGATTACAAAGATAGCTGTTGTAAGATATCATAGTAATCTCAGATACAGCACATGGTATTACATCATCATGACATCATTACTATGAATAGATAATCATATACTAAATATACAGGTACTATATATAGTTAGTCAGTTCAGTTTCCTACATCTCCCCCTCCAGCATCCATGCTAGTGGATGCGTCCTATTTCTTGAATCAATCTTTTAGTCGTTTGAGTACTTCTGCCAGAGTGCCTGGGCTGTATCATCTCAGGACGTTCACTCCTCTGGGGGATACCAACTTGTGGCATCTCACCTCCCGTGGTGGCTTCCGGTATTGATGTAGCAACCCGTCGACGAATGAAACGACGGTTTCTAACTAAGACCTGGCCATTTTGGGTTTTGACATAGTAGCGTCGATTAGGCCCTGTTGCCGTGACAATGCCATAAATCTCCCATCTCTTGGTCTCATGATGTTGGATGGCCACGTGGGTACCTACCACAATGTCTGGAAGTGGTTTGCTGGACCGGTTGTATGTTTCTACCATGTAATCCTGAGTAGCTTGGCGTTGATCATCCATCACTTTCTTTGGTACCCTGCTGCCATTTTGCTAGGAATGCTCGTCTGTGAGCTGGAATGGAATCTTGCATTGGTCTACCAAAGAGCTTTTGAGATGGAGACAAATTATCTTTCCGTGATGGTGTGTTACGGTACTGTAATAGAGAGTGAGTGAGCTGGTCATAATTGAGGGATCGTCCGGTCCACGCAGCTCGTATTAACTTCTTCATTGACTTCACTGTTGCCTCGGCTTTCCCATTGCTCTGTGGGTATCTAGGCGAGGAGGTATTATGCACAAATCCCCATTGTTTCGCAAATTTTGCAAACTGCTTGGACATGAATTGGGGTCCCTGGTCTGACCACAAGACGTCAGGTACACCAGTGCGGCAGAAGGACGCCCGGAGTTCAGCCGTCAACTTGGGTGCAGTTGTGTTTGTGCCCATGGGAATGACCTCTGGCCAATCAGTGAAACAATCAACTACGATGAGGTAGTCACGACCGGCATACGAACAAAAATCTGCAGCTATTTCTTGGAAGGGTCTCTGCGGTCTCGGTTTGGTGATGATTGGTTCTTTCTGTTGAGATGGCAGAGAGTCCTGGCACAGTTTGCATGAGGTTACAGCATTCTCGATATCATTGCTCATTCCTGGCCAGAACACTATTAGATTGGCTCGTTCTTTGGTTCGTACTATCCCTTGATGGGAGCTGTGTAGCTGCTGTAATATCTCATGCCTCAACTTTGATGGTACAATGAGGCGGCACCCATATACAATGAGGTCGTCATCAATCGCTAACTCCATCCGTATCTGCCAGTAGGGCTTGCAATCGTCTGCCACCTACTTTCGATTTTTTGGGAACCCATCAATGATATAACTCTTGAGCTTCTGGTATGTCTCGTCTTGCTCAGCTGCTTGTTTGAGGCTTTCAAGCTTTATGTTCTGGTCTTGAGGTGAGAGTACTGCTCTGATTTCTGACATGCCGAGTTCTTGGGAGTCTCGTTCACCCATCAAGTCTTCCTGACAGGGATCTGAGGTAGGATTCCTTGACAGGGAGTCAGGTGCCTCGTTCAATGTCCCCTTGAGCCATTCAGCTGTGAACTGATATCCCATGATCTTGGCTCTCAACCGCTGTAAACGGGGGTTCTCAATTTCGTCTAGGCGGTGGGTGTTAAGGATTGGGATGAGGGGATGGTGATCTGTGAGTACCGAAAAATGTGGTAGTCCTGCCAGGAAGATATTGCATTTCTTCATTGCCCATGATACTGCCAGTAGTTCTAACTCGACTATGGCATACCGTGACTCAGCATCGGATAAAAACCTGGAACCGGCCTGTATGAGACGCCATGTTCCCTCAGTTTTCTGTTGTAGCACGAATCCAAGGCCGCGTCTGCTAGCGTCTGTACATAATCTGGTTGGTTTTGTTTGGTCGAAAAATGCCACCGTGGGTGCTGTGGTGAGGTGTTCCTTTACTTGATTGAATGCGATGTTGAATGCTTCTGACCACATAAATTCGTTTTTTGTGCTTAACAGTGGGCGAAGGGGGTGTAGGAGTTGTGCGAGAGATGCTGTGCTAGAGGATAGTTGGTTGGCGAGTCCAATGAATGAACGTAGTTCAGTTCGGCTAGTGGGGGTTGGGAAGTTTGCAATAGCTTCCGTTATGGTGGGATCAACTCTGTATCCCTCTGCTGAGAGGATAAATCCTGCGAAGTCCACTTTTGGTTGCGCAAATTTCCACTTGCTCTTGTTGAGTGTGATATTCTTGTCTCTGCAACGTTGTAGAAACTGTCTCACATGTGCGTGGTGCTGAGACGTGTCGTGGTCATATATCACCACATCATCGACTATCCTTCTGTATCCTGGTAGGCCAGCGAAAGCTTCATCCATACGGCGATTATAGTGTTCCGATATGGATGAGATGCCATATGGTGCTCTGAGGAACTTAAATCGGCCAAATGGTGTAATAAAGGTGGTGAGGTCTTGGCTTGCAGCATCTAGCGGGCATTGGTGGTAGCCTTTCCTTGCGTCAAACTTCGTGAATATCTTGGCACTTTCAGCTGCAATATCTGCGACTGCTTCCGCTGGCGTTGCTGATTGGTACCGTTCTCGTTTCACATACTTGTTGAGGTGCGAGAGGTCTACACACATTCGAATGTTGTCAGAGCCTTTCTTCGGTGTGACTACAATTGGTGCACACCATTCTGTTGGGTGTGTTACAGGTGTGATGATTCCTTGTTCTAAGAGTGTGTCCAGTTCTGCTTTCAGTTTCTCTCGGTACGCAAATGGTACAGTACGAGGCGTTTGCACGCAGAATGGCTTAGCATCATCTGTGAGTGAAATGTGGAATTCCTCGCCTTCCATTGGCTGGATGTGCTCATCAAAGAGGGAGGGAAACTCATCCATCATCTCGTCGCAATTGTCACTTCTGGTTTGAGTCACCGATGAGATATTCAGTGGTCCTGATGGATTTGGGTAGTGTGGGGGTAATATTCCCAGTCTTAGAGATGCTTTCCATGACAACAGCATACCGTTTATCTCTGGGTAAATGTGGACCTGTTCACCGATGGATGCTTCGCCAAGCGTAATTTGCATTGGCATCATACCCAGTGGTTTCATGAGATTACCGCTCACTGTTTTCGGGGTTATGGTTGAGGGGAGAAGGTTGTCAATGTGGTCATTGAGGTGTTGCAGTACCATTGGTCCTGCGACGGTGATGTCTGCTCCTGAGTCTGGTAGAACTCTAAAGGTTGTGCTCCCATTTAATGCTGACAGCTGGATCTCGATGGTTGGTGCTGCCTCGATCTGGTTTCTGCTTTCGATCCCGGAGAGGTTTATTTCGGGTGCGATTGTTATGGCGTTGACTCCTGATTTCTGTTCGGCTCCGAGTGTTACTGGTGTTTGTCGGGAGCGTGATTTACAAACTTTGGCGAAATGCCCAACTTTGTTACACTTGCGACAGGCGACTTGGAAGGCAGGACAATTCTTCCTTCCTCCTGCGTGGAATCCCGACCCGCATCCGGGACATACTTGTTTGGTGCCAGGTGGTATATTTCCCTGGACCCCTAGCACTGCCGGCTCTATTGGTGAGTTGCTAATTTCAGCACGTCGTTTAGCGGCCTCGTGTGCTCGACACATAGTTATGGCTTGTTCCAAGGTGAGATCTTTGTGCTTGAGGAGCTCTTCTACAAGGTCCCCATCGTGGACTCCTTCTATTATTTGGTCTCGTATGCCTTTACACGTGCATTCATCTGAGCAGAACTTGCAAGTCTTGGCGAGCTCCCTGAGAGACACCAGGAAGTCATCAAAGGTTTCCCCGTGTTGCTGTACACGGCGTCAGAAGTTTCTCCTTTCTACTGTTTCATTGACCCGTCCTGTAACATATCCCTCAATGGCTGTGATGACGTCAGCAACTTTCTGGCGCTGTTCCGCCGTTAGCCCAAGGTTGTTGACGATAGTGACTGTCTCTCTAGAAAAGCAAAGGGTCAGGGCTTGTACTTGCTTACTTGCACTCTGTGAGCTGAGTCCCGAGAGGGCGAAATATGCCTCCCATTGAACTTTCCATGCTTGGAAGTCTGTGCCCCGGTCGACTTGTAGGTCGAGTTTAGGCAAGTCTCCTGGTCGAAACGTGTATGTCATAGACGCTGAGCCTTCGGACTGTTCCGTTGACGCTGGGTCTTCTCGAGAGTGTTCGGTATTGGTGCGAAGTCTTCTTCGTTTGTAGGCTCTCTTGCTCATAAAACCTAACTGCTGTGAGTGTTAGTTTTCCGGTTCTTGAACTGTTCGCAGCGCCATGTAAGATATCATAGTAATCTCAGATACAGCACATGGTATTACATCATCATGACATCATTACTATGAATAGATAATCATATACTAAATATACAGGTACTATATATAGTTAGTCAGTTCAGTTTCCTACAGCTGTCACAGCATATCCAATGATTTTTAGAAGCACCATGTTTTGGATATCAAGGTCACCTATTGGCTTGCAAAATATTTTCTGCTTGGATGCAATACAGTCCATCAGTGCAGGGGTGTAGCCGGCAGGTCAGGCAATCACTGGACCAATAATTTTCATCCAAATCTGTGACTTTACTTTCACTATAATACTAGTTTTAAGTGACAAGTTTACTCATGGCTACTCAGTCATGTCAGCGCTTGACATAACGCGTACAAGAATTTAGTCTTCCAATATTATTACCTTCTAGTTATCAAACTAGGCCTAGGTCATGCACATAATTAGCCTATAGACTAGACATCCATCACATGAGCATTGGAGTTGAAGTGTACGTGTTCAAGTACTAAAGCATGGCATCGTCTAGTTAATTATTGTGCTCACAAGAATAATTTGCTTTCAGGCATGAGAGCTATGATAGTCCTGTAATAGGCAGATTCATTCTGCTCCACATAGCAGCTAGCAGCCTTAACCACATTACTATGATGATTGTATTTCACATCAACAAAATAACTATGTTAACTTTATCCATTTCACAGTATGCCGTAATTCAGTGGAAGAAGACTATATTCACCAATTTATTGAACTCAATTACAATTAATTACGTTTCATGTACACATCCAATTGAAGCCTATAATATTTAACAAGGAAATTGGGTGACCTGGGAAAAGAGTTAAAATGTCTGTTACGGGATACTGTGAAGAATGGCAGCTCTATGGTCCACTACTTACATTCATGAATCAAAATTATCTTGAAAATGGTTGTGTAGAATCTTGCAAGACACAATAGTTTCTGAGATACGAGGCTTTTGTTCTTCTCTGAATGCTTATCTTCGAAACTGCACCCATCAATCATGCCTCACGTGTAGTGTGCATTATCTAGAAATACAGTTGGACTTCAGGCTCTCAGCCTCTAGTCTTGTGCCCAGACCCCTACTCAGCCTCTGGATGTGATGTGCTTGGTTCAACGGGCGGCTTAGCTGCTTGCACAGGTAAGTAACTCAATTGATTGCAAGCTAAAATTCTGAACTTACAAGTTAGTTAATATGTCAGTGTGTTTACCAGTGAACTTCCACATGTTAAGTTCCAGCTAGCTGAACTTAGCTGCATGGTCATATTACAAGATCTAGTGAATACAATACACGTTTGCTGAGCTCTAGTTCTCTTGGGATACCTCATTGCAGCTAGAACAGACCAGTACAAATATTCATACTTTCCGAACACCATTCAATCTTCTATCAGGGAGTCAGAAACAATTAACTCTGTATACATAGTTCAAAGACAACTTCAGCAGCTAACTAATTTGTAATTATATCTAACTTATTTGTGGAATATATTATTAATTCAAATGTAACTATTGTATATAGTTTGTACATTATTAGGGTACGCTTGGAATTAGCGTACTAATGACTGGTTCTTCAGATCAATTCTGATATGGTATTCCTTCATCACACTTAATTAACAGTCTCTCATCGAGGGTGTTGCATGGGCATACACAAGTACAACTGCGGTATGGGTACTCTCTGCACCCTGTTCCGGCTCCTATTAGCCTGGGACCAGTTCCATGGTACGTGCATGGCATTCATTTTAGGGATTACAGAAGAGTGATGCATGTAGTACGATATGAATCCTGTTAAGATTGGTGTGTTAAGACATGGTATGTGTGTGTATATCATGCAGTACTGAGTTACCGTAGTATGTGTAGATTCACTTAGTTAGCTCTGATATTTTGATAGCATCTATGTCCTTTATATATTATTTGAGTCACATGCATTGTGACACTTTGCAAACAGCTCAAAAGTTGTCACAATTTGTCACATGTACTTACCTCTTTCCTTGCTGGTTTGAGTGGAAATGTGAATGGTGCAGGCTCAGTCCTGACAATATCGCCAGCCAACTTGTGTTCACTGGCAATTTACGTTGATATTACAACTTTGCATCCAAATTCAGGCAAGTTAATTGTAATTATAATGGTGGTGTATGTGTTAACCTTTGAATTGTGCGCAACTTATTCCAGGGAATAGCCAAGTCTGTTTTCATAGCAAGCCGTTCTGCTGGTGAGATGTCCAATGGTTATTCCTGCACTAGTGAGAAGTGACTCTTCAGCTTTGAGTTGGATATCTGAGGTATCCTGGATCAGTGTACGGTGTGCATCTAAGAGGACCTTGTTTTTATCGTTCACATTGATGTGTCAGTAGAGGATAAACCTGGAGATAGTATGTGAAGTTTGGTGAGTGGCTGTAGAGGTATTGAAATTCTGATAATAAATATATTTATTAATGTATAGTAATTAGCTGTAGTCTTCCAATTAAAGCACAATACCTCTTCTATTCTTCTTACTTGACCACTAGTGAACCATGGTCTCCACTCACACAAAGTAAACCTAAATGCTGCTCTGTGTCATTTGTTGGTGTAGTCAATGATAGAGACATAATCTCAATCCATATACAGACCTGTCTGACTCACAGTGAATCAGATGCACCTGGCCACCTGAGCCTGGTGTTCTTCATAGTAGAGAGAATGGTAGTAGACAGAGCACTCTACGAGTACCCTCTTAGGACTTTTACAAGGAGCTCACTGGGTGGTTGAACAGTCCATGTGTGTACTCTGTAACAGCATATAGACATGTTGGTCTGCTATGTAAGTTTTGGTACTCCATTCACCTGCCACTTATTAGATACTGGTGATGTGTGTTTGTGAATTTATGTACCCTGTTCTTCAATTATATGCGGTTGCATTAATTTGTAAGTAGGTCAAACAAGGGGAAAAAACACACCAATGAATCAATTAATGAAAGATGAACAGGCTCAGCGGGGTTGGACACACAAAATGTGCCGTATGTGAATCATGTGGTGATGAATACATTCTATGGGTTATAGCATGGCAGAGATCATGGCCATGGCTGGAACACTCTCCTTCAGCAAGACATGCATTAATGGTGGAGAGGTAGACAGTTTAGCTGTGGTACCAAATGGTCTTTACATTACAAGTTCCTGGATTTGATTCAGCAGCCAGTGTTGGCTGTTGATTTAAAACCCTTGTGTCTATCAAATATTTAACTAGGTTCTAGCAAATCCTGAAACATTCTTAGTCTTATCACCATTTAACTGTTAGGTGTGGCCTCGAAGCTTAGTGCTCAGAGAGGCTGAAAAGCTTCATATCTCAGGAACTACAAACTTCTGTTGAATTCTTTGAGTAGATAATCTCGACTATTTTACCTTGGTATGCTACTTCTGCCGTTCTTGAGATACAGTTGGAACATACATACCCAAACCCAAAGAACCCAAACTAAGGCTTTTGGCTGCCACACAATGGGCCATGCCTAGCTGGCCTGCCTGTGCGCTAGACAGGCACAAAGAGCCGTGTAACTGCACTTCACTTCCCCTGGAGCCGGGCTAGGGGTACTGACAGTTCTCTTAGCTAGCTAGTGGTGTGGGCATCAGGGGACCCACCTGGGCCACTTCTGATATATGAGAACTGCCAGTTTGGTCCCTATTAAAACTCCAGGTTCTCATTTACAATTGAGTGTACTGATGGGAAGGTGTTAAATGAACATATACAACCACTAAGGGGTGGAAAATGGCAACACCTTGACGGTGGGACTCAAACTCCCAACCTCAGCACCAGGTGCACTACATCACCATGGAATCCCCCCCACCCACCCACCCACCCACCCCACATACACACACACGTACAGGGACAAACTGACTACCGTAATCACTGGTGTGCATGCACACCAAGGGTTCATTTTGTTCTTGAACAATTATAATTTTTCATGTACTAGCTATAACACACATCCTCTGACTACTTGGACACTTGCTGTTGCATTATTATTTTCAGCACGTAAGTTACATCTGGACATTTGGAGTAGACTAAGACTTCTGCTGTCTGTACATCATTGTATAAAGCTGCACACTTCTACTCATAAGCATCCATGATTAAATCTATCTCTAAACCTAAACCTTTACGTGATACTTCACGTGAAATTCATTAATTGATCCATGAGCTATACCCAGAAGTCGAGCTGCATGCTGTCTGATTGCTCTTCAATGTCACGCATCAATAGTCTACTATGACATATCTCTATTATTGCTTATCTTCCAAATTCAAACTCTTATTCTATCATTGTGAGCATCATAATATAATAGTCATATTTATTTATGTTAACTGTAATGCTGTTTCTTATTATTATCATTATTGATAATAATTTTATTGCACTACGGACATGTTATTACAATAGAGAATTAATTACCTTTCCAGCACAATTGGTAGCAACTCCTTAAGAGCAATGCTCTTTTGTATCCACATGCTTGACTGCTCCACGTACAGCTCCATCAGCCAGATGCAGGTTCTGCAACCACTGAGACGATTCTGTCTGCATGGCTTGTTGCAAGATAAGAGGAATGTGTGTCATCTAGCCAGATTGGTTCATTTTGTTTGCCTACTGTGAGGTATCAATCATGTCACATGAGAAGATTTTGCCAGTCTTTGGATGCCGTTGTCATCATCTTCCATCCACTGTTTTCAGGTAGAATGGCATTTATGATAGTTTTGTCTGATTCCTTTGCAACCCAGCATACCCATAGGCAGTGTCTCAAAAGTGCCAATGTTCATGGTATCATGTTGTTTTCATATGTTTCTTGTAGGGTGTCCACCATCTTTGTTCTTCAAGATCAGTGTACTTCATTTCATTGAATAAAGATTCAGGTAATTTAGCATTACACATTTTTATGGAAGTAGGCAGTTTCAACTAGCCTCAAGAAAGCTGTTGTGCATGTTCTGTAAGGACTGAATCTGAAAGTTTAGTAATAGTTCTTGAAATTAAATGAAGTGAGTGTTGATCGTCCCACTGAAAAATGAGATATAGTCACACCTAGTTGACACAAATAGTGTTTGTAAGGCTTGTATAGTGTAGGCTGCCAATTATCAGCCAATTATCCAGTATCTTCCTTCTCGTTTATCGTATAAACACCAAACTTCGACCAGATTGACTAGCAATGTTTACTCTGATAAATGAAAATTTGAATAGAACGTACAATTAGAACAACAGCTTTAGCGAAGCTCTCTTCTCACTAATGCTTAAGCATAAAAAACATCGGTGACCTCAACCAATTATCGTTGACGTGTTGAAATTTCGATTCCAAATTATCGTCCAGTTGAAACAAAGTGAAGATTTTGAGTCAAACAGTGATTATTTACAAGATATTATACACTAAACATTTGCATATCAACAATTTAAAACAGTGAAATGCTTAAATTACAGAGTTCAGCAACGAATTGCATGATCTTGACAGTCACCGTGACATACTTTTTATAGTCTATGAAATTGTTACACATGGATACAAAAAATGAAGAATACACAGCATGCAGTGCAGGAAGGACAAAATCTTTCTCAGCCATTTGCATCAGTGTACACATTTTCAATGCAATCTTCATGAACCCAGCGTAAACAAGAACACTGAATCCATTCCTCACCATCATTGCAATATAACTCAAAACAAACAGCACACTCATCAGCTTCTTCCTCACTCTGTTTTGCACTTGTATTTTCAGTAGTAGCTAGAGTTGATGAACCACCTCCTGCCATTGCTCTTGTCAGAGTAGACGTGTCATTGTGAGTCTCTGATGACTCATTTGCAGATCTGGTTTTAGAGCACTTCTGTTTCTTTCTTTCTCTTCCTTGCTTCTTTTTCTCTTGTTGCTCCATCTTCTTCTGCATAATGTCTCTCTTTCTCTCTTTTTCCTCTCTCTCTCTTCTAACTTCTTTTGCAACAATTTTTCCTTCTCTTCTTTCTTTTTTTCTTTCTTTCTTCTTTTTTTTCTTTCTGTTCTTCCTTTCTCTTTTCTTTTTCTTCCTGACTCAAGCTGTTTTTTGCTCTTTTTTCTTCGCATCATATTTAAGCATTCTGTGCTTGTAAGAATCCTGGCTGTGCAGTCTTAGAAGGCTTGGATAGATAGTTGGTCAAGGGATCAAGGTATTTGTCAAGAGTAGGTGATAATTGATTCAAAGGGTGGAGAAAAAAAGCTGATTACTGGAAGATCCGGAGGATGCAGTTGATTGCTGTATGGCCGATTGTCCAGGTATGATGTTCTGTAACTCTGCAACAGGAGCTGGTTCATGGGAAAGTGTGGTCAGAGAAGATTTCAATGTGGTACTTGTGTTTGTAGAAGCTTGTGATGGCTGGGTCTGAGGAGCTGTTTGTGGACTAATGTTCAAGAGCTTGTACATTAGCAAAAGAATTGCGGAGTGATTGAGTAGAATCAACAGCCTCAGGATGAAAGATGTTAAGCCAACGCTCATACTCTGTATCATGGAGATTGTAACCTTCTTCCAATCTCATTTCAAATAATGATAGCTTCTCTGGAGAAAAAGAATCATTTTCTTGGTCTATAACTTCAGTTACTTCCATCTTCTGCTCTGTAGTGGTGTTTCCATCAGTTTTGCTATTGTCTTGTTTCCATCAGTTTTGCTATTGTCTTGTTTAGCACCAGTATTTTGAATGTTTTCAGTCTCCGTTACAGCAGCTATGGCTTTTGGATTAAATGCCAATGCGGGACAATTCCAGCTTTTCTGAAACCAGAGCAGATATTTTGTGGTGATGTAGCTTTCATCCATGCCTGAGAAAATAATTGGTTGAAGTTAAATTTTGTAATAACCTTGCCAGGAGTGGACTGATAAAATTAAGTCATGGCATGTTTCTCTCCAATTTCTCTTTAGAGAACTAAAAAATAGCTCACGTCTAGTGGTTAAGCTTCGTGAGTTGTGTGAGGGGGAAGACAAGAGTGCTCCTTGGCAAAACGAATTGTGTTTGGATCATAGTGGGAGCTGTGACCATCTACCAAAAGCAATAGAGGTCGTCCTTGAACTGCATGTGCCAAGAAATGTTCCTTTAGCCACCCATTGAACAGCTCTTGATCATTTTGGCTCAACCCATAGCGTGTCCCAGGAACCTCGCTTCTTGTCCATTGTGGGTTTAGCTGCTTTGCATCGAAAATAACAAACGGCGGCTGTACCTGGCCTGTTGCACTAGAACATGCAATAACTGTCACTTGACCTTTCTTGCCCCGACTCTTTTCATCCCTTTTCGAGCAATGACTTTTTGTGGTTTTGGATCTAATGGTACGCCAGTTTCGTCCATATTATAGACACGTTCAGGTTGGTTGGCAAAATCATTTTCATCAAAAATCTCTTTAAGCAAACTGAAATAATGCTTTAGATTTTCCTGGTTAATAGCATCCACGTGAACATGAGCTGTAGCATCTCCGAAGCGCAGTGGGTGTCTTTGGAGATACCTTCTCCATGGTACAAAGCCTGGTCCCAAGCCTTACCTATCTTCTGTAGAGGAAACTGAGCTGGAAAATTATTTGGGCAAAGCTTCTCAGCTGGGATATGGAAAGACCCAATGGCAAGTGATCAACTTTGTTGATATAATGTCACAACTGAAAGGGGAATGAAGCGAAAAGCTCGGTTGAGTGATGGCTGGTGGACTACTCTGCCAGATAAACGGTCTTTGAGTGTGGAAGGTGGTACGCCATAATCTCTTGCAGCTTGGTTGATGGAAAACACAGTTCCATCTCAAACAGCTTCCATTGCAGCAGCAATCATTTGCTCCTCACTCCATTGCTTCCTCTTTATGGGGTAATTTAGGGGTTCTAGAGGAGAGGGTGCTGGCTATATATCGCACTTGTAGCGACCCATTGTTTGCTTAAAAATCAATGCAGACATAAGTTTAAATTTTATAAATAGCAACACACAGAGCTAAGCACTCAAATACTGTACAATTAAAGTATAATAATAACTGTATATTATAGTCAAAATTTGCATGACTTTTGCTTACCAATTTTGGGGAAATTAGGCTAGGCTAGGTGAATCCACGATAACAATCGTAGTCACTGCTGTGCTACGGTTTGAAGTGATTACGAGTAATTTTAAAACAAAAATACAGGTTACACTGCTTACAGTGGTATCGAGTCAAACAGTCCTTATTTAACACTATTCCACAATAATCACATGGTCTTTTCTCTCCAATATATCAAGTTGGTGTAGAGCTCATACAGTGCAGCGCCTAGGAAATGCTGAAAGCCCAGGTGGCAATGCATGGACGTTGGATTGATTCTAACTCTGTTCTTTTTTCTTTGTACTCAATCTAGATCCCATGAAACCTGATCTCGTCTAGACTTACTGAGCTACAATGCATATAATATTGAGCTCTTACAGATTAGTTAATGGCCTCCCACATTCATTGGTTGTTCCATAGCAACCTCTCTGATGCAATACGGAACCATAGTTACGTTTGTGTATAGCTGGCTACTTCACGGCTTCGAAGCGCATGTATCGCCATGCGCATGCGCAAAGAGCGGTCGATAATAAATGACTATGCAGACGATAATAAGTACTGGTCAATAATTGGAAATCTTAAATTATGCCACCATGATCATTACATCAAGTTTCCATGATAATACTGAGATACAACATAATATGTATTCAGGGTGTGTCACGCAAATAGAACAATCAAATTTATCTTAACAACAAATCAAAGGAACCTGGAGTCTATCATTTGCAAAACGTCCACCTGCCACAAGAAATGAGTCTGGTTGGAGGATGGAAGAGGATGGTTGTGGCAAATAATGTAGTTTCCAAGAAAATTTATTTTGAAAACAATCTGAAGAACACCACATGGTATGTTCAAGGTAGTAACAGCTAGTGCACAGCCAGCCAAAATTGACAGGTAATTCCCACAGCATATACAGACACATACGAAGTTGGTCTTAATTTGCCATGGACATCTATAGTCTTACCAAAGTATGTAAATCTCACTGAGTAGATCGAGACCCAAACCCAAAGAATCAAGGAAAACCACAGGGCATGTATCACTGATATTGCACTGTGGTTTGTGTTCTGTGGCTAGTATACCAAACTGCTATAGTCATAGACATAAGAATACTCACCACACTGGAGTCAAGCTTCAGTTGAGAAGAATCGTTGATGTCACAGAAAAATTCTGCTGCCATTTGTTTGCTTACTGGTGGATATTTTAAATTTCTCACTGCTTTTTGAACAGAAAAGGCTCCAGCTAGTCTCACTAGCCTGCCAAGAGACTCCATATATAGCTAGCTACAGATTTATATATAGTGGCTTGTATCGTAGTAGCCTAGTCAAATTTCAACAAACCATGCTTCAATCCTGCGCTCTTCTGGTAGTCGAGGGTTCTCACTTTCAAACTGGTTTATAAACGATAGTAGCGAACTTTACTAGCCTGTGCAACTAGCCCAGCAGCTAGCATACAGCTAGCTAGCCTATACTACTTTCTGTGGACTAAAAAAACAGTTATTGCACATCTTTCCATGTGTATGGAATAATGCTCTCGTGTGGTTACAATTATAGCCCTCGTTATATATTAGGCCTTGATAGATTATGCCGGCATAATTTTGAGCATAATAGGTACCCTTGAGCATCAAGAATTATGCTAGCATAATAGGCTGAATTTGGTGACCATAATGGGTTGATATTTGTTCGATTGACAGCACCTGATTGGAGTGAATCCCCTGTAGTCTCAGCAGTCACCTAAAAAGTATTATTGTTTACTCTGTTCTTTTCATTAAGCATGTTAGAACAGGTTAACTCACAAAGTGTGCATTAACTAGAAAACGTCATGAGTCAGCTATTGCTGAACTCCTTGGCTGATCAGCATGGCAGAAACTGTAGATGTAGACATGGATGATGAGTCCCTAGAAGGAGTACAGAGTGATATTGAACAAACTAGTGAATGTGAAGAAACTGAATCGGGATATTCCCAGTACGGTAGTACTGGGCCTGGTACACAGGAATGGCACGGATGGCCCATTAGTGCAATATAAATATTCACGCGAATAACTCTGCAAAAACTGAGCGCTTAGCACTAAAAGGCTTCTTATCCTACTAGTTAGCTCTTTCTTTTAAAACAATCGCTAAAGTGACAAACACAAAAATGCCAAACCTCCAATTTTCTCCATCTTCTTCTTATTCTTCTTCTATGTTGGCTCAACTTTTCTCAGAGACTATTCACTTTCAGAAGCTGATTCTTGAACGAACGAACGAACTTATAGTTTCTTCCGGGACAGTCGCTTTTGCCATCGGTTTTTAGCGCCTCTCATTGAGCAAGGCAAAAAGCGCCTTCTCCATATGGCCGCCATTAATTTCTACACTCATGCATAATTCATTAGCTTCTAGAAAATTCGAATTGACGTCCCTTTCCACACACAAAAGTGTGCATTATTTGGAATTCAAATGCAAGTCGCCTAGCACCTGGAACTATTTTGTGATACCTGGTTGCTCTTCTTAAGAGATGAATCAGGACTTTAATTATCATAACATATAGAAAGGCAAGTAAATCTTATGATACAGCTCCTGCCTCTACTAGCTCAGTAGCTAGCTACACACACCAACTTAAATGTGATTTGTAGAATTATGGAAAAATGAGAACAAACAAGTAAAAAAAAAAAAATTGGAAATGTAACAGGAATGGCTAAATCGTAAAAAGAACGCAAACAAGATGGAATGGCTGTTAGAGTGTGTAAGGAATTCTTCCTATGGGCAAAATGAGAGACTCATTAAGGAAATTGTTAAGTGCAGCCCATACAGGAAGAATTCTGCACACACTCTAATAGCCATTCCTGCGTTCTTTTGACGATTTAGCCATTCCTGTGTCTCATTACATTTGCAATGTTTTTTTTACTTGTAATAATAGTGAAGGCGGCAGTTCTAGCTCAACTGTGATGCCACCTTCCCTGCTAGATGTGTAATAAAGTGTCCTCCACCGTCACACTTAGCTCGACGCAGAAAGGTGAATACACTACCACCATCTGGTAGGAAGAGAAGTAGAGGAAGCATTACAGCTACTTGTCCTAAATCTGTTACACCTCGTGACAGGGTGAAACAGTATCCTGGAGAATGTTTATCAGTTAGTAACAATAAATTGTTTTGCCTGGCATGCCGAGAGGAACTGCCACTGAAAAAAAGTTCCGTGGAACAGCACTGCAAGTCTCAAAAGCACAAAAACGGCAAAAAGAAGTTAAAACTTAGAATCAGGAGAGAAGAGGGAGAGAGACATATTTAAATCTCTACAGAATTACGATCGTTGAGTACATCCAGCAGGTGAGACACTACCAGAGTCTACCCGTGTATACAGAGTGAAAGTTGTCACATCATTTCTAAAAGCAGGTATATATACCTCTCAATAAAGTAGATTGCTTTAGGGATATACTAGGGGAACATGCCTTCTCTTTGTCTGCGTCAACAAACCTTTGGCAACTCGTACCATTTGTGTTGGAGAATGAACTCCAAGAAATTAAGAGAAGCATTTCAGATAAACATGTGGGCGTCATATTTGATGGAACAACTCATGTTTGTGAAGCTTTTATAGTAGTTTTGCGCTATGTAGATGAAGATTGGGTTATCAAGCAGAAAGTATGCCGAATGATACTACTTGCCAAATCCTTAACTGGTGAGGAAGTAAGACAACTTATCCCTTGTCTGTCAACAGAACTATCAATTCTGCAGCATCTTGTTGTCAGTGTGATGCGTGATCGTGCCTCAGTCAAGTGTATCAATTGGTGTGCTTTACACTCACATGCTCGAAGTTGGGTGTTTCTCTCATACTTTAGATCACTTGGGAGAACACATGAAAACACCACTGACTTTTAGATGAATTCACTAGGGCCCGGATTAGTCTTTTTGCCCACAGTGCGAAGACAAGGCTTGCATGGAGAACCTACGTACTCCTTCATATTCTGCCACCCGCTGGTGGAGTAAGTATGAAGTAATACGACAGATTTACGATACTTTTGGAGATGTTTCTACTTTTTTAAGAGAAAGTGAATTACCTACTGCCACAACTAGCAAAATGTTGGCCATCCTTGATGATCCTGCTAAATGTCGAAAGCTAAAAATGGAGCTCTCTATAACAGCGGATAGCATGGATGTGTTTGTAAAATCAACATACAACCTTGAAGGTGATGATGGCCCATTGGTGTTGAGTGCTTATGAGCAGATTAGTGCCCTTTACTCACATATCTCAACTGCCTACTATCCTAATGTTAACGCTATGGCAAGAGAGCTGTCGCAAGGAGTATCTTCACATGAGCAACAATGCTAGCCTATGCTACAGAGTGTCTAACTCCTGCTTACACCTAAAAGTTTGAAAATGATCTCAAGCCATTATACTTGATGTATTCAAGGCAGCACGGTTTTTTAACCCCTCTAAAGTAAATGAGCTGAAACCTACTGCAACAGATATTGATTCTCTCAGGTCATTTCCATTTCTAGATTCAGAGCAAGAACTAAGTAATTTGAAATTGAAACTACCACATATATTTGGCAGCTGCTGAAGATGTCTCACCCAGAGTTGATCCTGTTAATTGGTGGAAGTCCCATGAAGGTGATCTACCACATTGGGCGCAGAATTTCAAATTAGTATTGTTAGTTCAGCCCTCTTCAGCAGCAGCTGAACGAGTATTTTCGCTGCTTGTCAATTCTTTTTCTGACAGTCAAGAGTCTTCGTTAGAGGACTATATTCAACTCTCAATCATGATGCAGTATAACTACAGAAACACATAATTGTGCATATGGTCTTCCATTTTTTTGGTCTTTTTATGGTACTTAATTCTTTTAATTGAAAATAAAAAAATTCTGCAGCATAATATTCAGTAGCATAATAGATAACTTGAGAAGCATAATAGGCAAATTTAGGAGCATAATAGGACCATTCCTTGAGCATAAAAGAAAAGAAAAATAGGGAGAGTCTTGAGCATAATCTATCAAGGCCTAGCCCTCGTGCATTACATTCCATACACACAGAAAGACATCTATAACTATATACAAGAGCACTTGTTTTTTTACTGAAGATGAAGCGTTAGCGTTATTCACAATCTCTGATAGGCAGCATAATAAAGTCCTCCAGTGTTCTTATATCTCTCATCCCATGGATAGGTTCCCATGTCTCTCCTAAACTAAACAATGAGTTGCTTTTGGCCTCGGGAAGTACTTATCAAAGAGACTTGAAAGGCTTTTTGAACTCAAAACACTAGAATCCTTGTTTTCCCTTCTAGTTCTAGCTGTTATAGTCTTCTTTGTGCAATGTTTGATCTGATGATCTGATTGGGCAATTTTCTAAGCCAGTCAATGACCACACCTTCCGTTCTTACTGATTAAACACTAAAAAAGCACAATGACTGCATAGTGCACCAAGGGTGAAGGCTAGCCCGGGTTACTAACCAATACCTAGCATTACAGAAATCTCATACCCATTTGTTAGATAATTTATTCCATGTAGACAATGTATTTGCTGCCACTAAGTAGAAGTGAGAGGAAGTTGTAATGTGTCAACAGCCGGATTGGGTTCATCTGGTGGCATTCACTCTGTATTTGCACCTGTGACTGCAGTCAAGATGACAGTCAATGCAGTCAATATGAAACTTTAGATTGGTAAATGTTGGTAAAGGTGGTGGTTACCAATTGAGTTTGTCATATAGTGTTGGGTCAAGCGCAAAATTTTACCATTTGGTCAATGGTCAAGATCAAATTTTAGTGAAGGTAAATGGTCAAAATGTATGTAAAGATCTTGACTGTGGTCGTGGGTGAGTTGCCACCCCTTGTTCAGAACAAATCAGTTTTCCTAACATGTTGGGTGATCTAAGATCAATCTGTTGGCTCTATCATAATAATTTGTCTCTGACACTAATACTGCACCATATTCGTGCCCAGGCTCCTCCTTCGAAAATAAGCAAGGAGAGAGCCTAGCTGGTATCAAATATCACATGCGTGACATATAGGTGGACGCGAGCTAAGTAGTAACAAGACATTCACGTGACCTAGTCTAGGGCTTCAGCATCATTTTTTCCTGTCTAAGAACACTGAGAGAGCTACGAGTGGATGAAGATGAGATTAAAGAAGACCAAGGACACTTAGTAGCCTCTAATGATTCAATGGCTGATAAATATTAGCCTCTCGTATCAGCTCTTTCAGTTCAGAGTTCAGTCTCCATTCTTCTATCAGCCGTGACAAGACACACAGACCATAGATGATCACAAATACTGAGCAGAAGGTTCTGCTGATGCATATTCAAAATTGACTATGTCACGCACGTGATAATACCAGGCTCTCTCCCTCCTTATTTTCGTAGGAAATATTCGCGAGGGGTGGGAACTAGGCTACCACATTCACTGTCACAATGTAAAAATATGCTCTATCCCTATACACATCCTCTTCCAACCTGATTTGGCTCATAACATCACATGATCATCCCTGCAGAATCGCAAACAATGCTGGATTCTCACCCTGCTTCGTGAACTTCCTACTCAAGGCCTAGGGATGTCGCAAAGATTTAGGATTGGCATTAACATCAATGGGAAGCATGATCTGATACAGACCTTGAGACCAGCTAGATAGTCTCAATACCCTGAACCGGTTGAGGAATTCCTACAGTCCGAATGAGAGGCTGGCAGAAGAGTGGCTGGACCCTCCAGATGTATCCTAAGTACAGAAAAATAGACTTGGAGTTATCTCAAAATGCAATCAACCACACATGCAGGCATGCGTGCAAGTGGAAACTGAATCTTGGACTTATCCGGTCCCTACCTCCATAGTGTTAGTGACAACCCTAAACCTTGCTCCATCTAGCTTGATACCACAGCAAAAAATTCTTGAGCTATAAGACAACTTGTCATGGCAAGTTACTGGTGAAAATAGACATTGAAGCGGGTTGGCAAACATTCCAGTACACCCGAGTAGATACGGTCCTTTAGTTTGGTGTTCTGTTTTCAGCAATGGTGGACACACTAGAGTACTGAATAAGGGTGTGTAGTAAGCAAAATTCCACAGCAACAATAATTATATTGGCAGGATATACTGACCTTTATTGAGTTCTGCCATGAGTCGAGCTATAATTATACCTCCATGAGAGCAATAATTGTATCAAATCTTTCAAACAGTCAATCACCCATGCACACATCTCTATGTTTACCAAGAATAGCAATTGGTCTGCATAATATTATACCACTTGTACTAAAGGATCAAAACATGCATGTGCTCATGTTAACATCATTTATCATTCTGAATAAAATGGACACAATTAATGCTAATCGCAAAACTGTTCCAATGTGTATTATGTTTTCCTTGGTGGTGGGTTGAGCCAGATAAGACCTGAATCTGTTACATAATTTATTTTTCTGTTTAACATTGATAGAAAGTAATGCACTCTAGAGGCAGGGATAGGTCAATCAGACCTCAGAACCATAACAGTTATGTACTGTAATTAAAATTAGTGATCAAATTTGTTTGAATTCTGGATAAAATTTAGACACTGGTCGGCCCTGGAAAAAAATGTCACAAATTTTAAATTTGGTAATAAATAGCACTAGTCTTGTATTACACATTTTCTTTTAGTTAAACTGCTGAAAAACAGAATGGAAAGAAGTCACATACGTACACATGTATGATGACAGCTAGCCCACAGAAAAAATCAATCAGTGATCTGCTAGAACAACTGTAGCAGTGTAGTCAAAAGAAAATCAATGGTACAATCATTCCTAATGACTTAGGCTCTTTCCCTTCTGATTTTCAGCAATAAATACTCACAGGTACAGAGTCTGTACGAGAATAGAACAATCAACAAAGGCTATATAGACATTAATGACACAATGATAGCATGAAATAATATGACAAGACTTTCTTAAAAGAATCACTAAAATTAGTGTCATGTGCATATGTTTAACAGTTTGTGTGGCAGAACATAATGCTTCTTAGCACATGTATGCATTATCACATGAATACTGAAAAAGCTAATTTTAAAACATGCATATATACTGAAATAGAAAGTATGGGTAGAAAGTGATTGCTGACAGCAGGAATAATATTGAATAATGGGTTATAGTATAATAGTCTGATGGAGCATGATAGTCACTAATGATTAGAGTGCATCAAAATCAGGAGGAAGCAAAGGCTCTGGAGTTGCATTGATGGTCATCATAGCAATACTGTTTGTACTCTGCCCTAAGTTCTCTTTCTCATAACCTGAATCGACCGAGATCTCATAGAGCTGAGGATCAGGCGAACTTCCATCGCTGAATCCTTCCAGCCGATCAAACACTTCATGATTAGGTGAAGCAATGACCAAGGAAGGGTCATTGTGATGATCCTCCATTCTTTTCATTGGCAGTATACCGTTACTGTGAGAGTTGTGTGGATCTAAGAAGGTCGTGAACCCACTACCACTATGGGTGGGATGATGTTCCACGTACGTGTTGTACTCACGAATATGTGTGGTCTGAGAGTTGTTATTATGGTTACCAATCATTGTGCTCGAATGTGGTATGTCTTCAGGATGGTTAGTTACCTTGACAACAGGTGGGCGTTGATCCCAGTCCGGTAGTTGGATTGCCGAGCCACTTATTGGAAGGTCGAACACTTGTGTTCCCATTGGACGTTGATGAGGATCCAATGGATTAGAAGTTGGCTCAGGTTTGGTATTGGAGGTAGCATTTTCAGTGGTCACTTTATAGACTTTAGTAGGCCTAAGCAAATCAAATAATGGTAGTATACAGTATAAGCTACATACTATATTATACTATGAAAACCACATATCTCGAAATAATTTATGGTAAAGGGTTGTCAAAGTTATAGTATAATTATCTAGTTTGAAATAATATTTAACAATTTGACTGCTTGATTGTCCGTAATTATACTGTAGATTGGAAAATTTTCACTGTTATGTGCGTTAAAACGTATGGCAATCCTTACTCAACAAGTGAAAAATTTATAGCGGCAAAAATTTCCTGATCTACGGTACTTTGCTTACTGTATGATGTGTACTACACACATATGTATGCATAGCATCAAATTTTGAATTTGTTATGTTATAATTGTGTTAGGGACCCACGCAATAACTATTTTTCACACACATCACTTACTTTCTTCTCAAGCACACGACAGCAGTGATGGTTCCAACAACAACTGCTACTATTGCAATAAATGCAATAGGTAAGGCAACAACAAGAATGAGTAACCCTCTCCTGCCAAAACCACTGCTGCCACCTGGTAGGACCCCCACAGTGGTGGGTGTAATGGGGATGGTCACACTCGTGGTTACAGTAGTTGTTATCCCCTGTACCTCAACGTAGTCACTCCAGGGACCATTCACATAGGCAGGGGGATCTCGTTGTACTTGAACTTTAACCCTCAAGCGGACCTGAAAAAAAAACAAAAACAAAACAAAAAAACCAATACAATTGTGAGCAATAGAACTTATGTGTCACTACTGTAGTATAATGTGTAAGATTAGCAACTCATACACAATGTCATGCAAACCATCCTGAAAATTAGCCTAGCAAGAATATTATAATCAAACAATTATGTGGTAGATCTATACCTAGCACAAAAACCACTAGAAATAGCTATTATAACATACTGAAAATGAGGACATGATTCATACAATGAAATCATCTTTGTATGCATACCAACCAAATGTTAAGCATGCACCAATATTTTCAAGAAACAATATTATCCTATGTGGATTATCACAAGTACATACATGTACTACATCATTGTCAATTTGATATAAGAGTACATAATGAAAGAACAGAATCCCACATTACTGGTGAGAGAAGTCTACGTACTTGCAGTAATATCAAATTTTTGAAGTAGACACTCCTACAGCTTCATAGGCTATGTATGCACTCATGTACACACCATACGTAAAAACATTCAGGCACCCCCAGTGAAGCTATAGAGGCCGACATGCCTCATTCACCAGTTCAAGGACATGGCAAATCATTAATTCCCACTAGGCTGGACTCTACATTAAACAAACACACACAAAATTGTTTACCGTGCTACCCCACCACCACCAATCATGTGTGTCTCTACCTAGCTAGACAAGTCTCCAGTGGTGGAGCCATAACAACTCAACATCAGACGTACAGTCTACAGCAAAAAATCTAGAAGTGAATTTTGGCAATGCAAAATCAGTTATGGTTACTAGTTCATACAAGATTTACAAATAGCAATGTCTCCCCAACTATAAGTCAAATCTAGAAGTATAGACTCCAATTATCTTGTAAATGCACTCACACCCTTGATTTTTATCTAGACTACATTAATGCTGCCTAATTTACTAAAATCACATAGTACTCAAAGTACTTTGTACACACAAGTACTCTGCATGCTTCTAATAGTTGGAAGGCAACATACAATAATGCATCCACGTGATTTTTGTAAAGATAATAATTATAGTTTGAAATTTTCTTTACCTCAAAACTTCCAGCATCATTGATCACCACCACATGTCTAAAGGTAGAGAGATCACTGTCTCCACTGATGGCCACCATCATCTCTGAATCATTGCTACCAGCCATCCTGTATTGGATCTCGTACGTTGCTATGGCAATAGGGGTGGAATTGATGGGGTTGAAGGGTGCCCACTGTATTATTAATCTTTCGTTGTCGCTAGTTCTTTCAACTGTGATGTTTGAGGTAGGGATTGATTCAGTTGGAGCTGTGTGTGTGTGTGTGTGTGTGTGTGTGTGTGTGTGTGTGCGTGTGTATTCATAAGTCACACTATACTATTGTTCATTCAATGCACTACATAAAAGTCCCCCCAAAATATCCTGTAGTAAAATCAGTACTAACAAAAAACAATTGCATGGTAATGCTTTTATCAGCTACAAATAAATGATGCTACTCTCAATAGGGAGCTCCCAGTTTGCTTATCACTACAATACACACTTCTGGGAGATAGTCACTTAATTTGTACTTTTACCATACACTATCTATGCAGTGCTGGCATTGTAATTAATAAGAAATATACCATTAGGAAATGTCCTCACAGACACAGCACCATTAGCCGAGCCCTGCCCCACAAGAGACACACCCACCACCTCCACCCAGTACTCCGTACTAGCTTCAAGATCAGATATGGTGAGGTTTCGCTGGAACGTTGGAAAGGGACCAAACATTGTACCATTGGAGGATGCATTCTTGGGAGCATCGTAAAGAAACACTATATAGGTCAAGAGAAGTGGATGAGAGCTGCCAGGAGATTGAAGTTCTTCCCAGGATATAAAGATACTTGAGTTGGTGTCAGCATCAGCAGTGAAGGTCACAGGTCCTGGAGGGACTGTAGGGAGTACATGTACGCATGTTTACAATATTATGTAATGAACAATATTATTTATTATTGATCTTCTTTCTTATCGTAAACAAGTCATGAATATATAAATTATGCACGAATTAAGGTTAACTAACTAACAAAGAATTAACTTGGGAGAGTTTTTTCAGTTAACTCATTGAGCATATATAGAGATCTAACGCTTATAAAAAAAATTAGTGGTGATTTTTAACATAATACCTTGTGGTTCTTCCACACATAAGAACACTGCTTCAATCCTACGACCATATATGTTCTCCATGTAACACTGAATCACTGCCGATGACTGGAAATTGGTGATCATCATCACAGAAGCAGTCTCATTTGTGACAATTCCAGTGGTCACTGGACTGCCATTTTGTAACCACCCAAAGGTGAATGGTGCTGGGACTCCAGTGAAGAAACAAGCAAGAGTGACATCACTCCCTTGTGGGATGGAGAGGGAGCGGTTAGATGACTGGACTCCATTCCAACTGACAGAGAGCTGCTGAATTTCTACACTAGCTGTATATACATTAGTGCATGTGCAACAAAACCAAACGTAATTTACATTACCTTGAAAGTAGATAGTGGAATAGATACACGAGTATAGGCTATCAAAGATCATTTACATGCACTAGCTCTTTACCAAGCTTGTATACATGCAGGTGTGGCACGTGTGAACTAACAAAAACTTACAGCGAACAATAAGATGTCCTTTATTTGATGCTGCCTTCTCATTGATGTGGTTTGTAAAATCAAAAGGATTTGCAAGTATTTGACAAGTATAGCACTCTCTCTCGTCATCAAACCCCACCGACTCTATGCGATAGACGGGAAACCCAGGGTCGTTTGGGTAAGAGAATGTGGAGAGCAAAACTGGTTGGGGAAGTCCTGGAATAATAACTGGGATACTATCAAAGAACGTTGTGTTTGAGCTAGGTTGAGCAGACTGCACTCCAACACACTCCAGGTTGTAAGGCTGGCCCACTAGTCGAACCATGTCACGAGGTTGAATGAAGAAATGAGGAGCTGCATATAATATAATAATTGTGGGGGTGTATATATTATGATAATCAAAAAGTACAAAATTGACTAAACTACATTGTAATTGGGACTATTGCAGTAGTAAGTGAAGAATGCTCAGCTAGTTAATATTCCCCAAACTTCCAATTTTATATTATCATTATTGCAAGTTGCTCAGGAGTAATATATGAGAGATTAAAGGCAAGCAGTACATTACTTGAGTAGGGGGGTTTGGATTCTTCATCTATAGTACGATCACTACCCAACATTAAGAAACATTTGTTCTGAATAAGTTGGACAGTTATACCTCATATGTTGAGGAATTTACAAATTAAAGTCAAACCTTGTATACACAAACATGTCTAAGTTTTGCGTTAGTACACACACACACACATAATACTATACACACAATGCGACACTATCCATGCATTAGTAACACTCAGCTGTATAGAAAGTGACTCACACACACAGTACATCTAAAGGCACACCCAAAGAGGATTCTACTAATAGCTAAAGGTCAGGACAAGAAGACCTAATGTATTTGAGGATGGTATTAGGTACAAGATGGACAATGTAGCAGTACAAGGCACACCCACCTTTGATATGGAACACTCATTAGATCATGAGCGTATACTTAACCAGTATGCCAATGGTTGACATCATGCACAGTACATACAGTGTGAAGCATTAAGTCATACTGATGGCTAGAGACTGTACAGCTAGAAGATACACAATGCATAATATAGTGCACTATACAGAAAAGGGGGCACATCCTACGTATCTCATGGATAATATATACACAAATCAAGTGAGATAGCAGTACTACTGTACGTAACACTATCTTACCCGATACTGAGTCAATCAAACTGAGCTGTGCCTGAGAACTGGTCATTCTACCGACAATATTGGACACTTCACAATGATACATCCCCACGTCTGACGTCCCAACCTCTCTAATGAACAGGGTCCCACTCACATCCGACACGTAGTAACGGTTACTACTGGCGATGTTGAGTGGCGTGGAATCCTTGAACCATGTAACAGAAGGGGTGGGTAGGGATCGGTTGGACTCACACTCAAAGGCAGCTATCTTTCCAGCAGGGATTTGAAGAGGAGCAGGTTCAATGTTGAGAGGAACAAGAACTGAGTGTCGTGTGCATGTGAGCGTGTGTGTGTGTGCTGTATCTCATCATCATGACATATTGTACATGCATATACCTATTTTATAAATGTACACCTCAATAACATGTACTGTACATTAAATATCTATAGAATCCTAAAGCTAAACATGTAAACAAAATTAATCATAGTACAGGTTAGAGAAAGGCTATACTTACGTATATGCATAGTATACAAAGTCTACACAAAAAATCAATCAAGCACATGCAACTGGATGTGGCAAGATTGCATGTGATGAAAGGTAGACGGTATCTGACAATATACTAAAAAGTAGTGAGAGCATTGTGTTGCATACAGACACACTCAGGCCTGAAACTCCAGTGAATGTCAAAATGAGAATCTAATAACCTATCGTACCTTACTTTGAAGCACACATGCAGTGTCTTGTACAGACAACAGAGCTTCCACTAATGACTGGTTTCTATGGATCTGAGATCAGTTCATAGTACTTGGGAGTGCAGCAGGCTCATGTGAAAATAACACTCATAAATGCATTATTCATGTACTATCACGATGGTAACCAGTCCTAACCATTATTGTGTATTGGTGTATGTGTCTGTAGCTAACTTCCTTTGAATAGGGAGGCATGCAATAATTAATGTGAGATTATAAAGCACATTAACGATCACGTGTATGTACACGGAAATACAATTGTGCATCACACACACACACACACACACACACACACACACACGGACATAAAGGACATTTAAGACTGCTAAGTACCTACTGTATAACATGCATAATGGCAGTTTCCAATCATGAAAACTTTATTCAAGAACTCTTCACACTACTATAATAAAAATAATGTGACATGCCTTGCACTGACACAAGATTTAATGAACCACAGCTACATATATATATATAGCTCATGTCTTGTACTGGCACACACAGTACTGTATAGTCAATCAACATACCTGCTTGCCTCACTCTCCAAGTAGCCATGACAGTGACCCCCACCTGACTGGAAACAACCAGCTCATATACCCCAGGATGATAGCTAGCATCAAACACCTCTATCTTGAGTGAAGTGGACCAAACAGATGCTGAGGTACTGGTCGGTTGTGGGATGACCACGTTCCGGATCTCACTGCTACCATTGAATCTCCATTCAATGTCAGTTATTCCAGCACCTGTGATAGTAGCACTCAGGGTTTGGGATTGGAAGACATACACCCTGTCTGATTCCGGTTCTATCCTGACTTGAGGAACTGTAAGAGAACGATAAAGAAGTAGCTATGAATTCAGCAAACATAACGTACAGAAACAATCTTTGAAAAAACTATGGCCTAGCTGAATCAGTTGATAGCAAAATACTGGCCCATGGATGACATATAGCTCGTACTAAATAGTAATATTAAAGTTATTGAGCAATCACAATTAAAGCAATAATGCTCTAACATTGAAGGCTCTTGTATACAGTAATGCGAGAGAGATGAACGATGGTATTAGTACAAAGCTTTTTAGGTAATAGTAGGGATTACAAACTAACTATTGTTCAAGAAATTAAATAGTTGCTACAATGTTTTGTGGTAGATTTCAAAGTCAACAACAGCTTCAGCTACAGCAGGAACAGCTTGAAGAGATGAATCTAAGACAGCAGCAATTAGAAGATAGGTTAAAATTAATGGAAGAAGAAAACTTGGCTCTTCGAAGTGAGGTATGTGGCATAATGTTTTAATACAGTAATTTACAGCATGTGCAGTAAAAATTCGATCATAATACCCAAAACCACAAAAATAATAATTACTAGCACACATTATTTTCAAAGAGGACTTAGCTATTAGCTATTAGCTCGCAAAACATACAAATATTTTGATACTACATTGTATCACATTTACATGTACATGCTCAGGAATTTAATATTTTGCAAACACTTAACGGATTTCATACTTCCATCTTAAAGCTCGTTAATACATGCATGAGTACAACTATAGAGGAGGACACTCAAAGACAAGGGTTAGACAATTCCATGAAACAAACTTTTGTCATTACGATTATAAGGCGATGGGTACATGGACTTGGAACATGCCTACATGTTTCAATTTGTTCAAAAGGAACATGAGTTATGACTTACGGAGGTCAGCCATTAGACCACACAATGCCACAGTTATGATCTAAAGTTTAGAAATTACGTTAATGTGTACGTAAGCATGACACACATCCAACGAGCATCTTACTATTGTATGTGAATTGACAGAGGTAAGGCAAGGGCATGGTGCAGTTGACAACACGGAATCCATCAATGCTATGGAAACCAAGGCAGGACCGTGAAGGGTCGATGGAGGAGGGCTGGGTAGTGACGTTTTCTCTGACAAAGTTGGAAGCCATCTCTCTAGAGACATTTATAATCATACCAGAACTGGTAAACCTATAAAGATAAATTATGTAATATGTAGCAACAGGACAATACACACACACACTCACACTCAGATCCACACACACGCACATGCATACACACACGCACACACACACACACACACACACACACACACACAAACACACACACACACACACACNACACACACACACACACACACACACACACACACACATTCAAATCAAACACACTCAGACATACTTATAGCCAATCCAGAGTACTGCAGATCTGTCCAATCCTCTTAAATATCTTCCAAGCACCTCAAAATGTGCTGCATCATCTACAGCCACAAGATTGCCTCCCTGCGCCTGGCATGAATCACTAGCAGCACTATAAGTGAGAGGGTTATTAATGACAGTGAAACATGTGGAGCAGGAGGAATAGGGGTACTGGGAGGAAGGACACTGGAAGGCTCCGAGCAGACCTGCAAAAGAGAGAGAGAGTTAGGTAAATACTCTTAGCTTGATCAACTAGTGTACAAATATGATGCCAGGAACTATAAAGAGTGCTTAGAGATCTATAGCTAATACAATGCTAACCTAGGATGATAAATTACAGGTGATTCAATGGAACAATTAGTTGCAATAATCATAATTATGGGTAGCTAGCTATGTTGACAGAAATGTTCTCAGTAAGAAAAATCATCAACTAATTGTTGGATTAAAGACACAATTGAATCATATACGGCTCATTGGCAATGGGGCTATGGGGCACATAATTATCTCTAATTGGAGACATTGTCCCTATTGTTAAGTGTGTAATTCTATAGTGGAATTAGAAAGAAAGCTCAAGGTGTCTATTTGTCTCCCTAGGAGCCCCTCACACAGTCTCTGCCTGGGATGCCAGGCGATGCTAGTATGTATATGCCAAGTCCATGTCAACCACACAATAGAATGGATCCCACACCCACTCAGTCCAACAGTGATCAGAGCTGTGCAACAATAGCAGGCAGGGCACATACACCCCTAGAGCCACATGTTCCCAAGCCCTTGATTCGTATGGGTTACAAGAGGTGTGTATAGAGATTTCAGTTTGAAGAACTATCTAATTGGGGTAAGTTTCTCAACTAAAACATCCAGATAAGTATACAATATGCAATAATAATATGATAAAATTAATGAGTTGTAGATAAAGATGGGCTACATGGACTAGATTCAAGTTACACGATCATTCAACAGCATAATAATAATATTATACTGTAGAGTACAAAAAATTTTCACCATGCTGAATGCATGAAGTTTAGAACAGAAATGAAGCAAAAAAATTGCACAATCATGAGTGAGACAAAGACAGTGAAACACTTCTGACCTTTGCAATTAGTAATTTAAAGCTATGAAACTGAAAATACTTGTGCACAGGTGTGTTTATGAGCAAGAAAATGATTCACTATGAAATTTCTTTTAAGAAAAAGCACAAACATCCTGGTAAATAAGCATATAAGGCAAGGCATTAGAGCTTCTATTGGTCACATTGTGACATAGTGTTCAGTAGGATTTGTATTAAGTGTAGTATGGAAATTACACTGTCTTCCATGGAGTCAGGCATCTCTAAATGGCTATGTGAATGATCACAAGTGGTAGGTATATAGTAGTACAATTAAACACTCAAGGCGGAAGAGAAATTATGCATACAATAACTAACATTCAACTCAAGGAAACAATTACTCCTAACTGTTGATCCTTCCCATGCAAAGTCACTATGTACACATTAATTTTGCCAAGGAAATGTTATGTTGGGATGAACACGACTCGGTAAAGGAGTGTGGGCTGCAGGTTTAATGAGAATAGCTTACTTTGTAAACATGTGACAATACACTTGACTGTACATCTGAAAATAAAAGGGCTCTAAGTGTTGATATCAGTTTGGGTGTATTGGACATTGCAAGTAGCAAACAACAATGAAAACTTAACATTAATGGTTTATAATGGCTCATGTGAGTCACTTATTTTGTCCCTATTGGGATGTAGTCTTTGTCTATACAACTGGAGGTTGTCACAATATACAGAATAAAAGTCATGTTTTAACTCGTAAACAGCTAGTGTCATATTTTCGAATTTTTAAATAAAAGCACGTATATTTATATAATACTTTTCATCTGGGAGTTGAGTGGAGTCATAAGCCCACAGTGGTTTAATGATGCTCATCTTGTTTATTCTACATTATTATAAACCACCACCTGTAAACAAATGAGGCCTAGTTGAACTGCTTGATGACCCAAACATATACATACATGAAGTGATTATGGGAATAGACAATCCAAGGATACCAAAACACCTATACAGACTGTAGGACAGTTGCATCTGTAAAGTACGTACTTGCAAACAGAAGCTTACGAATGTAAGTTCTTGATACAACAAATTCAGAGCCTAATATTGTATTCGATCATGTGTTCACAATGCTTTTAAGTTTGTCATGTGCACCAGGAGCTTGTGAGCACTGCAAAGCAACACCTACACTCTAAGCTAAAGACTAAGAACTCTATACCAAATGTTTTGAAATTAACACTGTGTTGCACCTCCTCTGGGGTGCATCACAATAATCATCATGGTTTTTATAGTTAACCAAATCCAGGGTATAACACTAGTGACTAAACAAACTTTGGTTGATAAATGGGACTGTGGACACAACAACCCCTGCCAACAGTTTCACATCAGTAGGATCTTTCCCACATTCCTCATTTACAGTTTCTTTTTTTTTTTTTTTTTTTTTTACAAAGTTGTGTAAACTAAGTCTGATTTGGTAAAATAATATACCACATACTTTCATTGCTATAATGTGCCCAACTCTCAACTGGAGTGTTGGGTGGGTACACTCCTCTAAGAGAACACAACCTCTTTACGTCCTCTGAATCTCTTTATGTGGCATTAGAGAAAACCATACCTTACACCATTACATAACATACACATAAAATGAAAAATATACAAAACATGGATTTTCAGAGCTTTGAAGGTAAATGCAGCACGATAACTGTCTGTAGTGATTTAGTATTAGTAAAAATTGTTTATTTTACTACAAGAACTTACATTGACCCAAATTATACAGACACCAGAAATAATAGCTAACTACATGACTGCAAGAGTATGATAATTTTCACTGGTTTTCTAACTACATAAATACCTACTAATATGCACCTAACGCTCACTAAAGGAGGTGATAAACAGTGGTTCTCACACCAAATAGCAACTATTTTCACAAATCAGTGGACAAAACCTTGCAAAAATTGAAAGGCTACTTGCATGCACCCACTAGCACAATATAACCATATCTGCAACACACAAGAAAATACAGGACTTACGGAATGCGTAGAATAAAGTAGCACAAACGAGTAGACAGCACCTTCTCGACATGATAATCCTAGCTAGATTTCTGCAAGTCGATACGAACTTGAAATGAACTGTATGAAAAAGTGATATCAGTAGCAGTGAAATCTACTGAAGCTCTAAAGAATGAATAACTTGGATACATTAATGTATGTGCTTACTTCGTTCAGATCCAAACTGCTCTAATAGCAAATGGTAAACTGACTGAACTCGCTCACGATCACCTACACTGGCCTTCAAGTGGGCGGTACTTCATTATTAATTCTTACATCCTGTAGCCACGTGAATATTGCATTAGTACGTGCGCGCATGCGCAAGAGAGTGCAAACACAAGAAGTTAAAAACATGAAAGACAATCACTAGACAGACAAAGAAATGAAAATCCACTGTAATTATTGCTGTGCACAATTGGTCTTGCTGCTCATTCTCTTCAGTTTACTTTTCTTTCTTTTCCGTTTGCTGTGAGACTGACCTAGCTCATCGACGCTCTTTGACATGGGAAAGAGAACTGTGTGTGTGTGTGTGTGNACTTGGATACATTAATGTATGAGCTTACTTCGTTCAGATCCAAACTGCAAATGGTAAACTGACTGAACTCGCTCACGATTACCAACAGTTCTTCAGGTGGGCGGTACATCCTGTAGAGCCACGTGAATATTGCATTTGCACGTGCGCGCATGCGCAAGAGAGTGCAAACACAAGAAGTTAAAAACATGAAAGACAATCACTAGACAGACAAAGAAATGAAAATCCACTGTAATAATAATTATTGCTGTGCACAATTGGTCTTGCTGCTCATTCTCTTCAGTTTACTCTTCTTTCTTTTCCGTTTGCTGTGAGACTGACCTAGCTCATCGACGCTCTTCGACATGGGAAAGAGAACTGTGTGTGTGTGTGTGTGTGTGCGTGTGCATGTGTGTGTGTGTGTGTGTGTGTGTGTGTGTGTGTGTGTGCGTGTGTGATCACTGAACAATCTTAACAAATATACAAAAGCACTCATTTTGATTTACCCACACATTTCCGTAAATACAGTTTTGGCTAAATACATGTACGTCGTGACCTTTGTCATGTAAAAGTACTTTGGTTCTCACGAGAACAAACAAATCTCAACAATCTACAGCAGTACACACACACACACACACACACACACACACACACATACCCCAACACACACTCAATATACCTATCAAAACATAACTGTATAATGTACATGTACCTGGCAGATATTAACGAGTCTCATTAGCATGATCTAAACACAACAGAAACTGATTTCACCTCATGCACTTAACATTCCAGTCTAGACAATATACACAGCCGAGAAACATGCAAAAGAACATGTGCAGGTTGTAGCTATGAAAGTATTGCAAACTACGACTAACAGCCATAATTCCATTGGTTGCTAGTGGCAACTAATGTGGCTTAAAATGAACAGAATCTGGATATTGATCTAAAATACAAAAAAAAAATAGACTGCGCTGGACCACACCAAAGCTTAAGCTGCATGCTTACAATTAACTATGACACATTTTTTACAGGTTTGATACAAGAGAAGAATAGGAATCATACCATTTTCTTGCGATGATACTCGCGATCTTCTTTGTACAATGTTGTCGGCGGATCGATCAGCAGACTGAAATGAAGTAACACTGTGAGCTTCATACTGATTGAATAGATCCAAATCATCCTCGCTAACCCAGTCTTGGACATCGTGCCGAGGATCAATATCTAGTATGTGTGTGTGTGTATGTGAATAGTACAAATAAAACAGTGCATTGTAACCCAGTAAGCATGAGCTATGAACACCATTACACCAAACCCCAGACATAGAGGCAAATCAAATTTCAAAGGTTTAGGAATAGTGTGGGTAGCAAATCAACATGTCAAACATGTCCATGTACATGCATGCACAGACTACAGCTGTTATCTGTTTATAGTAGTGTACATTAGTACAAGAAAAAGTACATGCATAACTCTCACCCTCACACACACACACACACACACACACACACACTCGTTCTCACCAACAGTAGTGGCCCCTCTATCCATGTTATTGCTCTCACCGTACTGATAGAAGCTCTCCAGGTAGGGCAACACCGTTGTCCCTCTGTAGAAGTCCTCTGTCTCGCTGTATGGCTGAAACCGAACTATCTCCTCAGGGAGAGGCTTAGCATGCTTGTACACAAACCACCTGCAAATAATATCAGGAAAACAATGCGAGGTATATACAGGAGAGAGAAATGCAAAAGGTCTGATCTATCTGACCGCCCAAACCTAAAGAAACCCTCACAATGCCTTGCTCAGGCAAGTAACTATACAGTAAACTGGCAAAAAGCCCAACCACACAGGTATTATGTACATGCAAAATTATTCTATCTAGCTGTGTACGTGACAGTACAAGCAACAAAAAGGCAAGAATGTGTAGTCTGTTATTGCTAAGAGTAGAGGGGGTTTTGAAATCAATTATTCCTGTTACACAAGTACATCAATAGTTTGATGGAGCTTCAGTGCTACCCTCTGCTAACGGTAGAGCTTGCCACTCGAAGGTACACATGCCTACCTAAAATCATGTCACACTGGCTACACATTGTTAGCTATTGCTATGGTGATAGCACACAGCAGGGAAGTACGTATGAGAGTAAACTAAAGACAAATAATGTCATATTTCTAGTACTTGTGCAGTAGTACATGCTTTAACACATACATATAGAGACTAGTGACCACAGAGTTTAATGAAAGATGTACAAAGTAATTAGTTTAAATTGGGTCTACATCAATAATACATCATGGAGTAACTTTGAAAAAGTTTAATTGCTGTACAAGAAATTCCGGAGCGATTTTATAGCTTTGTGGTTAAGAAATGCAACCTCAACATATTTCCCACTCCCAATAATTGCCGTATTATAATCATGGGATGGTATGATCCAGGGTACTAGCAGTACATGGGACCTCAGGAAGGTCTAGGACACAACCAATATTGATTTAACATAACAAACACTGGGAAAAGGTCATGAAGTACAATATGAAAGTTCATTCCAAGGATAAAATGTTGAGATCTAACTGGCACTTGACCCCTGTTAGCAATTTAATGCAAAGCAAAACCATGACTGCTTTGTTTAATTCATGCAAAACCATATACCCACAGTACTAAGTTTTCTTGGTCCATGCAGAACTATGGTGGATATGTTGGCTTGGGAAATACTCCAGTATGACATGAAGTGGAACACTAAACTGGGTTTGCAGTCTCTAAACGAAGGCCGTTGCGCAAGCTTTATCTTTTAATTTCTCTAGAGAAGTTATGTTTTCTCAACGTAATTATTTCCACCTGAGACATAGTTATGAGAATTAAACACATCGTACATGTCATACAATGTAGGCACAGAGCAATGCCAAATATTGACCACCCAGAGGCAGGAGCCAATACGGCAAAATGGGGAATTGAAAAGTGACTTGGACGAAATCTAATTGTGTCTAAAATAGAATTAAAGCACAAACTGCATTGCCAGTATCCTCCTGATAGCAGGAATGGCATATTGCTAGAGTGGTTGAGATCACTAATAGCCCGGTTCAAGTGACTACAATACACTGTAGCTATAAGCTGTCAATAGATCCTATTGTCAACTCCTGGCACAGGTCTTGAACTGCGAGCTTCACTAATAGCTTCCTGGTTCAGTTAGAAATTTCAAAGGCAATGACTCTTTCAGGTTTGAACCACTAACACTGAAAACCACAGATGGAATTCTGGACAAAGTAAACCAGTTAGTTAACAAAACAGTGGCTATAGTTATGTTTATGAAGCTAAACTGACTCCATCCCAGCTGCAAAGTCCTCACTGTACTGGGATGCCACATTTTAGAATGCGTTCACTAATGGATTTATCGAAACAAACACAAAATAATACTTCCCACCCTAGCAGGCATGAACAACATGTACAAACATACAGACAAATGTATCAGAGAATGTACATATCTTTGTGAAGCTAGCACTAACATCACTGTTATAATTATATGTACATTGGAACTTACGGATGAACTCTTATTTCTGGAAGGCTCATTCTCTTGTTGGCTTCCTTCCTTAACATCCCTCTGAGCAGGTCTTGAAGTAAAGGTGAAAGGTCAGGGGGCATGTCGAATTTTCCCGTTGAAATGGCACCAAATAATTTGTAGACATTTTCTCCCTCAAATGGGAACTTTCCAGTAATGAAATGAAATCTACGAATATATACAAACGATAATGTATGTAAATATGATAATAATTATAATGCAGTATGGTACAGTACAGACATGCATGATTGTAGAGAACATTAAACTGACTCAGGCAAACACAAACAGAATATTCAGCAAACCAAAGACTAAACTCTGTAGAAAGAGTCAAACTAAACGAAAAGTGATAATCATTACGTCAAAAACATTCATGCAATTTTGCATATGGGCAGACAGTGCTTATAATGCCCACACATTTGGTATGTAACATCCTCAATCTAATCAATGTCTAAATGGTCTTTTGTTCCCAGGCAATAGCTGTACTTGAGAGAGCTAAGAGACAAAGTAAGCCATGGCACATGTAGCAGCAATAGCAGCATATAGAAGGCCTAAATAATTGGCCAATTATGTTAACAACCTTTACCAAAAACATTTTGTTAAGACTAAACAGTAGTACCCCAACGAGTAGTGGCTACCTTCCAGAGTTAAAGGCTGAACAGAAGAGATATCAAAAGAACTATAATAAATTGTACTAGCCAAGGATTCAGATAAAACCAAGGGCTACATATGAGGATGTATATACTAGATCTTGTGGTAACACTGCCTTTTGATGGCATTCATGTGGTTTTGTTTACCAAAGGAAGATGGTAAAGATCGTCAGTTTAATAAGCTAATAATTGAACACAGAAGGTGAGGCTACATCAATACCGTATAGCGGGAAATTTTCGTGGGGGAAAATTTTTGCGAATTTCGCGGTTTGGCAGCTTTCCGCGAAAATTTTCCCCCACGAAATTTGTAAGGTATGTGGTCGTCACGTAGTTGAGACGCAATCCACGAAAATTTTCCTCGCGAATTTCTATTCAAGACGAAAACGCAAAAATTTTCCCCCACGAAAATTTCCCGCTATACAGTAGTTATTGCAATGTTAACTTAAATGTGCTGTTACTTTAGCACTAACTACCATTACCCAGTATATAGTACAATATGGACTTACAGTGTAACTCCTGCGGCCCAGATGTCAGCCTTGAACCCAGACCAAGAGTCATGACCCAGTGCAATCTCTGGTGGTTGAAAGGCTGGGCTGCCCTGACACGTCTGACAAGAGTCACTGCGTTCAAATTGATCCAATTCCTAAAGCAACAGAAGCAGAGATTTAAAACTGATTTTTGAGCATCTCCAAGTGATGTCAATGTACTTGGGATGTGAAAATGGGACAAATATATAACTTCATGGCTATCCCACAACAACTGTGGTGAACAATGATTATTATGAGAAACAGAGAGACAGCTTTTTTACCTCTGCTACTCCAAAGTCTGAAATCTTGACAGTTTCATCGGTTGTAAGGAGAAGGTTGCCTGGTTTAATGTCCTTGTGGATGACGCCTCTGCTGTGAAGATACTCCAGGCCATCAATGAGTTGGACAAAGTACCTGGGTGTTGATAATAACTACTGAATCAACAAGAGGCAAGCAACACAGTTTTTAGGCGGGAAAACGGCCATTGGGGTTATATAGAGAGAATTTATTTAGTCCAATTCTGAATACAATATTATGCTACATGTATTATGCATTGCCTGAGTGAAACAATTGCGTAAGTTTGTAACACTACATACTGTAGATTGTTACTTGGAATCGCTACTGTTGCTTGGTAACTTACACACACACACACACACACACACACACACCC